>CM068374.1:146967729-147005229 GCA_034769895.1 Magicicada septendecula | reverse complement strand
GAAAGCAGACTACGCAGGTGAATGACGTCTTTTTCATGGTAATAGACAGTCGGCAAGCAGTCGTTATATGAATACTGGACGTAATACTTTTAAAGGCAATAAATTACAAACATATGCCTTTGTAAATCTCCAGAAGAAGAAAAACTTTGCGGGTTATTTTACTTCGTAAAATCCATCAGTACCAGAGGGATTACGCAGCTGCTACCACCGACGTAATAGAATAATGAACTACAAGCATGGCATCATAAATTAAACAGACTCGTTTGGAGATGACGTTTAGGAACAAATAACCTTATCAAATATTGAAAATCTAAGGTCGATAAATTTCTTTAGAAGATTTTCAGGGTGAAGTTAAATTTAGAGTATATAAAAGTAAGAAAAAGTATATTGAATTGGAAACTTGCAAGGAGCACTAAAAGGTAGGAAGATGTTTTCTGATGTTGGAAACATTCTCAGCACTATACCTAACGTTATAAAACTTGACTAAATAAAAAGAGACAAAGGCAAATATATAACTGCTTTGTGTTTGTGTGTGTGTGTGTGTAGAGTGAATGAAATATAAACAATATACAACTCACAAAACCAGTGTAAAAATAACAAAAATATTAGAAACCTCAAGAATAATTGGTTATTAAAAAAATTAAGTTATTAAAAACGTAAGTTAATAACACACACACACACACACACACACACACATACATGTGTGTGTGTGTGTAAATTTGAATAGTAAATAATATTTTATAGAAGAATATGTTTTTTATATTTAGCTGTGGAACAATTTTTCAACAATCTTTGTGTACCGTCATCTTCAGATGTAAACATAATCACAAAACAACGCTCGTGGTAAAAATTAGAATTTGGTAAATGTGTTTAATAATGTAGTGAAAAAGTCCATTGAATAAAATTAAAAAATTTATAATATTTAAGAAACAGTATTTATTTGTTATAAATTTAAAAACTTTAACATAAACAAAAAGCTTAATATAACAATAACATAATATCTGAAAAGCTTAAGAATAATTAGTAAATTTTCAGTAACTGTAAATTTGCAGATAAACAAATAAACTGGGAAATGAAAGGCAATATAGCTGCTTTACTTCACCTGTTATTACAGGTAATATAAGTGTTTAAATTAGTTCGAGTAGGCTACTTGTGCAGGGAATAAAGGAAGCTTCATTATTTTTATTTATCTTCGGTTAAAGGTGCTTCACTTGGTTAACTTCAGATATAAACATACAATCCCCCTTATATGAATGTTTCCAAGTGGGACGTCTTCTCACATATCAAAAACATATTATTTGTCTTATCTACCTAAGTGTTTACGAGTCAAACTAGTTGCAAGTGTCGCTGTTAGCAACTGGTAGTATACCGGCAGATCAAGTACAAGGCAATAAATTACGATTATTATGAAAATAATTAAAAGCTAATATTATATAAAAGGCGACAGGATTATTGCATCAAGAATTTATGACAAGATACCATTGGCTTATTTTGAGGATTTGTAGGGTGTTAAGAAAAAAGTTGACTAACAAATTAGGCAATAAATTAATACTCAGAATATTTCATTTCTAAATAAAAAAATCAAATATTTCTATAAAACTTGTAATCGTACACACGTTTTTTTCTACTAAAGCGTTTTTACATTAATATTAAACCGTATTACATTGTAGGCATACTAACTGTGTTTTTGTTTAAGTAATTTCAGTGCATTTATTATTTTGATAAATGGAAAAAATGTTTTGTCTTAAAACGAATGTAGTTGTAACAAATAGGATCGTCATGAGTCAATGTAAACACTGGATGCTTATAATTAAAAACGTTATATGATTAGATGTTTATAATTAAATAAATTTATTCCAAACGATATAAACTAATGTTTGTTACATTATTTGTACGTCATTTTTAAAAAAGTTCATAGATTATCCGTGCTTTTGGATAAATCACGGATATCGTTTTCACTATTAGTTCTTCTGATATTTGGGACTTCATTGTATTTGTTTCATAATATCCATAGATAATCTACATAGGGTCCAGTAACCGACTACTTTGTGTCTTGAGTATTTTTGTGTGCTTCTTAATCCAATTGAGTGTATCAAAATATTTCTGAACCAAAGATCTCACGTGTATAAGCGCGGATTTGCGTAGGTAAATGCAACAATTGTGTTGAGTCGGTCATTGTTTCCACTAAAACTACCCACCTAATGAGCAGATTCAGTCAGCAGGGTGAAAATTGTTATTTACTGCCTATTTCCCTGCACGCGCACGCACGCACGCACACACACACACACACACACACACACACACACAAACACACAGCACGTTGTTGATTAATTTTTTACAGTTTAGGATGGTATTGTACTGTGAGAGGAAAGTACTGTACATCGTGATTTCAGCGTTCCAATCTCTAGGTTAATAGATTCCTGTAATAGAAAAAAATGTTATGTTTAAAATACCATGTTATGTTTAAATATTTACGTTTTTTTGTAACATGCAGATTATGTGTTTTGTAAAAGACATCGCCGTTTATATTTTAAAACAAATACAACACTGTAAGAGATGTAGTGTTTTGTCTCCACGGGGCAGATATTCAGATATGAATCTTACCACATGTTACCAACGTAAACAACGTAAAGTAGACCACATATTATCTAATAAAAAACTGTTTATAATAAAACAGCTTAAATTATCTCTGCGCCTAAATCATAACAATTTTGTGAACAACACCAAACCTGGTAAACTATTAATTATGTCATGAATATGTGATTGGTTAGAATAATATATTTAGATTAGATGAAATTTATATTAAGATAGCCACAAAATGGCTATCAGTTTTTAACAATTTTATTAAGTATCATAATTTTGAGACGAAATATGGCTACTTGAAAAAAGATTAAATTTTGTCCACCGTAATGTATACGTCTAATATATGTAAATTGCTGACGAACTATAGCAGTCATTTTTTAAAGCTGTTTGTAAACAACAACAAATATTTTCTAAATGTATCCAGTGTTTTCTCGATCAATCTGTGAAAATTAATTTTCATATTTGACGTAAAGCTTTATATGCGAATAAGGTTTTTAAATTGGCCAAAAATTAATAATACTCGTATTTCCCATCGATGTATTAAAATAATGTGGTTTGATGACTCTAATTAAGAAAAAAAATGCTTGTAAGTTTTTAAGTGTGCATACAAAAGAAACAGATTACAATCATTGAAACGCTTCGTTGATGATGTCATACCCAAGGGCTGAGGCTTAGTCTTCTCAGATGGATGTGTGTGTATAACTCGTTGTGTACCGCGCGCAGGCCCTCTCCCGTTGTCGTAAATCGCAGCCCACCTCACCACCAGCTTAATTGAAAAGATATTTCACATACCTCTACCAAGCTACTCAGCGTACTCTTGCACCGGACAGCAAGGTTCCGAGGCATCATACTCAAGGGATGTCGCGTAATGTTTAACTTGTTAAATTAATTTTTTACCCTTCTGAGTAACATACGTAACTTACTCATATTGTAGCATGACAAAATTATCGCGTTAAACATTTAACTTAATGCAACATAAATAAAGAAGAAAAGGTCCATAGTGAGTGAGAAGAATGAATTGTTTTAAGGATTAAACTAGAACCTGTATATTAAGTCAATAAAATGTTAATAAGAATAAAAGATAACAAAGAAAACCATTGATCAAAATAACTTACTATGTAAATACCCAATAAACCAGCAGTATACCCAGTAGATTGGGGAAACAGCAAAAAAGGAAAGACAAGAAAAAGGAGATAAAAGGGTGAAAACAATATTAATAATGGAAATTTATAAGGTCAAGAAGCAGAGAAACCACAAGACCAGAAATTTTCTAATATAATAATGAAGAAGGGACAAAATATATCAAGACTCCTACAAAGAGCCTAGAAACAAGAAGAGCTATTCCAAAAAATGTTAATAATGGAATACATACCATTGAACAAAATTAAACCCAATACATTTAGACCCAGTAACTCAAGTTACAAGATACAATCCACAGAAAACCGAATTGTAAACTAGTTATAAGTATAATATGTAAAAAATTATTTAAAAAGACTACCATTAGTGTAGACAATAATAAGTGACACACTATAATAAGGTATAGTGTAAGAAATAGAAATCTATTAAAAAGACTACCATAAGTGTAGGGAAATACTATATAAAAATTAAAAGACAGTCTAATGACTAAGGTTAATTTTAATAATAAAAGTGTTTTAAAAAATTAAGTAATATAAGATTGTAATAGTTATAAGATGCTTTTATTTCATTGTGTTACCAAGACAGTTATAGTAATTGAAAGAGACAGTTAATAACTGAAGGTGTCATTAGTTATAAGATATTTTTATTTCATTGTGTTATCAAAATAGTTATAGTGAACACAAGAGACAGTTAATAATTGAAGGTGTCATTAGTTATAAGATGTTTTTATTTCATTGTGTTACCAAATTAATTATAGTGAACATAAGAGACAGTTAATAACTGAAAGTGTTATTAAGAATAAGATGTTTTAATAGGATTAGGTTTGTGATAAAAGGAAACATAAAATCGAAGGACAGCCAATGACTGATAATATTGATGATAATAAGATGTTTCCATTATAATTCTATATGTATAAAAAAATAATAGGCATAAGATGTTTTTGTTATGTTTAAGTGATATAAAAAAAAAATTAGATATAAGATATTCTGTTGTATTTAAAATCATGTTATTTAATTTTCAAATTTGTAAGGCAGAGAGGCAAGTAGGAAATAGGAATGTAATAATTTTATTTAAAACTTTAAACCATATGAAAGGTACAAAGCAGATTAGCTAAGACGCCATTCTAGAAAAAACAGACTAGTAATGTAAACCAAAACTATCTATCAGAGAATCAAACTACATAATAGGGGATAGAATTCAGTACATACAACACAGAAATTGAAAATATAATTAATACAGAAACAATTAATAACGAATGGAATGACAAAGGAAAGAAAATTAACTTCCTTTGGAAACAAATAATACTAGGCCTATAATGGTAAGCAAATCAGACTAAACAGTAAATTAATCAATATTGAAGTGTTTTAACAACAAAAATACTAACAACAAAGATAATCACGGAGTTATTAAGATTATTCCATGGAAATATTATCAGAAAAAAACACTTAAAAACCATTTAAACACTAAATTTGTACAAAATATGAGGCCTACAATAATTATAAAAAATTGTAATTTTTGGGCTGAAATGAACTTGAAACAAACCCAGCTATATATCCAAATATGTAAAATTAATTAATCAATATTGCTGAGTAGTTAGATTTTTGTAAAATTAAGAAATATTTGAAATACAGTAAAAAATAAGAAAACTTATTATGTATATTTAGATGATGAACCAAATCTGAGACATGTACTTTTAATAAATAAACAATAGAAAGAGGAAAAAGACATATCACAAATTACCCTAAAGCGACGACGTTCAGAGTTTTAGTCTATTGTTAATCGTGAAGACGACTAGTTGAGAATGTACTGACAGAATACCGAAAAAGAATAATTTTGTGCAAAACCGTGAGTGTGGCTATGAAGAGTGTAACAGAGGTTAACTAAAAGGAAAATAACATTAACAGTTAATATTTAACACCTCATTAATTCCGAACAACAGTAATAACACCATCTAACACAAGCACAAGAAATCAACGGCCATTTTGAGAAGATTTTGGACCATATTAGCAGAACACGAATACACATATTTGAACACCGGACACTTCACCAGTAACCCATCCCGAAACGACATCGCAGGAGAAGAGAGAACACTCTACACTATATTCCTGGACCAACACTACTTCGCAGAGAAGGGAATATTCATTTATTTCTGTGGGAGAAGCTCAACCAGTTCCAGCAGTGCATAGCAGAGAAAATCGAGGTGACGGCGGCCATACTAGATTTCCGAACGTGCCAAGTACACTGCCAGCTTGAAGCGAGTGACGTCATTTCGACGAATGGTTCGATATTACTTTTCATAATTGACAATTTAAATAATAATATTGTTTTATTTCAGCCATAATAATTTAGTTTAAGAATACCTGTAAGAATGTATCTTGTTCCTTGCCCTCTGACCATTTCGACTCGCTAAAAGAATCCTAATTAATTAATCTTGTAAAAAATATATTTTGTCAATCTTGTTCGCTACCGACTGGAGCAAATAATCAGCCAATGCCTGGGCCATGCGCAGTCTGAATGGCGCATAATTTTAAATGTCAATAAATGAACATCATTATTCAGTTACAAGAGTTGTATTTATTTGTATAATGAATGTTAACTATTTTTTTTTCTAAACAAAAATAATTTACAGTGCTAGAATAAATATCTGAGAGGAAGAAGAAGAGTAAAGTCAGCGGAGAGAGAACCAACCGATCTGACTACACAATTAAATCATTAATAGAAACAAATAGATCTGAACTACAAATTCATACTTATTCAATTGGAAATAATTAAAGCACACACACAATTAATTAATTATTTATTAATTAATTGAATTCATCAATTAAACAAAAAAACTAAATATTAGTAAAATTTCATAAGTTACAAAATTTTTTTTTATTATCAATCAATCACACTTTATTATAAAACATTATTTATATTTAATTTATTCTTTGTAATTGGTGAATCCAAAGTGGAGCTGTATCATCGGCGAGTTCAACACCGAGAATCAGACCACATTTATTAGTATCACAATAATTCTTGCAACATATACCTTTATTCTATTTATATTCGTAATAAATTATATTACAAATTGGCGTCCAACTAAAGGGCCTAAAATAGGAGCTAATAGAGTTATAAAATAAGGACGGTTGTCCAGTTTCCTATTTTTAGCTCGGCAGGGGTCAATAGGTCGGAAGAAGGAGCGAGATGCACAGGAGAGCTACATCAAGGAAAAGGGCTGTAGAGGCCGAGCAGGAGGTAGACATGGAGGATAAAGAGGCGACACCAGTGGAAGATGTGGAGTCGATATTACCGCCAGCAGAACCAAACAAGCCTGCAACACAGGAGGAACAGCCGGAGAAATCCACCACAAAGGAAGATACAAAATTTGATCAAATGATGGAGATGTTACTCAGAGAATTTAAAACGACGAAGGAGGAATTAAGAGAAAACAGTAAGAAGATAGAGGAGAAGATGGAAGAAAATAGTAAGAAGCTGGAAAACGATAACCAACAATTGAAGGAGGAATGAAGTAATAAAATTGGAGATACCAGTAAGAAGATGGAGGAGAAAGTGGACGAAATAAAAAACGAAAATAAATTATTAATGGAGGAAAATATTAAGAAGATCGAGGAGAAGATGGAGGAAAATATTCAGAAGATTGAGGAGAAAATGAAGGAAATAAAAACTGACAATAAACAATCGAAGGAGGAATTGACCCAGATAAGCCAGAAACTCGAAGAAACCAATAAAAAGATGGAAAATAATAGTCAACAATTAAGAGAAGAATTAAGAGAGACGAACCAAGAGAATATGAACCGATTAGACGGAAGGATGGAAGCATTGAAGGAAGAACTGGGGCAAAAGATAGCTGAAAATAATGAAACAATCAGCAAGAAGGTAGAAGAGGAAATAACGGTAATCGAACAAAAGGTTACAAGAGCTGACGAAAGATGGAGTCAAACCGAACGAGAAGTACAGAGTATCAAGACAGAAATAAACACTAAGGTAAACAACATTGAAGGAACGACTAAGAAGACATTGGAGGAAAGACTAAAAGAAACACGTGAAGACTGGGAGCGAGTGCAGGACCGATTCACAGAAAAATGTGACGGCATTGAAGCTACTGTGACCAGTATCAACAGTCAGGTGCGACAGAATCAAACAGATATAGACCTATTCCATAGTCGACCGACAAGCATTACCAGTTGTCCTAACAGCGAGAATCGCGAAGGAATTAACTTCAGATTTTATAAAAACAAACCGATGGAGTTCCTAGCCAGAATCGAAGAGTACTTCACCAAACACAGAGGCAATCGCTGGAGGGAGAATAAAAAAGTACTTGACGAATCGTTCAAGGAGATAGCAGATAATTGGTGGATGGCGATAAGGGACGAAGTGACCGACTACCAACAATTCAAAAGGCTATTCAAAGCCAAATATTGGTATGAATCGACACAAAATATCGCCAGAGACGGGATCTGTCATGGAAAATACAACCCGTATGGAAACCAGTCTCTAACAGCGTACTTCTTGGGAAAGGTGTGCGTGGCCAAACATCTAGAGCCCAGAATACCGGAAGAATGCCTGGTCAGCAAGCTCTCATACCATTATGAGGAAGATATAATAAGAGCTAGAAGAAACAGTAAAATAAAGACTGTACAAGCAATGACCGAGCTCTTAGAAATGTATGAGCATGAGGATTATTACCGCCAAAGTCGCAGGAGATATGAAAGGCCGGAACCAAGAAGTAACACCAATAATTCGAATAATAATAATCGGCAGAATGTGGGCAACAACAATAATTATAATTCCGCAAATCGGAATAATGCCGAATACAATTATAACACCCGTAATAACAATAATGTACCTAGATTTAATAACAATAATAATAATAATAATAATCATGTTCCTCGCATTAATAATAATGACAGCAACAACAACAATATTAATAATAATAACCGTCCACAAAACAACAACGGTTATTATAATAATAACCGTAATTATGTTCCAAATGGTCAGAGGAACCCCAACCCCTGTAATAACAATTATCATAGTAATTATAACAGGAATTACCCGAATGGAGGTAATAACAATAATTACAGGACATATCGACCCCATATTAACTACATCAGAGCGGAAGGCAGTGGACAGAGGAGGTACCAGCCTCAACGAAGGAGCCGATATTATGAGTACGAGAGATTTCAAGGAAGTCAGGGAAGTAATCGTTACAAAGAGTACGAGCCCAGACGCAGTTCCAGCCTGGACAACCAACGAAGACTACCTGTAACGGAAGCCCAACAGGACGATCGTGCTGAACCGAACGAAGCAGTTTCAGGACTCCAAGTTGATGCTTCCAACGGCCTAATCCGTAATGATGCGGAACATTTAAACGAACGGAGGCAGTAATAAACTCCAATAACCCTTTACTGCTCCAATCTGCTGGGTTTGACCAAGGAATAAATTTGAAGAAAGAAAGAAAAATTTTACAATAATATACAGTAATTATTTGAAAGATATCCGTAAGGACCTGCTAGAAGAAAGCGAAATTAACATTAATAATAATGACAATGAAATAATATATATAACTGCAGAAATTGAGGGTATTTCTGTTCCTATAATGATAGACACTGGAGCCAATGTCTCTATAATAAATAGTAATGAGTTGGACCGGATACAGCAGGAATGCCACAAAAACTTACCGGTACTACCTATTAATAATATTGTACTTGTAGGAGCTACCGGCCGACAGAACAAAACCATAAGAAAATAGGTATCCCTAAGTGTCAACAGTCAGGGCATTAGTGTGGATATGATATTTCTTGTTGCAGCCGGATTACCTTTCATCATCATGATAGGAAGTGACATATTGCGCAGAAACTCAGCAGTTATCGACTTGTGCCGAGGAAAGGTATCACTCTTTTCTGAAGGTTCGACCTGGGTAGCCAATTTAACTAACAACAAGATGTTAGACTCCAGACAACTTCTCGACCACAAAAATAAGGTGAATTACTTGTCAAACTACTCGACAAACAACAAGCCAGTACATCAGGATTCGGAGGATGACCTATGGCAACAAAAGATTCAGGAGATACGTAACTTCCAGTGCCACAATACTACCGAGCAATTAAAAGAAAACCAGCTGAATCAATTAGTCAACATATATGAAAAATATCGAGCTGTATTTTCGGACGAACCTGGAAAGATCCGGAACTACCAATGTTCCATACGATTCAGAGAACCGGTAGAATTTAATCGAAAGTCATATCCCATAGCACAATCTTTGAAGGAAGCCGTACGCACAGAGATCCAGAATATGATCAGTAAAGATATTATCGAGAGCAGTCAATCGCCATACACTAGCCCAATTGTGGCTATACAAAAGAAAAATGGAAAGGTAAGGCTTTGCCTTGACGCACGTGAGATAAATAAAATGATTATTAACGATCGTACATCACCTGGCGAAATTGATGAGATATTGAAGAGATTTCACGGAACGAAGTTCATTACCATGTGGGATACCGTTTGCGGCTATTGGCAGGTGGAGTTGCACCCAGCAAGCCGGCAATACATGGCGTTCATCTTCGAAGGGCGCAACTATCAGTTTAAGAGGTTGCCCTTCGGGTTGGTGAACTCAGTAGCTGTTTTTGTCGCCTGTATGGATCATATACTCGGACCAGAAGCGCTCAAATTCACGACTGTCTATGTTGATGATCTCCTAATAACATCAACCAATTGGGAAGAACACTGTTACCGTGTGGAGCATGTCTTGAAGAAGCTTGCTGATAATAATGTTACCCTTAAACTAGACAACTCCAAGCTTATAGCTAAAGAAGTAAAATTCTTGGGTTTCCAGTTAAACAGTCAAGGAATAACACCATCAACAGAAAAAGTAGACGCCATACAACGATTCCCTATACCAAAAAACAGAAGGTAACTACAATCATTTTTAGGCCTGTGTAACTACTATAGGAAGTTCCAAAATAATTATTCCGAACTGACAGCCCGGTTTCAGTACCAGTTATCGTCCAAGAATAAATGGCGATGGGGTCAAGAACAAGACGAAACCTTCAAATCAATTAAGGAGAAGTTCTTAGAAGCAGTAATGCTCAACCATCCGGATTTTAACCGACCCTTCTTTCTAAACTGTGACGCTAGTAACATTAGCTTGGGATCAACACTGTACCAAGAAGACGAAAGTGGAAACCATCTAGTAGTGAGTTTGCTAGCAGAACCCTGAACCAGTGTGAAAAGAACTATAACGTGACGGAAAAAGAACTGCTAAGTGTAGTCTTTGCCTGTGGGAAGTTTCGGACGTATATCCTCGGATATCCAGTGACCGTTCGAACAGATCACAAATCAATATCATTTCTGAGAAGATGGAAGTTAAGCCATGGTAGATTGACTAGATGGGTACTTGCCCTACAGGAATACGATATACAGTGGGAGTATGTTCCTGGAAGTAAAAATGTAGTAGCCGACGTATTGTCGAGAGTGAATCTGGAAGAACAAACGTTCGAAGGCGAAAAGGAGAGCATCTTGAAAATCTATAACATTATTAAGGACAGATACGATTTAGAAAAGGTAGTGCAGGACATCAGCAAACACCAGCAGTCCGACCCGAAGTTAAACCACATTAAACTTCGTCTCTCCAACCAAGATGACACAATAACCAAATTTTATTGTGTACATAACGAAATATTATTCATCAAAACATCCCTTGATGAAGAGATATGGAAGATCATGATCCCTAATACAATCGAAAAGGATATCATCCTGGACTATCATCTACGATACGGGCACATGGGAGCCATGAAGGTGATCAAGGCGATAGAAAAGAGAATTGTCATATAAAAAGTATCAATAGAAAGACGAGAAACTACCTCAAAACCTGTCTGATATGTCAATTGGTGAAAACCAACAATGAGAGAAAAGAGGGTATGATGATACCAATTACCTCACAAGCCAAACTGGAAAAGGTCTTTCTGGACATCTGTGGTCCATTTCCCAGCAGTGGCGGACGCCATCGATACAAATACATTATTATCATAATGGATCACTTCACAAAATTCACAAAACTGTACCCTGTGAACAGAGCCACCACTTTGAAGACTCTAGGAATAATATCAAACCATTACATTCCAGAGATAGGGAGCCCGGCATCCATAATCACAGACCATGGAACGCAATTTAAGGGTTGGAGGTGGAGAAACACTCTAAATACGTTGGGCATTAAGACATACAAGACATCTGTCTACCACCCCAGCAGCAATCCAGCGGAGAGGGTACTGCGAGAAGTCGGAAGAATATTACGGACTTATTGCTATAATCAACAAAGGAAGTGGCAAGAATATTTATTAGCTACTGAAGAATTCCTTAATTTGTCATATCACCCCGCTATAGGTACCACGCCATACACGGCAATGTATGAAAAACCGCCTTCAAGAGAAATACAAGACATAATAGAGTTCCCCATGAGTCAAGAATACAAATTCAATCGAATCAGATTCTACAATAAATTGGCAGAAAACCAGGAAAGGCGCAAGAACAAGTATCAAAAGGCGATTAAGAAAATAATAAGCTATGATGTTGGAGAAAAGGTACTGCTAAAAAACAGGGAATTACCCAGTACTTTGGAAGGCATTACCAAAAAGTTATTACTGCTGTATACCGGCCCATACCTGATTATTAAAAACAATAATAACAATACGTATGTACTAAAGGATATCATTTCAAATAAAGTAAAAGGAACTTATAATCAATTATCAATTAAAAAATATGTAGAGGAGAAATGAAAAAATTTCAAAATTCAAAAAACTAGTAAGTACAACTTACACCAAACATTCGAAGAATTATGAATAAACGAAAAGAATTTTGATGAATAAAAAAAAATTTCAAAAAAAAACTAGTAAGTACAACTTACACCAAACATTCGAAGAATTATGAAGAAACAAAAAGAATTTTGATGAATAAAAAAAAATTTTCAAAATTCAAAAAACTAGTAAGTACAACTTACACCAAACATTCGAAGAATTATGAATAAACGAAAAGAATTTTGATGAATAAAAAATTTCAAAATTCAAAAAACTAGTAAGTACAACTTACACTGATCATTTGAAAGACTATTATGAATGATGGAAAAAGAATTTTGATGAACAAAAATTTTCAAAACAAAAAATTAGTAAGTACAACTTACACCAAACATTCGAAGAATTATGAAGAAACAAAAAGAATTTTGATGAACAAAAATTTCAAAATTCAAAAAACTAGTAAGTACAACTTACACCAAACATTCGGATAATTATGAATAAACGAAAAGAATTTTGATGAACAAAAAATTTCAAAATTCAAAAAACTAGTAAGTACAACTTACACCAAACATTCGAAGAATTATGAATGAAGAAAAAAAAAATTTTGATGAAAAAAAAATTTCAAAATTCAAAAAACTAGTAAGTATAACTTACACCAAACACTCGAAGAATTATAAATAAACGAAAAGAATTTTGATAAAAAAAAATTTCAAAATTCAAAAAACTAGTAAGTACAACTTACACCAAACATTCGAAGAATTATGAATAAACGAAAAGAATTTTGATGAATAAAAAATTTCAAAATTCAAAAAACTAGTAAGTACAACTTACACCAAACATTCGAAGAATTATGAATAAACGAAAAGAATTTTGACGAATAAAAAATTTCAAAATTCAAAACAATAATAAGTACAACTTACACCAAAATATTTGAAAAACAACTATGAATAAGAAAGAATTTAGTTGAATAAAAATATCTAACGTTAAAAAATAGTAAGCTCATATCATTACTCATACGAATGATGAAAAATAACTCATAAATATGAAAAAAGATTTTGTAAGAAAGAGATACAAAATTCTAAAGGAGAAAGGAAACTAGAATATCATATGACTTAATCGAAACAACTTAACCAAACTCACAAAGAAAATAATTAAATAAAAGTGGAACAATGAAGAAGGACCAACTCAGTAAAGACCAAATAGTGAGACCAGAAACCAAAAACCCTGATACTATTAATGATAATGTTGTTGCAATAACCACTGTTATAGTGAAGGTGATAAAGAATTAATTCATGTTATGCCATGAGCAAGAAAAATAACTCATTGGATACCAGATGGTAGAAAGAATAAATACAAATACTAATTACTATGTAAACATGATGAAATGATGAAATGTATATTATACCACATACCTAAACCACATAATATGGAATAAGCTTTAAGAGAGAAGAAGAGTCAAGTGTATAAAAGTATTAATTAATATAAAGTATTATAAAGTGAAGAATCTAAAGATGTTTATTTTAGTCAAAAGAGACTACTTTTACTGTTTATTTATTTTTATGACTGGATGTAGAAAATGCCATCCGTCTTATATTTTGAGCAGAGATGATAATGCCTCTGGACTCAATTAATTGAAGTATTGGACAGCAGGGATTGAAGCCAAAAGTGCCACTCTGAACTGTTCCAATTAATTTGTAAGGGAATGTTAGGGAGTAAACATACTGGTGAGGAAGCACCAAATAAGAAAGGATATAAAATGATAATGTTTTACACAAGATTGAGAATCACTTATTAATGAAGAAAGAAACTAATGAAGGAGATACACATCATCTGAGAGGAAGCAACTGTGGAAAAGGAAGGTATATAAAGTGAAAACATGTAATCACGAAGAAAATATGGTAAATACAAAAGAATTAGTAGTAATTATTTCATCCATACTAAGAGTATGATCTGAACTAATCACTTTTACATGAGAGCATATGTAGCATGACAAAATTATCACGTTAAACATTTAACTTAATGCAACATAAATAAAGAAGAAAAGGTCCATAGTGAGTGAGAAGAATGAATTGTTTTAAGGATTAAACTAGAACCTGTATATTAAGTCAATAAAATGTTAATAAGAATAAAAAATAACAAAGAAAACCATTGATCAAAATAACTTACTATGTAAATACCCAATAAACCAGCAGTATACCCAGTAGATTGGGGAAAGAGTAAAAAAGGAAAGACAAGAAAAAGAAGATAAAAGGGTGAAAACAATATTAATAATGGAAATTTATAAGGTCAAGAAGCAGAGAAACCACAAGACCAGAAATTTACTAATATAATAATGAAGAAGGGACAAAATATATCAAGACTCCTACAAAGAGCCTAGAAACAAGAAGAGCTATTCCAAAAAATGTTAATAATGGAATACATACCGTTGAACAAAATTAAACCCAGTACATTTAGACCCAGTAACTCAAGTTACAAGATACAATCCACAGAAAACCGAATTGTAAACTAGTTATAAGTATAATATGTAAAAAATTATTTAAAAGACTACCATTAGTGTAGACAATAATAAGTGACACACTATAATAAAGTATAGTGTAAGAAATAGAAATCTATTAAAAAGACTACCATAAGTGTAGGGAAATACTATATAAAAATTAAAAGACAGTCTAATGACTAAGATTAATTTTAATAATAAAAGTGTTTTAAAAAATTAAGTAATATAAGATTGTAATAGTTATAAGATGCTTTTATTTCATTGTGTTACCAAGACAGTTATAGTAATTGAAAGAGACAGTTAATAACTGAAGTTGTCATTAGTTATAAGATGTTTTTATTTCATTGTGTTACCAAATTAATTATAGTGAACATTAGAGACAGTTAATAACTGAAAGTGTTATTAAGAATAAGATGTTTTAATAGGATTAGGTTTGTGATAAAAGGAAACATAAAATCGAAGGTCAGCCAATGACTGATAATATTGATGATAATAAGATGTTTCCATTATAATTCTATATGTATAAAAAAATAATAGGCATAAGATGTTTTTGTTATGTTTAAGTGATATAAAAAAAAAATTAGATATAAGATATTCTGTTGTATTTAAAATCATGTTATTTAATTTTCAAGTTTGTAAGGCAGAGAGGCAAGTAGGAAATAGGAATGTAATAATTTTATTTAAAACTTTAAACCATATGAAAGGTACAAAGCAGATTAGCTAAGACGCCATTCTAGAAAAAACAGACTAGTAATGTAAACCAAAACTATCTATCAGAGAATCAAACTACATAATAGGGGATAGAATTCAGTACATACAACACAGAAATTGAAAATATAATTAATACAGAAACAATTAATAACGAATGGAATGACAAAGGAAAGAAAATTAACTTCCTTTGGAAACAAATAATACTAGGCCTATAATGGTAAGCAAATCAGACTAAACAGTAAATTAATCAATATTGAAGTGTTTTAACAACAAAATTACTAACAACAAAGATAATCACGGAGTTATTAAGATTATTTCATGGAAATATTATCAGAAAAAACACTTAAAAACCATTTAAACACTAAATTTGTACAAAATATGAGGCCTACAATAATTATAAAAAATTGTAATTTTTGGGCTGAAATGAACTTGAAACAAACCCAGCCATATATCCAAATATGTAAAATTAATTAATCAATATTGCTGAGTAGTTAGATGTTTGTAAAATTAAGAAATATTTGAAATACAGTAAAAAATAAGAAAACTTATTATGTATATTTAGATGATGAACCAAATCTGAGACATGTACTTTTAATAAATAAACAATAGAAAGAGGAAAAAGACATATCACAAATTACCCTAAAACGACGACGTTCAGAGTTTTAGTCTATTGTTAATCGTGAAGACGACTAGTTGAGAATGTACTGACAGAATACCGAAAAAGAATAATTTTGTGCAAAACCGTGAGTGTGGCTATGAAGAGTGTAACAGAGGTTAACTAAAAGGAAAATAACATTAACAGTTAATATTTAACACCTCACTAATTCCGAACAACAGTAATAACACCATCTAACACAAGCACAAGAAATCAACGGCCATTTTGAGAAGATTTTGGACCATATTAGCAGAACACGAATACACATATTTGAACACCGGACACTTTACCAGTAACCCATCCCGAAACGACATCGCAGGAGAAGAGAGAACACTCTACACTATATTCCTGGACCAACACTACTTCGCAGAGAAGGGAATATTCATTTATTTCTGTGGGAGAAGCTCAACCAGTTCCAGCAGTGCATAGCAGAGAAAATCGAGGTGACGGCGGCCATACTAGATTTCCGAACGTGCCAAGTACACTGCCAGCTTGAAGCGAGTGACGTCATTTCGACGAATGGTTCGATATTACTTTTCATAATTGACAATTTAAATAATAATATTGTTTTATTTCAGCCATAATAATTTAGTTTAAGAATACCTGTAAGAATGTATCTTGTTCCTTGCCCTCTGACCATTTCGACTCGCTAAAAGAATCCTAATTAATTAATCTTGTAAAAAATATATTTTGTCAATCTTGTTCGCTACCGACTGGAGCAAATAATCAGCCAATGCCTGGGCCATGCGCAGTCTGAATGGCGCATAATTTTAAATGTCAATAAATGAACATCATTATTCAGTTACAAGAGTTGTATCTATTTGTATAATGAATGTTAACTATTTTTTTTTCTAAACAAAAATAATTTACAGTGCTAGAATAAATATCTGAGAGGAAGAAGAAGAGTAAAGTCAGCGGAGAGAGAACCAACCGATCTGACTACACAATTAAATCATAAATAGAAACAAATAGATCTGAACTACAAATTCATACTTATTCATTTGGAAATAATTAAAGCACACACACAATTAATTAATTATTTATTAATTAATTGAATTCATCAATTAAACAAAAAACTAAATATTAGTAAAATTTCATAACTTACAAAATTTTTTTTATTATCAATCAATCACACTTTATTATAAAACATTATTTATATTTAATTTATTCTTTGTAATTGGTGAATCCAAAGTGGAGCTGTATCATCGGCGAGTTCAACACCGAGAATCAGACCACATTTATTAGTATCACAATAATTCTTGCAACATATATCTTTATTCTATTTATATTCGTAATAAATTATATTACAATATATAAAAATTAAGTACCGAACTTTATAAATAAACTATTTGGGTAAACACTGTCACCTTGCCTCCCCTGAGCTTTCGCCACTGAATACACACGTAGTGAATACAAAGTGAACAAACAACATGTGATGACGGCGACGGACGACAAATTGACAAGCCTGCCAATGCTGCCCCTTGAATAAACACGTCATTTACCATAATGCTCTTAGAATTATAATGCTCGTAAAACGTTAAATTATATTTCGGTTCTCTAGGGTATGACGATAACTCTTCAGTGCAATAACATTATCGGACAACATTGCATAAATAAATCCACTGCATTGAATACATTACAAAACGAACGACAGATTGTCGTTGACAATAAAAACGCGTATATAAATACAGCCTAAAACGTTCGTAATATAACAAAAGATTGCTGCTTTTTATGAGCTGTTAGTTTTTTTGACGAAACCCCTTTTGGCAAATAGAGTATTGTTTAATTTGGAAAGTTTGGTGCCATTCAACTTGAAACATGTTCTGAACCTACAAATTGTTCTTTTGATCAATCAACAAAAAGTACGAGTAATCAAAGTAAATCTACGTGTCTCTGTGCGCGCATTAACACAGGTTAATATAAACAGTTCATTGTTAATGTAATCTACAGCCATGTATCGACTGTACCATTGAGGTAGCAAAATTTAGTTGCCGAGACAAACTTTACGAATATGAGACAGTGAGCGACAGAGACAATAATCTCAAGGTAAACGTGAGGTCCAGACAAGGTTTGCCGACTTAGTCCCTTGCGTGTCTATATCTACACTTTGAATACGGCGTCGATAATGAGAAGCGTCCCATTGCTGTGTCTGCACACACCGTCGACGCTGCTCTTCGCATGTGTAATTTTACCTCATCGTGCTCTAAACTGGTGAGAATAGACACAAAGAGAATGCCGCTGTTACTTCTTAAAAACAATCTATTAAATTTAAAAATAACGCAACGTATCTGAAGAATCTTAAAGTGTTTGCCGCTAGAGTAAACATACGTCTAGTTTATTGGCTTTCGTCTCTATCATGTGGGTGATATACGTAGATCTATACTGAAATACAGGTTTTCAGTTTCCTGCTTACCTTCCCCTTTAACTTTCTTGTTTCAGTGTTCTTATTTGATTACATTCTATCTTTAGTAATTTAGAATTGTGATAAGACGTACTTACTTTCATGTCAATTTCTAAGTATTCTCCAGAGCGTTTCATATTTTATCTGGCTGTTAATCTTGTATAAATCACATCAAATAATATTTGTATTTAGATAACTTATCCACAGTTACTTATATAGCTCTCGGGGCTACCCCTTTGAAATAGCTAGAAAATAATCACGGCAAATCATTTTGAGGATATGTTTTAATATGAGACATATTTTAGTTTTCTCTTTTACTCTATTGCAAATCACCTGACAGGTTTGATGCAATCGTTCAGCCGTTCCTATTCTGAGTCAATCTTTTCATGTCCGATTAACTATTATGTCTCGCTTCCTCATCAATCTGTCCCAGTTACACCAATCTCTGCTTTCATTACACCCGCCATTACACTAGTTATTAAACATTGATCACTGTAACTTAACAATCTGTATCTGATTCGTCTAGGCGTCTCGTTATATGTCTTATAAATATAGCCTATAGATGATTTTGGCTAGGCTAAACTGTCGCACCTTTCTTTCGTCGTATACGAAATTTTAGAAATTTTCAAGGATGTCCCTCTACACACTACACAAACAAACAAACACACACACCCACACACAATATTTACGCTAATATTGAAGTATCTGATATAGGTCTTTTCACAGTCAGCGCACGAAAAGTCATATGTTTGTCATTTTCTGTTTTCGCCTCCTAAAACATATTAGTCCACTTTGTGACTGTTTAGTATCGTGTGCAGTTTGTGTGTATAAGTGTTTTACTGATTTAATTTTATCTGTACTGTATTCCCATTTCAGTATGTTCAGCTTAAACCAAACTACTTTCACAGAGACCTATATTACTTTATGAATTTATTATTACAATCAAAACTGCATGTTATCGGAGGTTAAATTTATCAAAAATAAGTTAAATGTATATTAAAAAGAAATCAACGTTACCAACAAACAGAGCAAATCGTCAACACTTAACAGTCTTACTAAATTAAAGGACCATCAAAATTAAAGTCTCACCAAATTATATTGGTGAAAATATAAATGTTAATTTATTCGAGAAAGAAAAGTAGGCTATATATAAAATCAAACAGAATAAGCTTTAAATCAAAATTACACATTTTTAAATAAACTTCATTTACGTAGTTATAAATAATGCTTAAATCTGAGTATTTTTTAATATTTAATATTACACTGAACATTTTTCCTTAATAGGCTTTTTTTTTACTAAGGAGGTTTTTTCCTTAATATTTTAGTTTTCTTACTAATGGATGCCAAAACACAATTCCATTTGCTAACAAACCTGCCGTTCTTTAAAGGTTAACAAAATAGCCTAATTAACAAATTCTTTAGTTTAAAATTGTATTTAAGAAACAGAATTATTTAAATGGCAAATGTCGACGACATTCTCTCAGTTGCAGAGTTGATTGCTTACAAAGCACCCTCTACACTCAGTTAAAGGTTATAGGTCGCCTTTATTCTTTGACCTAACCAATATCCATAAAAACATCAGCCGGGAAACTATCTGTACATCAATGCTTTTAACTAAGCCTTGTGCAATAGCATCCTTTTGAGTGGTAGAGTAATTTATTAACAAGATCCTTGGTATTTTAATTAAAAAATGTTCAAAAAATGTGTTGTAAATATTAAAGTCAAAATTATAAATGAATTTCCTTTTTCTGCCTCTTCTGTAATCATCTTATAACCCTAAAAGAATTTGTTTGAACGTTAGGCTCATATCTATCACTATACATATTTCCTAACAACAAATGAATCTTCATGGGCATAACTTCATGGGTATCGTAAAACAAAGTATGTATTCAAATAAAACGCCTGGTAACATGTATTTTATAATAACTAACTCCCCTCATAACCTGATATATTTGAAACCCTAGCAATTTGACGTATTACATTATGGTTAAAACAGTTCCTACAACATTCTTTCTAAATAAAGGACACGGACATTAAAGTGAATCAAACATTGCAACATTTCTCCCTAGCATATCTCTTAAATTTTAACAAAGTTCCTTCCTCATCACCGTGTGTTTTTGTATATCAGTTTCTCTTTCTAATAAAATCACATTACATTCTCATAGGGACTTTACATGGAAAACGGGCAGTGTTGCCAGTGTACATCAGAGATACAAGACAAAATGTTGGGAAAATCCCGTTTTAAAATTTCCAGGAATTCAGCATATTTAAACCTGTTTATTTATTTGTTTATAAAACACTATTTTCTTATTTTAACACTATTAATTATTTTACAAACACACACACCTTTACTTTCGCTTTCATGAATCGTTGTTAGCAATATGAAATAAGCTTACCGTGTCTTGGAGTCTGCGGATACGTGTGTGTTAGCGTGAGCGCGTCTTCGTAGCGGCAGTTCGTAGGCAGCGAAATTTCTGCTGGAGTATTTGCCGCCATATTTTTAATTTCCTGTGTTTGTCCAGTGGCCTGACAACTGACGATAGACACAGAAGTAAATCATCTCTAAAAGACCTTCGACATCTCAATTTCCTTATACGTTTCCTCTTCTCTTTTAAAGGATGTTTGAACTGCACAAAACAATGTTTAAGTACATTTATTAAAATGTGAACAAATAGTATACCTTAATTGCTATTTTCTTAAGTGGCGTAAATATGTGATATGTGTGTGTGTATTTATGGGAGGGGAGTGTTGTGTACACATGACATTAGACATCTCACCATAATGTCCCGTGCTCTGCAAGGAACTGCTTTGTAGCCTTTACTTTGATCCATGTCTGTTCTCCTTGATCACAGTGGCACCAAAATTACTCGCTGTATGACATGCAATTGCACATGCTTTAAAATTAGATGATTACTGTACAAATCATATAGTTAATATAGTACACAATCAAGTCAATGTATAGTCTACAATAAGTCACTGTATACAATAGTAAATGTGGTGGGAACGTAATCATTTCCAAACAATATCTGATGTGCAATTCCTTCATTAATCACAATTCTGTCAGTTTCTGGTCTTTATAATATATTCAGAATTTTTCTACAATACTTCACAGTCCGATTACATTCTTCTCCCTGTTTTTAGCAAGCATAGTTTATGTTACAGTCAACAAAGATAGAAATCACAGGAGCATAAGAGCTCTATTATTAGCACCAGCATAAAACCTCCACTTTTCAGTCTCCCAGATATGCTTTAGGTTAGATCTGGTCTTGACATGTTCTTGTTTCAACTCCTGTTATACGCTTGAAGCTGTAAACTGCAGTTGTTATATTCTTCCAGTGTTTTGTCGTAAGTATCTGAAGTTGTTTCACATATTCGGGGCAAGTACATACTCTCTTTTTGTGAACGTGTAAGGTCGTTCATAAAAAGACTTTAACTGTCTTGTTGGTATTACAGTCGAGGTCTCCATTCATACAGAACTCAACTGCGGGTTGAGCATGAAACATGAGCATTTAGACTTGTACAAGGTCAAATATTTCAATTAGTTAAATCAAGGCTACATGAAAAATTCAATTAGTGAGAGTTATTAGGTAAGTAAAAGAGCGAAAAGTTTAGGAAGACAAAACAAGAGGGAAAAGAAGATTGTAATTTACTTATTTTTTTAGGAATATGTATTTATGGGAATATGACATGCAAAGCAGTTGTTTGGTACGGTGTTAACTTGTGCAAGAAGAAAAACTACTTAATTATTCTTCAGAGACGTGAAAGACTATTTGCGACTATTCGCAGGGAACTAAAACGCTATAGACATGTTGGAGAAGTGGTATTAACATATGAAGCGTTATTCATTGCAAGAAGGCAGCCAGAAATTACCAAACATAGGAGGATTTATAGGAGCATTACTTTGATTGTAATTATTGGACTTCGCACTGGTTTTAGAAAATAAGCAAAATCCACCTGTGTCTGAAAAATGTATTACATAACAGATAGACTTAACAGTATTATTATTTGTGTACGCCAATTGTGTTGTAAATGATAGATTAAGCGCAGAAGCAGGAAGTGGGGAATACAGACGATTGCTGCTCACTATAGCTGCTCGAGATAAATGCTGTTTGTGTAGCGTTACTGCCCTCTGGCGGTGAACATTTGTACTGACAATGACGTCCTATGCTACTCCGTAACTCTTGATAAATTTATTATAGTCCCGTACTGTATTCGCAATAGTGCCGAAGAATTGTCTTTAATTGACAATGTTCAATATATATGTTCAATATATGTTCACAATGCGCAAGTTAATTATCTCTATTATTATTTGACATAAATGATTGTATATAAACTAATGTACACATGTAATAATTATTGTATTAATTTTTTTCTTAAGTATTATAAGTGTGTGAGCTGAATATCGTTTCATTAATATTAACACTTTAACGTAAAAAGGGTTTAAAGTGAAATATATTGAAATAAATAGAAAATAATATTAATTTTTAATAAACGCCTTTCAAAAAAAGATATAAATGATTTTTATTTCGTTAGAATGGTATTATCTATACGCTGTTACGGCAAGTGTGATCCTTTCCGACTTCCAGCGTCACGTTTTCCGATCTTCCCATTCTTTGTCTCTGTGGCCTCTATCCAATATACGTAGATTCCATGAATCCTTTTTTCCTTATCACTCGATGGTACCAATTTTTTTCGATCTGTTGGTATGGGTTGCACAACTTCTTGAAGTCTGTTCACGTGTCAAAATTCAACGTACATGTCTCAGAAATATAAGATATTTTCATTATACGTCTTCCATTATTGTTTCTCTCTTTGGACACCTGACGGCAAATATCTTATTTTCTATCTCTCTCTAGCTTGATATATCCGGTACATCGACTGAGCTTTCATTTGTTTGTTGTTGTTTATAGTTTACAACAGTCCATTATTTGTTTTTCTATTCTGTTTCGTGCACGTTAGTCTTCTTCTTTTTCATGAAAATGAATTGCATTTACGGGGACTGTCATTTCTATACATTTTACAATCAATAACATCTGATAATATTTTGAGTGCATTGTGTTTACTCTCCCCATCATCCGCATATTTTCAGCTTGGTCGATGTCTCATTACCTTCAATAAACATTTACTCTAAAATTGTTTACAATGAATCCATTATGCCTGCCCATAGAACCTTCCATTATTTCTGGCGTTTTCACTTGTCTTTTCTCAGTCGTTTTTTTCACATTTTAATTCGTTCTTTACTTCTTCTAAATTTTCACGTTCGTTTCCCTCTCAGTCTAAATTGGTTTTATCAGGTTTCTCTTTTACGTCACTACAAATCAAACAGGCCTTCTCTGAACGCCTTTTATACTTCAAATAACTAACATTTTTTATTAAAACCTAGTATCTCACACAATAGGTATGAGTCGACAAATAGTTGATATGGCACTGGTCAATTTAATTGCATTTTCTTGACAAATTACGTAATGCGGTTAACACGCTAACCGAACGTGTGCTTGTCGAAAGTTTGACTTAAAGTGTTGTTAGCGGCAGGCGAACCTTAACAAAGCTAAACGCAGAGCTTTCGTGAACTTCTAAACATCGTTATCAGGTGAAAGTACGTGACTCACTGGAACGTTCTGATGGTAGAAGTGTTTGGAGAAACAAATTAAAGAAAAGCCGCTTGACCAATCACGTACCCGATCTGAAATACTCGTGCCATTAGATAATGCTTTCGTCTACGTGATCTTAGATAAAGTGAAAACTCTGGCATACTTCCCCGAAAAATTGTCTTCTCTTGTTAGCTTATACAACAGTTACTGACTATTACAAGAACGGTTTGTTGCAAGCAATTATATGTCCAACAGATATAACATAAAACATAACAAATAATACTGCGAAAACCTTTTTATTCTTTGCCTAAATAAAGATCTGCTTTACTTACAACGTTATTTCCGCTGTAGCAAAAATATCGTTTTAGAGACATATGCTACTAAAATACAAAGTTTATATAGTATTTAACTTAATTAGATTTCACTAAGAATTTTGCTACGCAAAGAAAATAGTACCGCACCGCTGTACATTACGTGCAGTGCTGTTGGTTCTTCTAGGCATGAGATATTCTCCTTCTAGACAATACTCGAGTACAATACCGACATCGAGGCCCATAATCTCACTGCAAAGGAAGGCAGCGGAGGTATAAATACTGAATTTTGAATCGGTACAGTTGAGTTACGCCTCGCGATTTTACAGCTCGTTTCGCAGTGATTGTTGCGGTTTATCAAGAAGAGACTATAATTAGTACAAACACGTAATAAGGTGACATTTATTTTTGGACAACTTTAACTTAAATTATTGTGTAAGATTGCTTTGTTGATTTAAACTGCTGTGTGTAATTAAAGTGTGTAATTATTGACTTCATTGGCGTGAGTTATTCTGTTGCCACTGAACAACACGGCGATTTGTGTGGCCGTCGGAACAACATTATTGAACAAACGAAGCGAGTTTGCAGTTGAGACTCCACCATTCGGTATTTGTCGCTTGACTGTCGTCTATTTGCGGATATCTGATGACAACGTTTGAAAGCATCAACCGATTTCCGTTAAACGTAGCATGAGTGTCCCTAATTTTATTCCGAAGAATCCTATAGGTTGTGAGACCGCTCCCCCCCCCCAATGGAAACCGGTGAGGGTAGCAAATATGTAAAAGGTATACTCGCAATAATCCATGTGAGGTATCAAATTAAAGAGGATTCAACCAAAATGTACAGTCTGGTGTATAATATAATATTCCGTTTAAAATTATAGGGCGCCAGGCCCCAAAAAGTGGATCAACTTTTTTTTCAAAAATGTAGAAACCCATGCTGGGTATTAAATTTAAGAGAATTTAATCGAACATTTGAACATAGTTTTTAGGTTTGGTTGAAAACACAGGGCCCTAAAAGAGATACAAATTTTGAAAGAAATGTAAGACATTCATGAAGGGTATCATACTAAAGAGAACTTTCATCCAAATCCTAATTAAGAGTTTACTTTTTAATTTTTTTGACTTTTAGGGCCTGAAATGGAAGTATAAATTTTGAAAACAGTGTAAATGTTTATGTGAAGCATCAAGGTATGTGGAATTTTCTTTAAACGGCTAAAGTCGATAAAACTGCTTAATCTTTGCATCGTGGGGGAAAGGTAACTTCCCTTTTCTACAACACCGTGCGATTTCCGTTTGGTGCACAGAAAAATTAACTTTTATCGTCGTCATCATCACCATCTTCTCCAACAAGTAATAAATCAAAGTGACATGTTTCGGTCCCAAGAAGACAGACAAGATGTAGTCACTTCTTCGGACGTCCCCCACCTCTCCTTCTATTGGTCATATAATACAATCCGCCCTCTTATTTCGTACTTGAGAGATATTACCGGGGTATTTACTAGTATATCGCAGGGTAAGACAAAGGTGTGGCTGCTATCTTCTGGTCTAAGGTCTAGCCCAACATTCTGCCTGGCATATCTGCTGTAAACTGGCTATCCTAACGGCCTAGAGAGACCAGTTTTCACTGCTCGAGATATCCATAAGGTTCTTTAATGTGATGATTTCTTCTTTGCTCCCACATCATATGCCGTTTAACAACAAAAAGTCATTAGGAGTAGTTCCTTATCCCAAAGGTAAGAGCGTTCCCTAATCTATACTTGTTGATAAACAGAGGAGGGACAGATTATACCGGCTGTAACTGAGTCTCCAGAGCCACGATAGCCACCTATAGGTGTTCCCCGTTCCTCACCACTTGAAAGTGCGGCTGGATTCCTTCACCTAGGAATGAGACAGAAATGCATTACTCATCCTCTGCAGTACTCTGGAAGACCTTAGCTTTGATATGTAGCGCATTACTTATAATTTTTTGGACTTTATACGTACACAAAAGCATATCAAAGGTCAAAACCTAATGTCCTCGTTAAAGAACCATACTCGTGAAAAATAAATTTACTTACAGCTTTACAAATGTAAAACTTAATGATTTAATTAAAAAAACAAGCTTTTAGTATTTTCATTCATCTTTCCTTTCTAAGTAACTCTTGCCATTTTAAGTTTCTTGTAGCAGTAGCTGCTTACAACACCGCAATGTATTTTTAAAGTCGAATATCTACAATTCCAACTTAGTCACCCATTGTCTAAATAACAAACGTCAGTTTCCAGACAGTCAAATGTTAAGTTAACAAAACGCTTACAAAAGGATTACAAAATGACTATTTTAAAAAATCTCAACATATAGGCCTACAAATACAATAATAATAATTTCCTATCGAATGTACAAATTTATATAAACCAAAACAAGACGATTTATTTAAAATTAAAAATTTGAACGGTTTTAATATTTTATGCTCAGTAAGTCGAAGTTTATATGGAGTGTTGTAAGTGTTTTATACTTATGTACCAGATAAACTCCAACAGAGACGTTTGCATTCTGTGCGCCGAAACTGCACGCACAATGAGAAACCTTTAATTTCCACAATTAATTTGCTGCAAGAAACTTCGAGTTATATATATAAGTGTTACAGTTGTTAACATAAGGTTAAAATGTTATCTCATTTTCGTTTAAAAAACAAGCGTCACATAAATTCTTCTGAAGTCGGAAGCGTTTTCCAAAACCTTTGCAGGGACCAAAATATTTTATTGCTGTAGTGATGATTATAGTTATTTCGAGTTTTGTTTTAGGAATCGATTTTCACTTTAAATATTTGTGAGTTTTTACAATTTCATTAAGAAAACAGTACTTATAATATTATTTTCTACATGAACTAATATGACAGTAGAATAATAATTCAAGTAGTATTCATGTCGTAATAGTATTCCAGTAGTTTGTTGTATTTTACACAGCTTACCAATTTTAAATAAATTGAATGTCTAGAGTAGGCTTATGTCAGTTTTCAAGATGCCAATATATTCACTACTTCGGTGAAATCCATCAGATACGTAGATGTCATTCAACTTTTCAATATACTGACACTAACTATTACTTGAGCTTACTTTCATTACTTATTTGAATAACATTTTAATAAGTAATACCTCAAGTATCAGTAAAGGACTTCGTTAACAAGCAGCAGCAGTGGTGAGTGAAAAGGATTCTACTGTTAACCGTATATCACATCCTTGTTAACGCTGTCTGGTGAGGACTGCGTTAATGAAAATCGCTGCCCCCTTTCTACGTAGAGGTGTATCTGTGAATCACTGAAATACATTTTCAAAGTTACAGACTGTGTCACCTAGACATTTTCAAAGTCTAGGACACTGTCACCTGTAACTCTTGCATTACGTAAATGTTGGATTATTATATAACTTTATAGTGTACAAGAACGTGGCTACAATCTACAAGAGTATTTAGTGAAATTAACATAGAGTTTGTTCTTCAACGTTGTATTTCAGTGTACACTATGATTTGTCAATTTGTTATTGTAATATAAAGTTACATAACTATTAAATAATAAATTTTACTGTAAGTAAGAAGTAGTATTTTTTAGTGCATTGTTAGAAACTAAACAATAACAGTCCTAAGTTTAACTAAAATATGGGTCTTTGAATATACATGTTTATGTTGGGCTGAGTTGCAGTGCCAAAATATTAACACAGAGAATTCTGTCCACCCACCATCAAGGTCATCCAATTTTCATATCCTTTCATTCCCATTAACACACTTCGTGTTTCTAATTTTAGCTGCTGTTATCGAAATATTTCTAAACTACAGAAATAAAACTACTGCTAGTGCGTGCGCGCCCACGCACGCACTTTCGTATTAACACAACTTACATTGCATTTTTTGAAAGGATTGTAATTGAATTGAAAATTCAAGATACATTTTTATCATTCTGTGTAGTATTAACAAACTTTACTCTGTTATTTTAGAAAATTTTGTTAGTTTGCACAAGTGTTTTAAAAAAATGTTTTAATGATATACATAAAAACATTTTTTTACCTATAAAATATAAATTGCATTTTGTAAATAACACGGTTGTCAGAAAAAAGTATGTAATAGCCTACTCATTTCAAAAACATTCAGATATATGTTTAAAAACCTGCACACACACACACACACACACACATTTTGTTTAGAATTTGATATTGTATTTAATTTTAAATATTTTTTTTACCATACTTATTTGTTTTGTTTCTTATAAGTATTTTGTAATTTCCAAACAGCTACCTTATAACGTCTTTTTTTGTACGTAGTGTTTAGCGCTTTTGGACTATTCTGTAATTTCTTTTTTTGTAAGTGATGGTCTTTACATATCATTTATAGCCTCCTTAACCTCCTTGAAGATTTCTCTCTAACGGGGAATCAGAATAATTGTGTTATCATGTGAAACGTATGAATGCATGCATACAGAACCTCAGTACATGCATTCTACTTAACTGGGATGTATTTTAGTGGGAACGTCAATATACCATAGACGAAAGGCGGTATACTAAATTTCTGTGTAACACAAAGAACAAGTAACATGAATTAATATACATACACATTTATAAAATAGAGAGATGTCCTAGTCAAAGTCTCACTCCAGTATTTTCATAACATTCTTTCTAAAAGCAGTAATAACGCTACGACTATCCAACCGATAGTATTTTTGTACAGTGAATAACGACCCCAGATGAACTCAGCAATTACAAACGTAATGACAAAGCTAAATAAAACAAAGCTATTTAAATACAACAGTTCAAAACAAAGGTTGTCCAACACAATAATACTACACACAACAAATGTCATCTTATTACAGTTTCGCACTAAGTAACACAATGCCACTAATCCGAAAGTCACAATAACAATTACTCCAAACTTCACTTTAATATCAGTGCTCTAGAAATGACGTTGCTCGGTCGTTGGTTGCTTAAATTTATACCGCACTGAAATTCCAGAATAAGTTTTCACTTTCCGAATGACGCAGCGAGAATAAATTGTATAGTTAGAGACGCTCTGAAACTGGTTACAAGATGTGTCACCGTCCGGCCTTGAACATACTTCGCCGACCGAGTTGTGCTAGAATAATCGCCAAACGTCTGGAACAGCCTGTAATGTTGCCGCGTGTCAGGTGTCACTTTCACTTAGTTACGTTGCATAACCATCCACGTCATCTAAACGTAGCATATGCTGATCCAAACAGTCAACATCTTCGTTATGAGAACTCCGGCTTGCCGGGCTGAACGCCGTGGTGCAGGTTGTTGGGTGCAAACGACGGCCATCTTCAGTCCAGAAGGCTTCAGTGGCCAAGGTTTCACAGTCAGTCCGCCTTCTGTCTGCCTGTCACAGCCACTAGCCTTGACCACAGTTTAGTTGTCACTGGCTGCGAAACCTTGGTCAGTGTGTGTGTTGCAGCCTTCTGCACTGAAGATGGCCGTCGAAGGCACGGCCGAAACGTTTGTACCCAACAACCTTGGACCACGGCGTTACAGCCCGGCAAACCGAAGTTCTCATAACATTGAAGCGACCGCGAAAGCCTCAGACAGCATTTTAGTCAACGCCTTCATTGTCACAAACTCTGTTCGTCATTTTAATGGATCACATCAATGCAAACAACACACTCTGCCGCAAACATCTGAATAAGACATGCCTTCTCTGACTTAGTACAGAACTCTCTAACCGATCCCAGGGACATCTATCTTAATAAGGCCGTAATATTCTTATACACAAATAACATATTTTGTAGCGCTCTTCCAATTTAAGGGTTATAATGCCCAACCTTCACAAGTGGCTCATATAAAAAAACAAAATTAAAAAATTGGTCGAACAATGATTTGGTATAGCCACACAACCTTATTAGATGACTACGTATGACGACTCACCCACAGAGCAGTCCGAACTTTCTCCTTGCTTTACAAGGTATTATATTTACATAGTTAGTGAAAAGTAATTCTGCAAATACATTTGTATATAGTCCTTATCATGTATAATGCAAGTGTAACTAAACACGTTTAAAACTGTGTTTGCATAAGAAACAAAACAATATTGAAAACGTACTAAGAAAACATCAAATAAACATTCAAATTTTCAGTTTGGTATTAACTACAATTGTTCACCAAAAGCAAAATGGTATACATTTTTACATTTGTAATTATAGTTCTAAAATAATAAGGCTTATTTATTCTTTCATTAAAATAATCTCAATTTGGTTAGAGACTATATTTGAATTACTATACTATGCCGAACGTATTTCTGAACTGAATGCTGAGTACCTAAGTTTTATAATTGTACGCGTACCTTTCTTAAAATGAAAATATTACTTACTCTTTACACCAAATTTATTTTTGATTAATAAATAATATGGTTATTGTGAGAAATATTTGGTGATTTATTTTTATATTTACGAAACCGTAGTTAAAAATTTACACGGCACCGCTTAAATAAATGGATACAAATTGATGACGCTCAGTGTAGGGAGAAGCTATTATCGGAGACTGGATGGGGTTGTGCATAGTATTTATGGCATCAGTGCCGCGGCAGATAAAGTTGTCTCTATTCATGAGGCCGTTTCTGCGTCTTCTTGCGTCGCGTCGTTTCAAATTACAATCTCCTTGTTAAATAATTTACGTTTTGCATGGGCAGAGAACCAACCGCGGTACACATTCTTTCTTTTAATATAAAATTTCATAAATTAAATTTTAAATTATTTCTTTGTGACTTTAATAAAAACTTTTAAAATAAGAATTGTTTATTTAAATAAAATATAACTAAACACTACTAACTATATATGTGTACAGTTGCTATATAACAAAAATGAAAATGTACAAATTCAACGCCTTAAGTAAATGTTATATTTTTTTTCTCGGGGGGTGAAGTTGATCGCCTGCACGTGGTGCCCCCTGCATAATCTAAACGATCAACAAAGGTTCGCCTAAAGCACGCTGACCAAAATGATACAAAAGAACCTTGCCAAAAACAACGGCCCTTTTAAGGGCCTTGACACGGACCTAAGTATCCTGTATTGGAATGCCGGTGGTCTTAGCAACGATAAATTTTTACAATTTAAACGAAGCATCTGCCAAATTGATGTGGATTTATATGTTATAGTAGAAGCAGGCGCTGCGACTGAATTCTCTGAATTTTACCAAAGTACCGGATACTGTAGCTATATTTTACCTCGATCACGACAAGTCGCCTCGTGGATAATTGTTGGAATTAAAAATAATCTCTGCTCTGAATTTGAGATAATCCATGAGATGCAAGACTATGACAAAGTGGAAATAATTCTAGCCCATATATGGAAAAATAACAAACATTTCACAGTCATAGGATTATACAACCCTCCTGGCAATATTCCATCCCTCGATGCAATTGAATCAACGATTCAAGCAACTAGCATAATCATAGTTGATTTCAACAGCCAATCACCGAGATGGGGATATGACAGGTTAACACCCGCAGGAAGACGCATAGAACTTTTCATCGACGAAAATTTTCTTGACCTGAAAGACACGCCACCAACCTTCCTGTCGTTTGCTGGACAGACTTTCCAACCAGATCTCGTCCTTACGCACCCTAACATCGCACAGAAGACAAAAGTTCACTTGATGGTTGACGCAGGAGGCTGTGAACACCGCTCCATTCTCATCAAATGTGCGACAGGAAAAGCCACATACATTAACAAACGTGCCCCCCCCCCCGGTGGAACTTTAGAAAAGCCGACTGGAGCGAATACGCCAAGATAACAAATGATATTATACCACACGAAATAAATTGGAAATCACCTGAAACAGCTATAGAGTCCCTGAACGATGCTATACTGAAATCTGCGCTATTATGTGTACCAAGGAGTCAAGTAAAGGGTTTTCGACCATTCTGGAATAAAAGACTTTCATTCCTCAAGAAAACAAGAGGCTCTCTGAGAAGGAAAACAGAGAAATCCAAAGAACTATCTGACTGTATCCAACTCCGAAAATCCCAGGCCATACTACGTAAAGAAATTAAGCAATCTAAAAGATCGGCCTTCAAAACCTTCCTATCGGAGCTAGATTTACGGCGCGATGGAGCAAAAGCACCCCGTTTTGTCTCAAGGCTAAATAATGACACTGAAGCCAGAGGAAAACAACCTTTCAAAAACTCAACTTATCACAGATCCCAAAAAATAGCTAACACCTTTTGCAAGTACTACGCAAATATAAGCCGAACCCGAAAGACAAGAAACGAACACAGACACCTGAATAAAAAACCTCTAATGCAATGCCTCAACAAAACCGAACAAAATTTTGCCTAAGCGATTTTAGCCTCTCCGAACTTGAATTTGCACTATCAAACACAAAGGGCAAGAAGGCAGCAGGAGCCGACGCAATCTACCCAGAGCTCCTAAAAAATCTTGGTAACACAGCGAAACTAGCCTTGCTCAATCTCGTTAATCTAACGTGGAAAACACGCGTCCCCCAGCAATGGAGGAAAGGGGAGATTATACCTATTACCAAGAAAGGAAAGCCAAGTGATACACCTGAGGGCTACCGCCCCATCACATTAACAAGTGCCTTGCTGCAAGATTGCCGAAAGAATGGTCGTGCGGCGTCTGAACCAGTTCTTTGAAATGCATGCGGTTATTGATGAATTCCAAGCAGGTTTCCGAGCGCTCCTATGCACCATGGACCAAGTCGTCTACTTTGCACAATTATTAAGGATGGGTACCACAAGAAAATGTCCTCCCTGGCAGTAATGGTTGGCCTAAAAAACGCGTACGACACTGTCTGGAGACCCATGTTACTTCACAAACTTGCTTTGAGTGGCGTTGCAGGTAACCTTTTTAACTGGATAGCGTCCTTCCTGAGTCAAAGACGAATTCGTGTCCGCTATAATAATTGCCTTTCAAAGTACCGAATTCAACGCCAAGGGCTACCCCAAGGTGCCGTTATCAGCTGCAGCCTATTTAACCTTATGGTCAACGACATTCTGGTGGCTGTTCGGTGTGTCCCGGGAGTACAAGCGCTCCTGTATGCCGATGACCTTATCATCTGGACAACTAGCAGCCATATCATGGGTCTTGAAGCAACTATTAATAGTGCACTTGTTAAACTAGAAGAGTGGGCCAAACTAAATGCCATGACGGTAAATACCACCAAGACGACATACCAACTTTTCTTTCTATCAACAAGGCGGCCTACGGTCAATCTGCGCTACTGTGTATCGGAACTCGAAGAAGTGAACATATCTAAATACCTGGGTGTTAATATAGACACCAGAATGACGTGGAAGCACCATATAGAACAGTCCGCGAACAGTGCGTCTAGGCGCTGCCGGCTACTTAAACGACTCACTGCGACTACATGGGGAGCAAATCAAGATGTTCTGACAACTGCGTATAAGAGCTACATTCGGCCGCTATTGGAATATGGCGCAGAAGCAACTATTACTGGCTCCAATGCAGCATGCCAGAAACTGCACTTGGTCCAAAATGCGGCCCTTAGAACGATAACTGGTGCGCCGAAATCAACTCCTATACTTGCCATGGAGTCACAACTGCAAGTTGAACCTATCCAAGTAAGACGGGAAAAGCTGTGCCTCAAATCCTGGGAGAGATGTAAAAGAGCCTACCAACAACGGTGGAATAACTATAAAACAGCGGCAGAAAGGATGAAAACTCAGAAATGCCCGATTGCGATCTACTCGTATTTTTTGTTCGAGTGTGCATAGACTTTTTTGTGTGTCCCTGGAGTTAAAGAGACACTAGTTCTGCGTTTAATTGTACTATCGTTTTCTTTGTTAGGACATACCGTTGCAATTGATGTATACTTTCAGTAGAATGTCTCTATGGATTTGTAGATTTCTTCAACCAATAAAGAACATAAGTTAGATATCCGCAAAAAGTAAAATATGGAATATAATTTTTTTTTAATTTTCTGCATTAAGTCAGTTTTTGTAACGTACAACAATAATTATAGCAGTTAGTCAAAATCAAATAGCAATAAAAGTATTATTATTGGCTGAGAGAGGAATGTAGTCTAACCGCTGCACTTTGTAATATTTATATAGACCGTAAACTTGCGAAATGGAAGTAAGATAACCTGCCCATAATTGAGAACTTAGAGGACAGACTACAGTTATCAGTTCATGAATTAAATAGAATTGTTTGGAATACAACTTGTTCACCTTCATCAATAAATCAGTGTTATAGCATTCCACGGCATCTGTCCAGTACCAACAAAGTTTTCAATTAATGACAATCGAATCGAACGAGTATTACATTTAAGGGGAACCGGTTTACCCTAAATCCCCTATGTCACTATGTGTATATTTCGAAGTACACGTTTCTCTGGCACTATATACAATATTAACATAACATTTTCTTAATTTCCAGAATATGTTTTTCTGAACATTTTAACACACGAAATGTTTAACACGGAATATAATGGCATTATGTGTTTCTTTATCTCTAAAAATAACACCAACAGTGATGTTAAAAGACAGATAAATGATATTTTCCAGATAAAAGAAATTGTAAAAAAAACTGTTAAAGTATGTAACTTGAAATGATAAATAAAACCAAAAAGCTCATGAGGACAACATTTGCTATTATTGAGAAACGTTTACATTTATATGTAAAAACTCTTATTTCAAGAAACGAAATAACATTCAAGTGTACGTTACTCCGTTACTCCTTTACTCCTTTACTCCTTTACTCCGTTACTCCGTTACTCGTTTACTCGTTTACTTGTTTACTCGTTTACTCCTTCACTCCTTCACTCCTTCATTCCTTCACTCCTTCATTCCTTCACTCCTTCACTCCTTCATTCCTTCACTCCTTTACTCCGTTACTCCGTTACTCCGTTAATCCTTTACTCCTTTACTCCTTTACTCCTTTACTCCTTTACTCCTTTACTCCTTTACTCCTTTACTCCTTTACTCCTTCACTCCTTCACTCCTTCACTCATACACTCCTTCACTCCTTCACTCCTCCACTCCTCTACTCTTTTACTCCTTTACCTTTTTACTGGTTTTGGTACCAGCGACCGGAGCACGATATTAATAGATTCCTTTAGGTTTAAGCTTACTATTAAACATTTTGTTACGTATTCTGGGTTTTATACTAGGTCTCTAAACATTGGTTTTAATTCCCTCCATAACGCTAATTAGATAGTGATTATGCTAATTATGGTCACATATTTCTCTGTCGGCCAATGGCGTTTGGTATTTGCACAAGTTTCCGGCAAATTTGGGGCACAGCGCGAGTTCTGATACAGCAAAGATGAAAATATTCAGCTCATATTCGTCTTCATTTATACATTCTACGATACAGATATTTCTACAAACAGTTAATCAGAAATATGTTAAATCTGTCAGGTGACAACAACGTCTTATTTTATCTTCCAAATTTTGCTCTGCACCATATGGTTTCAGTGCCTCAATAGCTGTAAGTGTTACTTTATCATATCCACTAAGTAATATTCATAGCGGACGTTGAACAGGTAACCGAAGCTTGAGCACATCATCTCAATAATCCTCGTAACATACTTTACTCGCAACAGACATTGTAAAGTTAGTCTCATATTCAACATAAAAATCTCTAAAATAACATGAGAAAAAATGAATATCTAATTTCTTTCTAGACTCTCGAATTTTTTGACTCCCCTTAATTATCTGCGCTGTAATGTAAGCTACGATTTTTACAGGGATTTCAATAACAAACTCTGAACGTTTCAATAAACTGAACTGTAAGAGAGAAAACATATACAGAATACAACGGAAAATTATAATTTCACGACTCTTCCAGTATTAATGTATATAAACAGATCCTGTGTACTGACGAACAAAGCTGACAGCCCCAATACAGGCCGTAGAAATTGAATTCTTTAGGTATGTAATAAGGTGTACTAGAAAGAATAGGATCAGAAATTAGGGGATCATAAGTAACATAATAATTTTTTTAGATTAATGGCAAAATAAATGAACATTGTTTAAGGACATCTTGACTAAAAAGGGAACAATAGATTTCTCAAAATGGTTTCTTCCTTTAAACCAAGTGGGAGAAGACCTGTCGGAAGGTTTTAGGAAGGCAGTATAGACACTGTTAAGTAGTGGAACACTATATCTGTTGAGAAGACGGTAAAATGTATGAAAGACACTGTTTTTATGAGTTTGACAACTAGTTAGGTAATCCTCTCAAGTTTGAGTTCTCAGACTGTTTAAACCCACATTGTGTCGAAATAGCCTTTTAACCCGGAACTAGTCCGGGTAAATTTAAAAAGTAGTGAAAAAATAAAAGATAAATCTTAAAAACTAGGGACAAAAATATAACTTTGCAAATATATCAATTCTAAAAATGTGATTTATATTAGAAAAATGACATTAACACAGAGTGACAGAAGCACTTAAGAGATGGCGTGTTTTCAAAAATCTAGAGTCTGGCAATTATTTTACTACTTTTAAGATCATTTACTGCCCTTAACGTCGGATTGCATTTACCCTTGTTGGTCATTTCTAACTACAGTAATCCAAGTTACAAATGTATTCTCTTTATGTAAATCGTTAGCTTTTTAAATTAAATAAAACAACTTAACTTTGTAATTGGTTGTAATCAGTTTGCTCAGTTAGGCCTATATCTGTTTATTATTCGTACTTTCTTCATACACCTATATATTGTGGTCAAAGTGTATTTTAATTTTGTGTGTGTCTTTTGTCCACAATGAATATCCATTTTTAATTTAAAGTAAGTTTTTTTTGGATTTTTGTGATTTACGTTCACAAAGATAATTTTCTACACACTGGAGCGTGTTGTCTGTGATTTGATAGAGAGAGGTC
>CM068374.1:143868085-144224729 GCA_034769895.1 Magicicada septendecula | reverse complement strand
CAGTACAGTATAAAGAGTATTAATTTAACTTAACAGGTTTGCACTGCAATTTAGAACTGACTTGAATTACTGTAAGTTAAACATTAAAATTTATCAGCTACACTATGCACAAATATATTTTTCCTTGATGGCCACTGTCCACAAGTAACAGATACATGGAAGATGCATTGTTGATTAAACATTGTTATTCCATTCTGTCATTAAATTTTATTATTCATTGGCATTGCCTTCTTTCAGATTTTATCTTAGAATTAATTTAATCTAATCCATCTGATTAATTTTGTTTGTTGCAGACAAATCTGATTAGATTACTCTACTTCCAATTGTTCACAACTTCTAGTGTATTCTACATTAAACAGTAACTTTGAACATTAACATACAATCTCTTATAGTTCAGAAAGCATACATGTGTAAGTTTGTGTTTTATGGTTACACGTGTAACCATAATTTTGCTTACATCATTCACATCATAAATTGCTTTGCTTACATGTAATCAGCATCATTTTGCTTACCTACTGCTTACTCCAATTCATAATGTAGGCCTACATTGTACTACCATTGTTATACTACAAATAACATCCCTACATCTGATCAGTTAGACTTGTAACTACTACATACAAGTATGTGTTTCACTCAAAAATCTTCATTAATATTACTTGACTGTAAGATATTACATACTCAGGCCCGTATTATGGCACGTGCTATTCTGTGCTCGCGCACAGGGCGGCAAGATTTGGGGGGCGGCAAAATTTTGGATTTTTATTTTTTAGATTCACAATGAAAGGATATTTCCAATGCATTAAAATCATTATTGGTGATGAATAATTGGCAGTTAATCGTCTCGTCACCAATAATTATAACATTTGGTCAACTATTGAAGGAATCAATTATTAAAATAATTCCAATGTAATTGCAACGATTTAGGAAATCAAATAATCAATGCCATTCATGTAGATTGTTGCGAGCAGTGTATACTGTTGAGGAAGCAAACGTTGCATTCCTGTCTGTCACATGGTTATTTCTGCTTACTCATATGTCATATTGCCATTCCAAATCCAGTATTCCGCTGCTGTTCTACTAGTGCTGCTAGTCTGTATAAATGAGGTAGGGAAGGTTTTTGTTGGCAACACTGCGCTGTCGGCTGCCGCTCTGGTCTGGCTCGCGCCCATTGCGCTCTGTGCTACCGTTTGCCTATTGTATTCAACTAGGTTATGTTAGTTTTTATTAAACTGTTAACTGTGATGTGAAATGAAAAAAAGTACGAGTTTATTTTTTACTTCTTTAGTTCTTTATTGGATTGCAAATTGATATTTAGTATAAAATTGAAATGGACGGAAGAAAAAGACTAAGTGGGGCGGCATATAGACGGAAGGAAGAAGAGAAGAAACAAAAAGAAGATGACTCCCTTAAAAAAGTAAGAAAATTAGAATTGTTTTTTAGTTATGAAAAAACTGAAAACAAAATTTCTGAAGAACCAAAAATTCATATAAGTAATAGTAATACTGGTGGTACTGGTAATGAATGCAAAACAACCAACCAAGGTTCTAGCACTTCTGATGAAAATAATGAGATTCATTCAGAACCCTCAACATCGGCATCTCCTGGTCTAGACAAAAATAATGACAGTATAATATGTTTGCCAGGCAATGATCCATATCAGTGGGTCATTACTGACGAAACCGTTGATTTCTTAATCAAACAGGGTATAAAACAAAATGACGATTCTGATTTTTCAAAGTCAGTTCGTCTATATCATGATGGAAGAAAGAGGTGCTGTACTGATAGTTTATTTAAAAGAAAGCTTTTGAATGGGAATGTTGTAAAACGAGAATATTTAGTTTATTCACCAAGTCAGTGGTCTCTATATTGTACCCCTTGTATGCTTTTTGGAGGCCTATCTGGGTTTGCTTCAAAATCAGGGTTTAATGATTGGATTCACGCTATACAATGTATCTCCGAACATGAAAACTCATCCTCTCACAGAGATTGTGCAATTAAATTTAAAACCCGAGCAAATGAATTATCTAGAATTGACAAAAAGTTAGTAACTGTTTTTGAGCAAGAGGTCCAGTATTGGAGGAATGTACTACAGAGGGTAATTTCTGTCTTAAAAAAATTATCTTCTCGAGGACTAGCATTCCGAGGAGATAACGAAGTGTTTGGGTCAGAGCATAATGGCAATTTTATGATGTGCCTTGAATTAATAGCTGAGAATGACCCCTTTCTGTCTGCTCACATTTCACGCTATGGAAATCCAGGTAGCGGAAGGACGTCATATTTGAGTCCAGTAATTTGTGATGACCTTACTAAAATTATGGGAGAGAAAGTAGTCTCTAAGATTGTTGAAGAGGTCCAGTTGTGTAAATATTATTCAGTAATAGTTGACTCATCTCCAGACATTACTCATAATGACCCATTAACCTTCATTGTTCGTTATTTAAATGAGATAAGGGAGGCACATGAGAGATTTTTAACCTTCTTCAAAAATCCTGGGCACACAGGTGAAAACCTTGCAGACGCAGTATTGGAGATTTTAAAAAGTATAAATCTAGAGATATCTGATTGTAGGGGTCAAACTTATGACAATTGTTCAAACATGTCAGGTATATATTCTGGTTTGCAAGCCAGAATCAAGGCAATCAATCCACTAGCTTTCTATATTCCCTGTGCTGCCCATTCAGCAAATTTGAGTGGTTCTCAAGCAGCAGAGTGTTGTCGGGAGTCTAACATTTTTTGACTTCTTGCAGAGCATTTTTAATTTTTTTTCTAGTTCGACACAGAGATGGAATTTGCTTTTATCATTTTTTGGTCCAAAAAGCTCAACATTGAAAAAATTAAGTCAGACTCGTTGGAGTGCACGAGAAGAAGCGTGTAAAAGTCTAAATTTAGATGGGACAGCTATATTGAATGCTCTTAAGTCATTTTCCGAAGATGCCACCCAAAAATGTTTGGACCGAAACAAAGCTAAAGGTTTACTTAAGCAGTTAACTCATATTGACACAGCATTTATGTCTAGCCTTTGGGGTGCCATATTTCCACAGTTTGGGAAGACAATGGAAAAGCTACAAGCAGAAGATTTGGATGTCTCTGCTGCCAAGGAACTTTATGAATCGTTGATTGGTTATCTTGAAGAAATTAGGGAACTGTATCATGAATACAAATCCCAAGCTGTAAAAAAGATAAATAAAACAATGACACTAACACTAAATAAAACATCATCAGAACTTAATATGACCTCACATAAGAGGAAGAGGAAAAAGAAACGATTTTTTGATCAGTCTGACTCTGACACGAGTGAAGAGGAAGGTGATAATTTATCTACACATGAAGATAAAGGTTCAAAAGAAATACACTTAAATGAAAAAAAGCTGAAGTCAAGTTTTTTTTGCTGTAATAGACACATTGAAGGAGGATTTGGAAAAAAGAATATCTGTGTACACATATTTTGCGTCTAGATTTTATTTTATTTCCAAACTTACAAATCTTGAACCTACTAGTATAATGAATTCAGCAAAAGCACTGTGTGAACTGTACAATACGGATTTGGAGGATAGTCTAATAAATGAGTGTATCCATCTTAAAGGTTTCATCAAAAATATTAAACGTGAAGTGCTAAACAAGAAAGGTGAAAAAGTAGAAAAACCCTGGACTTTGCCAAGTTTGAATAAAATGTTAGTTGAAAGAAACTTACAAGAAGTTTATCCTAATATTTGTGTTACGCTGAAAATTTATAACTGTACAGCTGCAACCAACTGTTCAGGTGAAACATCGTTTTCTTTTCTAAGAAGAGTGAACAACTACATGCGGTCCAGCCAAAGACAAGAGCGACTTGTAAGTGCAGCAGTTCTGTGTACTGAGTCAGATATAACTAACAGGCTAAGTTTTGATGAAATAATCAATGATTTTACTCACAGAAAAGCCAGACGAAAACCGTTCATTATGTACCTAAGATACATTTTTACATATCAGGTTTGGTTAAATGCTTTTCACTGAACTTACTGTAATTCTGTAATGTATTAAAAATAAACAATGTCAAAAACACTGCCTACTTTTTAATTCCGTGTCTAATTATTACAATGTTAAGAGCAAATATTTAAGAAATATCATCATAATTTTAGTGAAATTGTGAAATATAAAAAAATATGACATAACTGTGATTAAGAGTAAAAAGAATAAATTTTCTGTAGACTACATCCTACATGAATTATATGTCAGTGTCGAGAGAATTACGCAATTTAAAATTACATTGTAACTTGTAATACCTACAACGCTACAACAGACTGCCATCATATGTTTTTGTTTACCTATTATAATGTACTCAACTTGAGCTGATATGTCTGTAAAATCACAGCTTGTTTCCTTGTTTGAGTCGTAAGTTTGTGTGGGTGGGGGCGTGGTGCGTGTGGGGCATATTACTTAGAGCACAGGGGCACACAATACCTAAATACGGGCCTATACATACTATATTAATTTTCTTATAATTATTATATATAATGTATTAGTGACTTTTTATTTTATTACAATTTTTTGTAGCATACAGATTTACTGTAATGTTTTCCAGTTTTGTTACATTTTATTAGATGTGACTAAAACAGCTACTTAAACACTTTCTGTAAGCAACAAAAAACAATTAAGTAAAACCTGTACATATTTAAAATTTTAATGAATACTAAATGTAACAAAACATAAGAGATGATATCACTGGTTGTCATGATTTGGCTAAACTTTCATTTCTAGTCTTAGTACTGTTCATTTTTACAGTCTAGTAATTATTTTATTTTATTTTATTCAGTAGGCTAAAAATGTTCTGTTTTAAAAACATCTTTTATATGTTGTAGATTTCTGTCCTTCCAGATGCTATTGTGGGGTTGAAAAACTTGTGGGAACTTGAGTTAAGCAATAATTTTCTGACAGAATTGCCAGCTTCCATGGGAAAATTGAAGAATCTTAGGTAATGGCATTATTACTTTTTATTAATTCATTTTGTACAGAAAATGTTATTTTTTGACATCTGTTTTTCTCCTTCTCTGGAAAGTGTTAAAAAGGAACATCTCTTTTTGTTTTTCTCCTTAACTGGTCCTGCATAGAAATACAATTCTTCAATAAAGTTTTGACAGGGAACTCTGTTAAGGTCTTTCCATTCCTCTGTTATAAATTTACTGATTTGATCATACATCCCCTAAATGTAATTGTACAGTAGGATATCATACTATATTTTACTTCCATGTTCCTTAAGGAAATGGAAGTATGGTGATGGCAAAAAAAAAATCGTGTTCGAGATTATTGCAGATTCTGATTATACTACACTCAAAACATGAAAAAAAGTCATTTTTTGAAAAGTGTCTGTGTGTGTGTCTGTAGATTTTTTTTTCTATGGCAAACCATAACAGCCGCAAATTCAAACAAAATCAAATAATTTTTTGCATGCAGCCCTGATCTGTAGAGTAATCAAGACCTGTTGTTTTTGGTGAAGATTGGTTAAGGGAAAGGGGTAGCTTACCTGCAACATTTTTTTATCAAGGGTAATTTTTTCTATGGTAAACGATAACAGCCGCAAATTGAAACAGAATCAAATAATGTTTTTCATACAGCCCAGAATTGTAGAGTTCTCAAGACCTGTTGGTTTTGGTGAAGATCTGTTAAGGGAATAGGGTAGTTTACCTGCAACATTTTATGTTTTACAAGGGTAATTTTTTCTATGACGAACGATAACTGCCGTAAATTAAAACAGAATCAACTACTCTTTTGCATACCTTCCTGAGCTATAGAGAACTCAATGTCTGTTGATTTTGTTGAAGAGCGGTTAAGGGAATGGGGTAGTTTACCGGCAACGTTTTATATTTTAACTAGGGTAGTTTCTATGGCAAATGATAAGAGCCGCAAATTCAAACAGAATCAAATAATTTTTTGCATACAGCCCTGAACTGTAGAGTACTTAAGACCTATTGTTTTTGGTGAAGATTGGTTTAGGGAAAGGAGTGTTTTACCTGCAATGTTTTTTTATCAGGGGTAATTTTTTTCTATGGCAAACGATAACAGCCGCAAATTCAAAGAGAATCAAATAATGTTTTGCATACAGCCCTGAATTATAGAGTTCTCAAGACCTATTGTTTTAGGTGAAGATCGGTTAAGGAAAAGGGGTAGTTTACATGCAACGTTTTATATTTTAACAAGCGTATTTTCTATGGCAAACGATAACAGCTGCAAATTCACACAGAATCAAATAATGATTTGCATACATACCTGAATTGTAGAGTTCTCAAGACCTATTGTATTTGGTGAAGATCGGTTAAGGGAAAGGGGTAGTTTACCAGCAACGCTTTTTGTTTTAACAAGGGTATTTTCTATGGCAAACGATAACAGCCGCAAATTCAAACAGAATCAAATAATGTTTTGCATACAGCATGGAATTGTAGAGATCTCAAGACCTATTGTTTTTGTTGAAGATCGGGTTAGGGAAAGGGGTAGTTTACCTGCAACGTTTTATCTTTTAACTTGGGTAATTTTTTCTATGACAAATAATAACTGCCGTAAATTAAATCAGAATCAAATAATGTTTTACATACCTTCATGTGCTATAGAGAACTCAATGTCTGTTGCTTTTGTTGAAGATCGGTTAAGGGAAAGGGGTAGTTGACTGGCAACATTTTATGTTTTAACATCGGTAATTTTTTCTATGACGAACGATAACTGCCACACATTCAAACAGAATCAAATATTATTTTGCATACGGTCATCAATTGTGAAAGACTAAAGGCCTGTTGATGTTGGTGAAGATCGGTTAAGGGAAAGGGGCAGTTTACCTGCAACGTTTTATGTTTTAACAATGGTAATTTTTTCTATGACGCATGATAACTGTCGTAAATTCAAAGAGAATCAAATAATGTTTTGCATACTTTCCTGAATTGGAAAGAGCTGAAGGCCTATTGATTTTGGTGAAGATCGGTGAAGGGAAAATGGTAGTTTACCTGCCACCTTTAATGTTTTAACAAGAGTAATTGTTTATATGACAAACGATAACTGCCGCACATTCAAACGGAATCGAATAATGTTTTGCATGCGTCCCTGAATTGTAGAGGACTCAAGACCTATTTATTTTGGTGAAGATCGGTTTAAGGGAAAGGGGTAGTTTACCAGCAACGTTTTATGTTTGAACAAAGGTAAAGTACTTAATTTTGATAAATAAAGTACCCTGTAAAGCAGATCATAATAATCCACTGTAGAAACGTAGATGAAATATCTATAAATGAAGAGGTGGGGGTAATTTTCTATAAATGAAATTGATTGTTGAAGGGGGAGGGGATAATTTTTATTTATATGTCGTGTACTACGTTATCGGCAACAAAGAAGTAGTTTGTTGTTAAAATTCCTTCCCGGGCTGTTTGACGTGGTGCAATGTTTTCTACAAAACCAAACGTTTCGGCAGTACTATCGACTGTCATCATCAGTGAAAATCAAGTGTGCTAATGTGAGGTGGTATATGATAGTGACCACAGTACTGTGGTTAAGACTAAAGAAAGAAGTAGTTTCTATGAAAATATTTCATTTCGAAAATGATTTGAAATATACAGTAAATCTTAGAACATGGAAGTAATGTATGGTTCTCCATACCCATATTTTAACTACTGACAGGTCTCTAATAGCGCTTATTGCTATTGAAAGTTTAAGTATACAGACGTATTTAATTATTTGAAAAATGTTCTTCATAATTTGTATTCTAAATTTTAATAATATTTAGTATAACTAGTAAAACCTAGATCTGTTACTGTTATTTTTATTATTTTAATAAAAGTTTATATAATTTTATAACATAATTTTACAGATGACTTTTGAGCTTAAATATATTAGATTTACATGTATTCTTTATGCAGTTCAGTGTGTTTACTTTTCAGTAGGGTTGGGTGTAAATTGCATTGTGGAGTGTGTGTGTGTGTGTGTGTGTGTGCATATGTGCATGCGCTCGTTTAAAGTTCTAGTCTGCAGTTAACAGAAAGTGACATCACATTGGCATATACAATCTGTGTGTGTGTGTTGTTTCAGGTGAACATAATTGAATGGGTGAGAAGAAGAAGGAAAAGATTCCATATTTTGTTCAAATTTAACTGAGATAACCATTTTGTTTAAAAACTAAAAATATATGAGTTGGTGCAGATCGCACTGTTGTTGTTTATATTGTAGTCTGTCTTTGAGTTGATCAGTTTTAAACTAGAGATTTTTGTGTGTTAATTTACTTTAAAATTGATTTAAATTTTAAAATCAATTGTGAAAATGTCTGAGTCTGAGTATGGAAGCCCTGTAAAAGAAAAGACAAGATGTGGTAATATTAAAGAATTGATGAAACCAGCTTGGGTTAAAGAAGAAGAGTTTGTTACTGCTAAAGGCTGGTTAGTGGAGTAAAAGATTACTGGACTTGAACGTGAGTGTAAAAATATGTGTACTGGGATGTTTACTTCTAACAGCAGCAAAAATATTATTAATACAGTGTACAGGGGTAGACCAAAAAATGAACAACAGACATATTTAATGGGACTCATTGAAAGACATGAGGTAGTAGACAAAAAATGAGAATTGTATCATCTTTTACATCATCTTTTAAATATTTTACTATGATGGGCTCAAATTGGATTGAAGTATGCTGGTAAGGTTTTCTTAGTTTACATGTAATTTCGAGTAAAGTACTCTTTCATTTAACTACGTTACTAACTGAAGGATCACAGCCTGTTGATATGAGAGGAAACTCAGCAACCAAAGAAAATTCCAAAAGATGCTTTAATCAGACTAGATGGTCATATTGATTTATTTCCTAAAAAATGTTCTCATTACTCATCTCATCCTACATCCTATTTGGAGGGTGGCTTGTCTAGTAAAGCTATGCAAGACATGCTTCTTAAAAAAGTCTAGATCTGCAGAATGTAATAAAATATGAATATTTTTTAAATTATTACAAAGAATATTATGGTTTTAGATTTGGTAGTTCACAAATTGTTGTGTGTTCAAAATGTAAAGACTTAAATACTAAAATTAAATCTACATCACTGAGTGATAATGATAAGCACACTGAAGTTGCAGAATTACTTGTCCATAACAGAAGAGCTTGTAAGTTTTACAAAAAAGGTGAAGAAGTTAAAAATTTATACAACTCCAGAAAAGCTGTACTGTTTTTGATTTCATGCAAAAACTGCCATTGCCTTGCCTGCTCTTGCAAGAAATGTTTTTCCTAAGAAAGTTGTCTTTGCTGCACTTTGTCTTTTGTATTCATAATTTACAGTTGTGATCTTACGTTTATGTTGATTTCACGTGTACGATATTTTGTATATTATACTTATGGTTATGTTTACTAAACTCGGGCGCCATCTTTGTATACATATATTATAGGCCAGGAATCCGTTACGCGAAGTCATGAAGAATGGAAATTGCTTTCAATAATAAAACATCTGTTATACTTTTTACCAATGAAATACCCTTTTTATTTGATCTACTTCTTACAGAACAGTTTTGAAACCAACTCTAACCCCTCCAAAAGCTTAATGCAAAAAAAAATGTACTTACATGACTATATCCTTATTAATTATAATATAGTACTATATGTATTGTTGCTCAACCCAGCACTTAGGAATTACACAACACACACGCAATCTCTCTCTCTTTCACTCTCATGGTACAAAATTTTTATTAATGTTGGAGCTCCTTTTAGGTAATTGAAATTTTAAATATATGATTTCTAAAATAAAAAATTTTTATACTTGGAAATAAAATAAGGATTTAAGGTACAAAAGGAACGTTCTCACCCATTTCGTGTCGGCCTCCTCGCACTTCTAGCATCATCCCGATCGGCACAATCGGTACAATTTTACGGCGTTTGATGGTGCACCGTCGTGTCGACATACGTAACCCACCGTCGTGGGACCGATTCTAAACGCCGATCTTCCGGGACGATTCATCGGCCGATGACGCCTACGCAAAGCTGAACTGTTTAACGTTCCTTAGCACATTTTGACGATATTTATACTGTTTATTAACCACCTACGGTGGTCTAAAAAGTTAAAATTCACTCGTGAGTGAACGGGTTGCCGGCCGGCGTTGATCACTGCTGCAGCTGAAATGACCAAGAGTCTTTGTTAGATTTTGCTGAGGTGGGGTGAACCTACGTCACATTTCCTTTGTTACAACTGTTGACAGCATCGTTGTTGATGTAAACACATTCTCAGCCTCTGACGTAATTAAGGTTCGGCTCGCTTATCGCAACAACTGCACACTGTTTTTTGTGATGTTTCACAGTTTTTGCTATGAATTGGTTCAAACCCTGACAAATATTATTATACACTCCACTCACTGTATATTCGTATCGGGTGTTTAAGGTTGGGTTGAGTATGACCAAAATAGAAAAATACAATAGTTATGTTCTATTTACCATATTTAAAGTAATCACAAAATGTACCATGATTGTACCATCACAAAACCCCCTCAATGAAAGATTGTGTGTCGAAGCACAAAAACTTTCATTGACCCTTTCATACTTCCTAAAGGGATCAGCCAGGATAAGTCGCCACAACCCCCTTACAATTTTATATAAAAGAAAATTACAACTCACCCTTGGTCTGGTGATGATGACCGTACCTAGATGACCTTACTGGACGTCTCCTGCGAGATCCCAACACCATAAGGCCACTTAGGCTCTTAACGTCCCTGCTCTGACGCGTTGGCCAGCTCAGGACCGCTGTCATATCACCAAATACTGAAACAATAAATGAAAAATATTAAAATAGTGGCTTAGTAAATCACTCCATCCTCAACTGATCTGGTTCCCCTTAGCTAAGTGCTGGTTTGTGCCAATAAGCACTGGGTTGGCTTAATATATTTATAAAAGTTATAATCCTCAAGAATTAGAAAAAATATCCCTTCTTCTTATTACAAACCCTGAATTAATAAATGGTTTCGATTACTATCGATAATATTTATCTTCTTTCTTTTACAATTACTGTAATTGTAACATAAACATTGATATAATAAAATTTAAAATCTAATTGAAAATAGGAAAATTACACATTATATATCTCCCAAACCTGGAGAAAAACAAATTATAAAAGAATCGATAAATTGGTATATTTATTTATTTATAACTCTTATTGAATGATAAAACTAAAAAATTATTATTATTATTATTATTATTAACAGGTAATAATCTGGTTTATTGTTATTATTAACAGCGCCAGTTAAAAAATTTTTTTTTTCTTCCTACACATTATTTCCATGTTATAACATCATGTTAAAAAATTTTTATAACATAAATACATAATACATTTATACATAATACATTGATACATTAATACCTTAAATAATCTTGATTCATTTTAATCTTGTTTTGTATATTCTAAGTTGCATTTTAAGTTAAAATTACAATTTCAATATTAATTAATTATTTAGACATCAATTATTACAATATTATAATTATAAAAATCATTTTAAATTTATTATTACATTCTTATAATATTATTATTTCATTACCTTTCTATTCTGAACTTTCTACCTACCTAACCTTTCACCTTCAAATCATTGTTTTGTCTGGGTGACTCCTATATTCACTATACTTTTATTTATTATAATCTTACTCACCTTTCTTCTAACTGACAATCAAATTACCTATCAATGACACCACTATCTCAATTATAAACTCCATTACTAATTCCATTTAAATCCTATGGCACCGCTCGTCTTTGCAATGAGTTGGGTGTTCCCTACTTGGCTATATACATCTCTAATATTTTGCCCTTCCAAATAATTCGGCAAACACTCCCTTAAACTACGCTAATACCTGCCACAACACTATTGGTTGGGTACTCTTTATCACCTCACCCCCACTACAGAATTCATCAACAACAAATATATGTTTATACCTTTACTTAAACACCTTCTCTACAAATAATCACTAACTACTGTGTCCCTAAATATCTAATAATTCTCTGTATTATTTTCTTTAAAATTCTTACCTTTCTAACTCCCTTTTCATTAATTAAATAACTCACCTGCATTTTATCTATACCCAGGCTCTATTCCCGTTTAAATATTTACTTTACTGTAATCATTGACCATTGTCTTCTATAAAATTCATCTCTCACCTCCTCATAATAGTACATCTCATTATTCAAATATATATATTCTTATTTAATCATTTATTAGGAATTACTTTCAATACCAATTAAAATTTAAAATTATTATTATTAAACATGTATATATGTAAAATATATAATAATACATACTGGTGTAAATATTGTAATATTACTTATTTATTACAAATTATAATTAAATTTATAAAGTGTTGCTTGTTCTGGTATTCTGCGGTAATCGAGTCCCACAAGTTGGACTCGCCAATTTTGTAATAATACGATAAATATTAAATATAAAAATAAATAAATAGTTGATGTATGAGAATTGTACTCTCACTATTGTGTGTAGTAATGTAGCTAATGTCTTCTAATCTTCGTTCGGCTCTCACTACTGGTCTTCACTTTTGTAATATATAATGGTAATTGTAATGGTGTTCTGGTATAATATTACCCAGAATAATTTTTATGGTGCGTATGTGTAGTAGTGACGTTCCGCTCTGGGAGACGTCGATTTGGTAATGTTCCTGGATAATGTTGTTATCAAATATTCTAGGTGTATGTTGCTGTTGCAGCAATTTGAAAGGTGATATAAATTTAAAATTTATATTTATACAAAAAAAAATAAATTCTGAAAAAATTTTTGGGTAACCTGTTCTTAAATTTTAGGAACAAATCGAGTTAGTCGGTTGTAATTATAAATGAAATGGTATCGTGGTTATTCTAGTAATAGGGTCACTTTCAGTAATTTTGTTGGAAAGATAATCTTGTTAACTCCAAGTTTGAACAAAAGACGGCTCTCTTCTTCTTCTTTCTGAAACGTTGTCGTTTCGTATGTACCGCCCTTCAGTTAGTTGGGTTTCTTCATTAATTAATTGTTAAGTCTTTTTTTTATAATAAAAAACCAACTCCAATTTACCGAAATAGAATGTTTATTAACAAAAAATAATGAAATTGTTTGATTAAAATTGATATCACAATACAGTATCGACTCGCTCAGGGCCGGTCGATATAAACAATTTATATTGGTATTATAAAATAGGGTTCTTTAAACGGTTATTAAAATATATAGCCAGAGAAGGTTGTGGGAAGGAAAGTATAACACGTACACTTATTAAATGTCTTAAAATTTAACAATACAATAATAATTAAAAATATTAAAAGTTTATATATGATTTGATTTCGAACCAATAGTCGCCATGTCGTTTCTTTATACTGCAGCGGACCGGACCGAAATGGTTGACTGACGCATGCGCAAGGAAGCCTCCAGCGTTGATGAAGTTTTTGTTGTAATAAAGGTGTCCTTTCTTCGAGTAAATGCTCTCAGCAATTGTATACGATCGTCCTGGAGTATAGTTTATTGTCGCTGGTGTATCATGGAAAGTTCACTTTGTGTAGAATGTTGTCACTGGATATATCTCGTTGTGTTTATGTGTGTCGTTTTTAACCTCTAAATTTCGGTCTGTATTTGGTGTAATATCAGTGTTATTCTGCTTATCTAGTTATGTGTGGTTCAATTTATTAGTGTTACTGTGTTCATTGGTCACTTTCACCACTTCACAATCTATAAAATAGTTTAAAATAATTATTTTCAAAATTTTCACTGAGATACGGTCTATAACATAACGCCATTAAAGGTTATTTCTGGCGAAAGGTTACTTTAAGTGCACTCGTCAACGCATAATAATGAACTGTCTGTATTTCCTTCGTCTCATGAAAGTCTTAGCCTATATAATATATCTCATTCATTGTTTAAATTTGCCATAACTTCCGATACTTTTAAAAATGTACTTTATGTTCAAAAAATAAATTCGTTATTAGTTAACTGTTTGAAATATAAAATACATATTCGTTTTCACTATTCTATTCTACTTATTTTGATAGTAATTAAGTTAGTATTACAAAGTTTTATCTGAAAATTATATTTCTTATAATTTTTTGGGAGGTAGGCCTAAAATTATACTTCCCTGTCTTCTATGTAAATAATAGCCATTTTAACTAATATAATTATTATTCTATGAAATCTGAAATTTGTATAATTATCAATTCTCACTTATTTTATTGCAATTTAGTATACTAATGATGGTTTTTTAATATAATTCAATTGTATATGACTTCCCCTAGGATAGAGTCAGTTAATCTATTTCAGTTTTAATGGTATTTTATTAGACAATTAAATAATTTTACTCATATAATGACCATATCTTTAGAAAGCCTTATTTACATAGTATTTGATATGTTGAGTTTATTTTGCCTGAATATTGTCATTTTATATGGTTTATAAGACTAGGTTTGTTAATTATTCTGCAGTTTAAATTTATTCTTTGGCCTAGATCTGATGTGTGGCTAATTTCCAAATGTTTTATTAATGTAGCTATTTTATATCCTTCTCTGACTGGTATAACATAAATTATTGATTATATAATTAACATATAACATCTCTCTATATCACAACTAGTGTTCTGAATAACATTGCTTAGTATATTATCTAATAACATAATAAAGAGTATTTCTACAACATTGGAATGATATCTATTTTTAGACAGTGCATTCCTAAATTAAACTGAACAATAAAATAACAGTTATAATACTAATATCTCTTATGACTAACCCTTATTTATCTAAATGTTATATGTAATAGGAACCTAACATCCTGGTTCCATATATAATTGTTAACACCTTCTATAAACTTCATCATAAACAGTTTGTTCTGTAGTTCCCCATTTATAAAATTTATACCCCCTCTTAAAGTATACCCCTAGCTACCTAAGTTATATTCCATTCTATGGAATGTTCATATCGCTTTAGTAGCTTTTATTTAGTAATATTACTACTTCATTATCAAAGTAGGCACTGTTCACAAAACTTAAAGTTTGTTATTATGTACTGCAACTCATGTACCCTTTTAAAGTTTATTATTTATAATTTGATCACTTGCACTTGTCTATGGTGAATTATCAATATATTTACTAGTCTTTTTCTAGCTTTTAATATGAAATATTCAACCATGGGGGAACTGTGAAGACTTGTCTATACAAACTAAATAATAACTTTTTGAATGCACTAATATTTAATACTACTAACACTTTTAGTTTTTGTCAGTTTTACAGTGATATGGTTTTTTAGGGTGTTATACTTTCACTTTGGACATTCATTGATTTTGGGGTTTTTTGGGGGTTCTTTCCCTATGGGGTTTTTGTTTTATATGGATCGTCTTCATTTTTCTTCTTTTTTCCTTCTTCAGTAGCTTTGATTGTTCTTCTTTCTTCTGTCTTCAGTAGCTTTGATTGTTCTTCTTTCTTCCTTCTTCTGTAGTAGTAGTTTTAATTAGTTCTTCCTTCTTCCTTAGATTTAGTTTGGGATTATTCTTCTTTCTTCTTTGAGTTTTGATTAGTTTTGTTTCTTCTGTCTTCAGTAGCTTTGATTGTTCTTCTTTCTTCCTTCTTCTGTAGTAGTAGTTTTAATTAGTTCTTCCTTCTTCCTTAGATTTAGTTTGGGATTATTCTTCTTTCTTCTTTGAGTTTTGATTAGTTTTGTTTCTTCTGTCTTCAGTAGCTTTGATTGTTCTTCTTTCTTCCTTCTTCTGTAGTAGTAGTTATAGTTAGTTCTTCTTTCTTCCTTCTTCAGTAATAGTAGTTTTAATTAGTTCTTCTTTCTTCTTTCTTCAGTAGCTTTGATTGTTCTTCTTTCTTCTTTCTTCTGTAGTAGTAGTTATAGTTATTTCTTCTTTCTTCCTTCTTCAGTAATAGTAGTTTTAATTAGTTCTTCTTTCTTCCTTAGATTTAGTTTGGGATTATTCTTCTTTCTTCTTTGAGTTTTGATTAGTTTTGTTTCTTCTGTCTTCAGTAGCTTTGATTGTTCTTCTTTCTTCCTTCTTCTGTAGTAGTAGTTATAGTTAGTTCTTCTTTCTTCCTTCTTCAGTAATAGTAGTTTTAATTAGTTCTTCTTTCTTCCTTAGATTTAGTTTGGGATTCTTCTTCTTTCTTCTTTGAGTTTTGATTAGTTTTGTTTCTTCTGTCTTCAGTAGCTTTGATTGTTCTTCTTTCTTCCTTCTTCTGTAGTAGTAGTTATAGTTAGTTCTTCTTTCTTCCTTCTTCAGTAATAGTAGTTTTAATTAGTTCTTCTTTCTTCCTTAGATTTAGTTTGGGATTGTTCTTCTTTCTTCTTTGAGTTTTGATTAGTTTTGTTTCTTCTGTCTTCAGTAGCTTTGATTGTTCTTCTTTCTTCCTTCTTCTGTAGTAGTAGTTATAGTTAGTTCTTCTTTCTTCCTTCTTCAGTAATAGTAGTTTTAATTAGTTCTTCTTTCTTCTTTCTTCAGTAATAGTAGTTCTAATTATTCTTCTTTCTTCAGTAGCTTTGATTGTTCTTCTTTCTTCCTTCTTCTGTAGTAGTAGTTATAGTTAATTCTTCTTTCTTCCTTCTTCAGTAATAGTAGTTTTAATTATTCTTCTTTCTTCCTTAGATTTAGTTTGGGATTATTCTTCTTTCTTCTTTGAGTTTTGATTAGTTTTGTTTCTTCTGTCTTCAGTAGCTTTGATTGTTCTTCTTTCTTCCTTCTTCTGTAGTAGTAGTTATAGTTAGTTCTTCTTTCTTCCTTCTTCAGTAATAGTAGTTTTAATTAGTTCTTCTTTCTTCAGTAATAGTAGTTCTAATTATTCTTCTTTCTTCTTTCTTCAGTAGCTTTGATTGTTCTTCTTTCTTCCTTCTTCTGTAGTAGTAGTTATAGTTAGTTCTTCTTTCTTCCTTCTTCAGTAATTGTAGTTTTAATTAGTTCTTCTTTCTTCTTTCTTCAGTAATAGTAGTTCTAATTATTCTTCTTTCTTCTGTCTTCAGTAGCTTTGTTTTTTCTGGTCTGGTTTCTTTGACGGGGTATATTAATTGCCTGCTTCGATCTTACCTGGGTAATTTTGTTATTATTATTTTTAGTCTTCTGGGTTTTTAAATTTGTATTATATTATATTATTTGCAGAATTTTTCTTTATTTAACCTTTCTTGTGAATATATTATTAAATAGTGCATTTTAATTAATTCTCATCTGGATATTCCATATATTAGAGCTTTATTAATGATCATTGAGTAATGTATTGGTGTGGATTATCTGTTATGCTACAGATTGCTCTCTTCCAGAAGTGATTAGTTCAGATCATATTTAGTTTGTCTGAAGTAATTGCTTATGACATTATATTATAAATTATATTTCTTTACTTCCTTCACATTTCTAAAATTTTTTTCTCCTATATTTTTGAGCTTATTTATATCTCATTATTAACTGGATTCTTACTGATAGTAATAGTCATCTGAGGTTCGTTATTTTTTATTTTTCCATTTTCTTCTTAATTCGTTTCTTTATCCTTGGGATATTTATTCCCTAAAATTCCCTAACACGTTAGCTGGGGCAGTGTCCAGAGGGGCTCTGTAGGCTTCACACTCTGCTGGCCATGCTACGTCATTTATTGATTACAGAGGTAAATCATCTCTGACCAATACATAATAATACTGCTGGACTTATCTCAGACAGTCATTTATAAAAATTATATAAGAATAGTCCACCTTATGACTATAAAAAAAAATTAAATATCTTTGGATATTTCACTTCGTATACGAACAGATCTATTTATATTTCTATCTTAGTGAATCTCTATCTCAGTTATTTTTCTCAATGGTTAGCTCTGCTGGCATTTTATTTCTCCTTGTGGTTGGAAGCGGGTATAATATAATCATCACTTATTATTCAGTGTAAAGTTTTTAATTCTCTGTCATTTTTTGACTGTTATCACAATCTCCTTCTGGTCATTGGTAGCATATATTTTGTATTATATTTTTGTTCCTTTCTTAATTCTTGTGAATCGTTCCACTAGTATTATGTTTTTTCAATTACTCTTTTAATTGTCTTTTTAATAACTGACATTTATTGTATGATCATCTTTTTCTTATGGACTTATTTGTATATGGTTTTTTCTTTCTTTTTCAAAATTTTATTCTGCTCTTGCTTTTTATCCAAATGCACTCCTTTATTATTAATGCCATATGTTTAATATTTCTGTTTATTTGACATAAAATTCTCATTAATTTTACTTCACAATAAGTTTATTCATTTAAATTGTATCAGTGGTTTGTACTGCCATTTCTTTATTCTTGAAAGTTTTTTTTCAGAATTGGTCCCATATATAATTGTTTGTAATGTGTTATCCAAATTCTTTTTCTTCTTGTGCATTTCTAAAAGTTGTTTTTAAAATAAGGTAGTAAGTTGTTCTTACTTCTTTTTTAAATTTTGAGATTTAATTCAAAATTCATTTTCTTCTTGATTCATAAATTGTTTTCTAAATAATAGGTAGTAAGTAGTCATTACTTCATTTTTGAATTTTTACTTTTAAATTCTTTCTTCCATACATTCAATTACTCATAATATTTTTTCATAAATATGGTTAACATATCATATTATTACCCTAAATATGGTATTAGCTCTCTTCTTTTCTTTATTTCAAATGTACTTCTTATAACTATTTTTCTTTTAAATACCCAGGTTGAAGATTTTTATTAGGTTGGACAATTGCTCATAATTTCTTTTTCTTTGACATAGTTTTTTGCCGTTGCCGGTTATCATAACATCAGTCCCTTTTTGTGGAGGTGTATGGTATTAGACTTAACCATAGTCTGTCACTTCATTTGCTCTCATTGTCCGGATGACCATAGTCTTCATCATCGTTCCGGTACTAGTGACATCTCTGGCCTTTGTCTTGTATTTCATTTTCCTAGCTGCTATTCCTTTGTTGGCTGCTAAGCTTATTCGGCTCCCTCTATCATAGTGTTTTATACACCAGTACTTCTCTGGTCCATATGTGGTATTGCATGAGAAATATCTGTGAGGATCTTCTTTTGAATTATTAATTATTTGCTTATCTGAAGCCTCATAATCTGGTTCATCATCACACATCCACCCTGAAGGAATACATTTTAGTGTACCTGTACACTGGAACTGTCCTGGATGGTACTCTAATGGAACACATTCTGGTGATTCATCTGTGCCGTCATCACAGTCTGGTAAAATGTCATACTTCCATCTTTCTGGAATACACTGTCCAGTCCTTCGCTGAAACTGATCTAGTCCCCATGTTTTATTCAGTTTACCTCTGGTCCTTTCCCAGTGGTGAACTACTGTCTGCTGGTAAACCATCTCTGAGATTACCCTTAATCTACTTCCATTATTTCTGGAACTCAAGATTTCTTCATGGTTGGTAATAGGGATATTATCATCATCAAATAAACCATGGTTCATCATCTCCATTTCTTCCTTTGTTTTCATTACATTTCCTGGATACATTCTCCTTTTCCTTTGTTTAATATTTTCCTTGTTTCGGTTAGTTTCAATTTCAGGTACTACCATTACTTGTTCCTGCCTTATAACATTTGGTACTTCTTCTGGTTCTGGTTTGCTATCATATTTTATTTCTTTGGTCCTCTCCTCTTCTTCTCTTTTTAATCTGTCCTCGTCCATTTTCTTAATGTCCTCGTCTAGTTTCTTATTCTGATCATCTAGTTTCTTATTGACCTTTTCTATTTGGTTTCTCCATTCTTCCTTATCCGTGGCATCCATGTTTTTCATTATACGCTGGAACAATTCCATTATCCTCTCCGTTCTCGTATCTTCTTCTTGTGTTAGTTCTGCCATTTTGCTTTATCGTTGTTGCCCTTCTCTCTGGCTGGCTAACCGCTGCCAAGCTGAATTAGGAATTGGGTAAGTAATTACAGTAATTTCAACCCCTAATTACAGCCCTTTAGTTGGACGCCAATTTTTGTAATATTACTTATTTATTACAAATTATAATTAAATTTATAAAGTGTTGCTTGTTCTGGTATTCTGCGGTAATCGAGTCCCACAAGTTGGACTCGCCAATTTTGTAATAACACGATAAATATTAAATATAAAAATAAATAAATAGTTGATGTATGAGAATTGTACTCTCACTATTGTGTGTAGTAATGTAGCTAATGTCTTCTAATCTTCGTTCGGCCCTCACTACTGGTCTTCACTTTTGTAATATATAATGGTAATTGTAATGGTGTTCTGGTATAATATTACCCAGAATAATTTTTATGGTGCGTATGTGTAGTAGTGACGTTCCGCTCTGGGAGACGTCGATTTGGTAATGTTCCTGGATAATGTTGTTATCAAATATTCTAGGTGTATGTTGCTGTTGCAGCAATTTGAAAGGTGATATAAATTTAAAATTTATATTTATACAAAAAAAAAATAAATTCTGAAAAAATTTTTGGGTAACCTGTTCTTAAATTTTAGGAACAAATCGAGTTAGTCGGTTGTAATTATAAATGAAATGGTATCGTGGTTATTCTAGTAATAGGGTCACTTTCAGTAATTTTGTTGGAAAGATAATCTTGTTAACTCCAAGTTTGAACGAAAGACGGCTCTCTTCTTCTTTCTGAAACGTTGTCGTTTCGTATGTACCGCCCTTCAGTTAGTTGGGTTTCTTCATTAATTAATTGTTAAGTCTTTTTTTTATAATAAAAAACCAACTCCAATTTACCGAAATAGAATGTTTATTAACAAAAAATAATGAAATTGTTTGATTAAAATTGATATCACAATACAGTATCGACTCGCTCAGGGCCGGTCGATATAAACAATTTATATTGGTATTATAAAATAGGGTTCTTTAAACGGTTATTAAAATATATAGCCAGAGAAGGTTGTGGGAAGGAAAGTATAACACGTACACTTATTAAATGTCTTAAAATTTAACAATACAATAATAATTAAAAATATTAAAAGTTTATATATGATTTGATTTCGAACCAATAGTCGCCATGTCGTTTCTTTATACTGCAGCGGACCGGACCGAAATGGTTGACTGACGCATGCGCAAGGAAGCCTCCAGCGTTGATGAAGTTTTTGTTGTAATAAAGGTGTCCTTTCTTCGAGTAAATGCTCTCAGCAATTGTATACGATCGTCCTGGAGTATAGTTTATTGTCGCTGGTGTATCATGGAAAGTTCACTTTGTGTAGAATGTTGTCACTGGATATATCTCGTTGTGTTTATGTGTGTCGTTTTTAACCTCTAAATTTCGGTCTGTATTTGGTGTAATATCAGTGTTATTCTGCTTATCTAGTTATGTGTGGTTCAATTTATTAGTGTTACTGTGTTCATTGGTCACTTTCACCACTTCACAATCTATAAAATAGTTTAAAATAATTATTTTCAAAATTTTCACTGAGATACGGTCTATAACATAACGCCATTAAAGGTTATTTCTGGCGAAAGGTTACTTTAAGTGCACTCGTCAACGCATAATAATGAACTGTCTGTATTTCCTTCGTCTCATGAAAGTCTTAGCCTATATAATATATCTCATTCATTGTTTAAATTTGCCATAACTTCCGATACTTTTAAAAATGTACTTTATGTTCAAAAAATAAATTCGTTATTAGTTAACTGTTTGAAATATAAAATACATATTCATTTTCACTATTCTATTCTACTTATTTTGATAGTAATTAAGTTAGTATTACAAAGTTTTATCTGAAAATTATATTTCTTATAATTTTTTGGGAGGTAGGCCTAAAATTATACTTCCCTGTCTTCTATGTAAATAATAGCCATTTTAACTAATATAATTATTATTCTATGAAATCTGAAATTTGTATAATTATCAATTCTCACTTATTTTATTGCAATTTAGTATACTAATGATGGTTTTTTAATATAATTCAATTGTATATGACTTCCCCTAGGATAGAGTCAGTTAATCTATTTCAGTTTTAATGGTATTTTATTAGACAATTAAATAATTTTACTCATATAATGACCATATCTTTAGAAAGCCTTATTTACATAGTATTTGATATGTTGAGTTTATTTTGCCTGAATATTGTCATTTTATATGGTTTATAAGACTAGGTTTGTTAATTATTCTGCAGTTTAAATTTATTCTTTGGCCTAGATCTGATGTGTGGCTAATTTCCAAATGTTTTATTAATGTAGCTATTTTATATCCTTCTCTGACTGGTATAACATAAATTATTGATTATATAATTAACATATAACATCTCTCTATATCACAACTAGTGTTCTGAATAACATTGCTTAGTATATTATCTAATAACATAATAAAGAGTATTTCTACAACATTGGAATGATATCTATTTTTAGACAGTGCATTCCTAAATTAAACTGAACAATAAAATAACAGTTATAATACTAATATCTCTTATGACTAACCCTTATTTATCTAAATGTTATATGTAATAGGAACCTAACATCCTGGTTCCATATATAATTGTTAACACCTTCTATAAACTTCATCATAAACAGTTTGTTCTGTAGTTCCCCATTTATAAAATTTATACCCCCTCTTAAAGTATACCCCTAGCTACCTAAGTTATATTCCATTCTATGGAATGTTCATATCGCTTTAGTAGCTTTTATTTAGTAATATTACTACTTCATTATCAAAGTAGGCACTGTTCACAAAACTTAAAGTTTGTTATTATGTACTGCAACTCATGTACCCTTTTAAAGTTTATTATTTATAATTTGATCACTTGCACTTGTCTATGGTGAATTATCAATATATTTACTAGTCTTTTTCTAGCTTTTAATATGAAATATTCAACCATGGGGGAACTGTGAAGACTTGTCTATACAAACTAAATAATAACTTTTTGAATGCACTAATATTTAATACTACTAACACTTTTAGTTTTTGTCAGTTTTACAGTGATATGGTTTTTTAGGGTGTTATACTTTCTCTTTGGACATTCATTGATTTTGGGGTTTTTTGGGGGTTCTTTCCCTATGGGGTTTTTGTTTTATATGGATCGTCTTCATTTTTCTTCTTTTTTCCTTCTTCAGTAGCTTTGATTGTTCTTCTTTCTTCTGTCTTCAGTAGCTTTGATTGTTCTTCTTTCTTCCTTCTTCTGTAGTAGTAGTTTTAATTAGTTCTTCCTTCTTCCTTAGATTTAGTTTGGGATTATTCTTCTTTCTTCTTTGAGTTTTGATTAGTTTTGTTTCTTCTGTCTTCAGTAGCTTTGATTGTTCTTCTTTCTTCCTTCTTCTGTAGTAGTAGTTATAGTTAGTTCTTCTTTCTTCCTTCTTCAGTAATAGTAGTTTTAATTAGTTCTTCTTTCTTCTTTCTTCAGTAGCTTTGATTGTTCTTCTTTCTTCTGTAGTAGTAGTTATAGTTAGTTCTTCTTTCTTCCTTCTTCAGTAATAGTAGTTTTAATTAGTTCTTCTTTCTTCCTTAGATTTAGTTTGGGATTATTCTTCTTTCTTCTTTGAGTTTTGATTAGTTTTGTTTCTTCTGTCTTCAGTAGCTTTGATTGTTCTTCTTTCTTCCTTCTTCTGTAGTAGTAGTTATAGTTAGTTCTTCTTTCTTCCTTCTTCAGTAATAGTAGTTTTAATTAGTTCTTCTTTCTTCCTTAGATTTAGTTTGGGATTCTTCTTCTTTCTTCTTTGAGTTTTGATTAGTTTTGTTTCTTCTGTCTTCAGTAGCTTTGATTGTTCTTCTTTCTTCCTTCTTCTGTAGTAGTAGTTATAGTTAGTTCTTCTTTCTTCCTTCTTCAGTAATAGTAGTTTTAATTAGTTCTTCTTTCTTCCTTAGATTTAGTTTGGGATTATTCTTCTTTCTTCTTTGAGTTTTGATTAGTTTTGTTTCTTCTGTCTTCAGTAGCTTTGATTGTTCTTCTGTCTTCCTTCTTCTGTAGTAGTAGTTATAGTTCGTTCTTCTTTCTTCCTTCTTCAGTAATAGTAGTTTTAATTAGTTCTTCTTTCTTCCTTAGATTTAGTTTGGGATTATTCTTCTTTCTTCTTTGAGTTTTGATTAGTTTTGTTTCTTCTGTCTTCAGTAGCTTTGATTGTTCTTCTTTCTTCCTTCTTCTGTAGTAGTAGTTATAGTTAGTTCTTCTTTCTTCCTTCTTCAGTAATAGTAGTTTTAATTATTCTTCTTTCTTCCTTAGATTTAGTTTGGGATTATTCTTCTTTCTTCTTTGAGTTTTGATTAGTTTTGTTTCTTCTGTCTTCAGTAGCTTTGATTGTTCTTCTTTCTTCCTTCTTCTGTAGTAGTAGTTATAGTTAGTTCCTCTTTCTTCCTTCTTCAGTAATAGTAGTTTTAATTAGTTCTTCTTTCTTCTTTCTTCAGTAATAGTAGTTCTAATTATTCTTCTTTCTTCTTTCTTCAGTAGCTTTGATTGTTCTTCTTTCTTCCTTCTTCTGTAGTAGTAGTTATAGTTAGTTCTTCTTTCTTCCTTCTTCAGTAATAGTAGTTTTAATTAGTTCTTCTTTCTTCTTTCTTCAGTAATAGTAGTTCTAATTATTCTTCTTTCTTCTTTCTTCAGTAGCTTTGATTGTTCTTCTTTCTTCCTTCTTCTGTAGTAGTAGTTATAGTTAGTTCTTCTTTCTTCCTTCTTCAGTAATAGTAGTTTTAATTAGTTCTTCTTTCTTCAGTAATAGTAGTTCTAATTATTCTTCTTTCTTCTGTCTTCAGTAGCTTTGTTTTTTCTGGTCTGGTTTCTTTGACGGGGTATATTAATTGCCTGTAATTGCTTCGATCTTACCTGGGTAATTTTGTTATTATTATTTTTAGTCTTCTGGGTTTTTAAATTTGTATTATATTATATTATTTGCAGAATTTTTCTTTATTTAACCTTTCTTGTGAATATATTATTAAATAGTGCATTTTAATTAATTCTCATCTGGATATTCCATATATTAGAGCTTTATTAATGATCATTGAGTAATGTATTGGTGTGGATTATCTGTCATGCTACAATATACCTGTAATACATAATACACATCAAAACTACATTGATAGATAAAGACAGTTAATACAATAAAAAAATATACACTCCAACTCATTAATTTATTATTTACCAAACTCAGTTCATAGCAGTCCAATTCAATACCACTTTTTATATTATTATTTAATGTTCATTTCACAATACAACAGTCTATCCACCATCGTTGAACAACAAACGAATCTTAGGTCTACATAAATTCTTATTTAATAAATAGATTTTATTACTAGGTACATTATATTCGTACTCCTTTATGAAACGGTTATTAAACAAATATTTCCAGTCACGATCAAGTAGGGTTCCGTTTATCTCAGTATCATCATAATAGTCCACCACAGGTAAATACTTAATACCTTTATTCTCAATTACTGTTATTTCCAATTCATTATTATTATTATCATGTATGTATTTATCATTTTCATATACCACATCTAACCCTAACCTTTCTAACAGTTGTCTGTAATTTCTGTTTACTTTAAATATTTCTATTACTCTCTTACTCTCACAATATCTCTCTATATTTTCTTTATTAATACATTTCTCTCCATAACACCAAAATACACTTTCTCTCTCCAAATATGCAGGGGTCCCTAACATAAAATTATCCCTAACATAAGTGCACCACTTATTAGGTACACAAAAATACAAAGAAACTTTATTTGTAGACCTATCGTCTTCCAAATATAAACTGAAGGAACTCTTATCCTTGTAAAAAATTCGTGAAGACTTTTCTTCACCCCCTAACACTACATCAAAAGAAAATTCTACCCCCTGCACTCCTTGTACTAAAATACTTTCTCTCAACTTTCTTTCTGACTTAATAAATTCAAACATTTAATTTTCACTAATTATACTTTCATTATCATTTTTATCCTTTTTTAACACCACAATCTTATTACTTGTAATATTTGGGTTATCTGTACATTCATTATTTGAATTATTATTTTTAAATATGTTGTTATCCAGTACAGCATTTTGCTGGGTACTACGATTTAGTACTTTCTGGCTTTCTAATTGACTTTCTACCAAATTTAAATTCTCATCTAGTTTTGTGATGAGCTTGTCACATTTTTTAATAAGGTGATTATGACCTAATTTTATTTCATTCCTTAATTCATTGAATTTAATATCAGAATCGATTTTCTGTTCATCTAGTTTTTTATCAAAACTGTCAAATTTATTTAATAAAATTTTCATCATTTCAGCAGTACCATCTAGTTTGCTAACTGGCATAGCTGGAATGGATGTATCGATTTTCATTATCTCTGCAGACACAGGCGTATTTGCCTCATCAGTCTGACTAATTGGGTTTAATTGAACCTCCATTTCACTAGTTAAATTTATCTCAGATGTACTGGTTTCTATTACAATATTGTCACTGGTATTCATGTTGGTAATTTTGCAATACACGCATGCATACAATGGTATAACCTAACTATTGGGTTATGTTTACGTATTACAATTTTTAGTGTCTATTACCTCAAGCAATTTTTTCCGTTTTCTTTCTAGGCGTACACTATGTAATAATATATATACATAACATTACATAGGGTCCCTGTTATTACGGGCGACATCTGTGATCTTATAGAATAATAAGATTACATATGGTTAAGTCCCTGGTCGGGCGCAAATGTGTACGATATTTTGTATATTACACATGGTTATGTTTACTAAACTCGGGCGCCATCTTTGTATACATATATTATAGGCCAGGAATCCGTTACGCGAAGTCATGAAGAACGGAAATTGCTTTAAATAATAAAACATCTGTTATACTTTTTACCAATGAAATACCCTTTTTATTTGATCTACTTCTTACAGAACAGTTTTGAAACCAACTCTAACCCCTCCAAAAGCATAATGCAAATAAATGTACTTACGTGACTATATCCTTATTAATTATAATATAGTACTATATGTATTGTTGCTCAACCCAGCACTTAGGAATTACACAATACACACGCAATCTCTCTCTCTTTCACTCTCATGGTACAAAATTTTTATTAATGTTGGAGCTCCTTTTAGGTAATTGAAATTTTAAATATATGATTTCTAAAATAAAAAATTTTTATACTTGGAAATAAAATAAGGATTTAAGGTACAAAAGGAACGTTCTCACCCATTTCGTGTCGGCCTCCTCGCACTTCTAGCATCATCCCGATCGGCACAATCGGTACAATTTTACGGCGTTTGATGGTGCACCGTCGTGTCGACCTACGTAACCCACCGTCGTGGGACCGATTCTAAATGCCGATCTTCCGGGACGATTCATCGGCCGATGACGCCTACGCAAAGCCGAACTGTTTAATGTTCCTTAGCACATTTTGACGATATTTATACTGTTTATTAACCACCTACGGTGGTCTAAAAAGTTAAAATTCACTCGTGAGTGAACGGGTTGCCGGCTGGCGTTGATCACTGCTGCAGCTGAAATGACCAAGAGTCTTTGTTAGATTTTGCTGAGGTGGGGTGAACCTACATCACATTTCCTTTGTTACAACTGTTGACAGCATCGTTGTTGATGTAAACACATTCTCAGCCTCTGACGTAATTAAGGTTCGGCTCGCTTATCGCAACAACTGCACACTGTTTTTTGTGATGTTTCACAGTTTTTGCTATGAATTGGTTCAAATCCTGACAAATATTATTATACACTCCACTCACTGTATATTCGTATCGGGTGTTTAAGGTTGGGTTGAGTATGACCAAAATAGAAAAATACAATAGTTATGTTCTATTTACCATATTTAAAGTAATCACAAAATGTACCATGATTGTACCATCACACAGTAGGTAGTCAGAAAGCCACATTCCACATGTACCATGAAGGGATAGCAGGAAAATGTCCTGATGAGGTTTTTTCACTTTCGTTAATTGCATTTTATTTGAGGTGAAAGAATTACACATGTTCAGTGATTCATGCCCAGGACTAAACCAAAACTACAGGTTAGTAAGGTCGCTAAGTATAAATGGGCAGTTTCAAATACACCACTACTTTCCAATTTGCAGACAGTTTTCTTCCTTGCACCCAAAACTTCACAGTTGTAAAAAAGAGTTATTCGTCAGGATGACTGGATTTACATGACTTTAGTATGATGTAGTTTTAAGAAGTTTTAAAACAACAGAGCCATTATTCGAAGTAATATCAGTGAAAAGTCAACAAATATTAAATTTTAAAGAGCCTAAAGTACTAAATGCTTGCAGGGTAGACATATGTTTAACATAAGAAAATATTGACATTTCATCTACAAGAAGGAAAAAAAGGAATTGTGCTAGCATATGAGTTTACTGATAGTATGCACAGTCAACTGTTGAAGCTTTACAAGGGTGATGTTTTATTGACTGTTAGCAATGTTTATAATAGAAAAGTCCCTATAAATGAAAAGAAGATACAAGATATGGTTAAAATTCTAGAGTATATACCAGATGAACATAAAGAATTTACGTAAATATGATGTGGCCTATATCAAATAACCAAGAAGAATATGGTGAACTACTAAGTGATTAAAGTGCTATTAATATTGTGAAAGAAAGACACTGGTTACTTTTACTCTTTATATTTTTGTAATAACATTTGAAGTGATTAAAAGTGTTATTAACTGAGACGAGTTACACTAGTTATTTTTAGTTTTGTATATATTTGTTTGTTATTTTCTAATTTGCAAAACATAAAAAGATTATCTAAACAATTGTGTGTACAACAGTAAACAGTAAGTAAAATATTTAATTAAATTTTTTAAAAATGTTATCTGCTATCGGCTGGAACTCAGATCAAAAAGTACAAGATTTCACAACTTTACTATTATATACTTGTTAAAATTATGCTAATATTGTATTTTGAGACTTTTATAGAGTTTTATTGAGTAACTTTATAATTGTAAGTTTTTTCATACAGTCACTTATTTAGCTGCAAAGCAGTTCTTTATCGTTTTCTGAAAATGATGATCTGTGGAATGTTTTTCTTCTTCATCTCACCCATTCAATTACAGGACATACACATGCTGTAGCTATATGACAACATGGGTGAAACAGAATTCATCCTGGGATCACAGGTATGTACAGAGTTTCAAATGTGTACCATTCATGTGCTGTACATGCTCAGGTGGACAATAAACCATCTGCTATCAGTTTTTGTAATGAACACAAAGGTATTTGCTATATGATAGTGTGCACATGTTCAGACCATATTTTTGCCTTTCACAGCAGACAGGTTGCAAACATGGAGTGGAGTGAGGAAAACAATAAAGTGTTTCATACATGCACATTTAATTCTAGTGCTGTGGAATTCATTGGATGTCATTTATTACCAAAAAGAACTAAATGAAATTTCAGGGAGTCCCATAGCCACTAATTTAGAGCATGTGGGAGATGACTGCATGAGGACATAAAAAGCAGAATTTTACCAATTGCTGGAAAAAATATATGACACCGCCCCTAAGAATGACATTAAACTAATCATGGTGGACATGAATGCGAAAATTGGGAAAGAAGATGCATACCTTGGCACCATAGGTAGGCACAGTTTACACAATGAATCCAACAGAAATGGGGAACTGCTTATCGACTTCGCTACAAGCAGGAATATGGTTATCAGCTCAACTCAGTTCCCACACCGGGATATCCATAAGGGAACGTGGGTAGCCCCAGATGGGAAAACAGTCAACCAGATAGATCATGTGATCATAGATAAAAGAGCAGCCACAAGTATCATTGATGTCAAAACCCGGAGAGGAGCGTCAGTTGGTTCTGATCACTATATGGTGCAGATGAAGTTTAGATGCAGGGTGGCTGTATATAGGAAGGACAGACTCAGAAGACAGGAAAAGGTTAACACAGTGAGTTTAAAGGACCCAGAAAGGGTACAGGAATATGCTGGGAAAGTGAGGAATAGATTGAACGAGTCAGTCGCAGGAACGGTGGAAGAGAAATGGCAGAGCCTTAAGTGCGCACTCCTGGAAACTGCCAGAGAGGTACTAGGAACAGAGGAGAGACGGAGGCGGGAGGACTGGTTTGATGAGGAATGCAGGGAGAGTGTTGCACGGAGGAATGAGGCTCACAGGAAGTATTCTCAGTGTAGGACTAGAGAAAGGAAGCAGGAATATGAAGAGAATAGAAGACTGGCAAATAAAGTATGTAGAAAAAAGAAAAGAACTTTTGAAAACGGGCTGCTTCTCAAAATGGAGCAGGACTTTGCAGATGGAAGAATAAGGAATGCTTATAAATATCTTAAGCATCTCAGGGAAGGTTATAAACCATCTACAACACTATGTAGAGACAGAGAGAATAGAATTGTCAGTGATCCAGAGAAAATTAAAACTACCTGGCGAGAGTACTTCGATGGCCTCCTTGGTGGTATGCTACAGGGAGGAGAAATTGTTGCTCACACTCCGCGGAATGCAAACATTGGGGGGATGGAATCTGACCCACCATCAATTCAGGAAATAGAAGAAGCTATTAGTGCCCTCAGGAACAACAAGGCACCAGGTACAGACTTGATTCCTGCAGAACTGCTTAAAGCTGGAGGTGCTGATGTGGCGGTCGCACTGCACTCCTTAATCGTGGACATATGGCAAACGGAACGAATCCCCATGGAATAGAATAAGTGCATTATATGCCCCATTTATAAAAAAGGCGACAAACTTCAATGTAGAAATTACAGAGGCATTTCGTTGCTGTGCACCTCCTACAAGGTTTTTGCGTACATCTTGAACCAAAGGCTGAGACCCCTCACAGAAAATATAATACGCGAATACCAAGCTGGATTCCGACCTGGAAGGTCTACAATCGACCAACTCTTCTCGGTAAAACAGATACTAAGATGCGGATGGGAACGTGATATTGATGTGTACCAGATCTTTGTGGACTTCAGGCAAGCGTGTGACTCTATTAATAGAGACAAACTCTACACCATAATGCATGAATTTGGAATACCAGGCAAGCTGGTAAGATTAACCCAAGTTACTATGCAGCAGACTGAAGCCCAAGTAAAGGTGGATAGCCAACTAACTGAACCCATAAATATTACACGGGGACTAAAGCAGGGAGATGGGTTGGCCCCAACACTATTTAATATTGCATTGGAATATGTAATTAGAGGCTTATCAATAAATAGCTCCAATCTGTTAACAAATAAAACTGTACAGATAGCCGCATATGCAGATGACATTAACATCATGTCAAGACGGATCACGGCAGCTAAAGAAATATTTATAGAGCTTAAAAACAAAGCCAAGGAAGTTGGGCTAGCCATAAATATGGATAAAACAAAAATGCTTATCCAAACAAGAAGGGACCAGGTTCATAACAACATCGAGATAGAGGAGGACACAATTGAGGTGGTGGACAATTTCACGTATCTCGGAGTGAATCTAGCAAAGACTGGATCAGAGGAGCCGGAGATCCAAAGACGGATCACCATGGCTAACAAGGCGTACTTCGCATTGCTGCCATCATTTAGGTCTGGGGATGTGCACAGGGAAACAAAAATGAAAATATATAGGACTGTCATCAGACCGGTGCTATGCTACGGGTGTGAGGCATGGGCAATCACACAGAAAACAATCGACAGAGTAGACACCTTTGAAAGGAAAATCCTCAGATGCATTATAGGCCCAATACAAGAAAATGGCTCATGGAGACTGAGATACAACAACGAACTGTATCAAATATATAAAGAGATACCAGTCTCAAAATTTATAAGAATTCAAAGATTACGTTGGGCCGGACATGTTATGAGAATGGAGGGTGGCAGGAACCCTAAGAGGGCTTTGCTGGGTACATGGGAGGGAACGAGACCTAGAGGTAGACCGAGGAAGAGGTGGGAAGATGGCGTTGCAGAGGACGCGAGAGACATGGGGATAAGAAACTGGAGGAGGGTTGCAGTGGATAGAGTGGATTGGAGGCGGAGATTGGTGGAGGCCAGGGCCCAACTTGGGCTGTAGCGCCATAGGAGAGGGAGAGGGAGATGACTGCAGTTAACTGATAACTAAGTACTTAAATACTCGATAAAATGCTTACTCGACTTGAATCAGGATTGGTTCTTGCAAATGGATTTCCTGTCATCTTTTAAGTCAGTGGTTGGAATAAAACACCCATATCACTGACCTTGTTTACTTACCGATATCACAAATAATTGTTTACTAAATAAAAATACAACACAGTAAATATAATTCTGTTCCACAACTGTGATGTAAAATATTAACACAACTTCAATTTATACAAGCATTAAGATAACACACAAATATAATTTGTATTCACAAATGTGATATCAAATATTAACAAGCACTAAGTGCGTAATTCACTAACTGAACTCTGAATGAAGACTGATTCTTTACTCTGTCTTATATGATTTTATATATAGTTGGCAATGATTTAATTCACAAGCGTGTGTCATTTGAGTATCAACAACTTTCCTGAATATAAATGACATCGTTTGATGAATATCTAGAACCTTGTATGCTAACCTGTAAATATGTTGTACATTGATACAGAATATTCTAGTGTATTCTATAAATAATGTCCGTCAATGTATACATAAGTTATACATCATTTGTGGATAATATAAATACATGTGAGTAACAATCTACATATGTAAAATATGTATTATTTTAATAACAAAGTTTTAATAACACCAATCGCAGTAGCACTTAATATATTATATAACATTCAGAATATTACTTTGAATGTGGGTTGGTGTTACTCTAGTATACAGCAATCTTCAATATAATTTTGATCAGTAAATGTTTCGAAGTAGTTAGAGTGATATGTGTAAAGTTTTTGTGCTCTCTGTTTATTTACTGGGATTTCATGACTCTTTTAATAACTTACTAGCCATATGATTAAAAAAAAAAACTTTGTGTATCTCAGTCAACAAAGTTGACACTTCTACTTTTGTTTTATAAAATTGTAAATTGCAATTAGTGTAACAACACTGAACATGAAAAGTTGTTAATTTTCCTCATTGTGTGCGGTTGATTAGGAAGATGGAGTTTCACTGAGATGGTTGTCAATTTCAGATGGTATTTAGTGAGCACACACGCGCTCACACACACACATACACATACACACACACACACATGCACTCAGTGCTGCTTTACAGCTGTAGTGTACCAGTGTGTATGTGCCCTTACAATCCCAATTGATTGATGTGCTAGGAACAGCCAGATGACAAACAGTATCAACAGAGATGATAAAGTAGCCCTGTACTTACTTTTCTGTCATTAGAAGTTTCCTCTTAAGAAACTATTTCTCCCATGTAGTACCTCATGTTTACCACTTCAATTTAAGGGTAACTATTCTATCATATTGGGGACAGAATCCAATAGATGTTACACAGGTCAGTAGACTGTTACATGATAAAGTACACACCAAGAACAAATACAGGGGAGAAAGTCACCAATAGAACACTATAAGCACTGTGCTTGCTATTAGCAACAGTTGTATCTTATTATTTACTATGATTTCTTTGTACTTGTGATACTGTATTTATAAATGTATATGTTAATCTGTACAGAGATTTATCTATAGGCTGGAACAAGCTGAGACGTTTGCCCGCATGGGTGTATCATAAGGAACATCTTAATTATCTACAAATATGTGAAAATGACTTCGACAGAAATATGTACAAGTGTGAACAACATCTGAAACCTGATGATTTTGAGAAAACCACAGTATCATCATTGTTTGACACTGTTGCCAAGTCCATAATTACTAAAGGGTATGCACAAAGTGTTAAAATGGTTATCTTATGGTAGTATTATCGTAATTTTAATGGATTTAGGAATATAAGTAATAAAAATATGTTTTTTGCATGTAAGTGAACAAAAAATCATATAGCCTACCATTATTTTAAATACACATGATCCAAAAACACCATATATGTACAATCCTAGCTGATTATATTGGATGAATTACATTGTACAGTTAATTGTAAATGCAGACAGTCATTGATGAAGTCACATTCTGAAAAAACTCTCATAAATTGAAATATCATTAAGTAAAAAGTAGCATATGATATCCTAGGCTGTATAAAAGATTATGAGAAGCCATCATGAAGTTGGAAATAACCCTGGTAGCCTATAGAGTACTGTATACAAGGCAAGGTTATAGAGTAAGTAATGTTTCATTAAAATGTTCTTATGTTGTACTGAATAACATTAACATAATTATTGAACAAAAGAGAGAGGAGGGGGAAGTATGCAATAAAATGTAATTATACAATTTTAATACAAAAAATTAGAGAAGTAATTCCTCATTAAGTCTAAACCTTAATAACTGTGAAGATGCCAGAATTAGTAGACTAGTTGCTGTATGAAGGAGATGTTATGTTGACAGGGTCATCAACATCTTCCTTGTCATTCCAATGACTTGTAGAAGCCCTTAGTTTGTCACTCTGGTTAACTTTTTTCAAAAAGGTGTCAGTCATAGACAGGGTCGTAACAAGGTACTCCTGCGCCCTTGGCAATTTTGACAAAGCTGCACCCCCAATACCAATACCGGGGGGTCTGGAATACCCACCAGTGTAGCGGGGGTCCGGGGTTCCTCTCCCAGAAAATTTTTAAAATTAAAGTGCAAAAATGGTAGTTTTTTAAGCTTTTTGAGCCAAGTTTTTGCCTCTTTTCAAGGTAACTTTTTGGTCGAATTTCTGTAAAATTCTGTATTATCTGAATATAAAAGCATTACTATTGTAAGAGAAAGACTGAACTTAAAACTATTTTTAAAAACTAACTGAAAGCGGTGGAATCTGTAGGAGGTATAAAACCTAATTTGCAGGTGATTGAACTATGTAAAAAGTAACTAAACAAAAAAAAAAACGTAGTTACCAAAGTACAGTACATGGTAAGGCCTACTAAAACTTAATATTTACACTACATTAAGGTAGCTAATATACAATTACAAACTTTTTTAGAATAAAAACTAAACTTCTAGTAACAGTATTTAAGTAAACTATAGCAGCTTCTGCAACCTGCAATATGAGAAAATGAGAAAAAAAATGCAAAATATTTTTATTGATAGTTACATCAATTTACAGTAGGCCTTCTTTAGTTAACAGTTAGATTATATCACACTACTGTAACTGATGAGGTATTGATTATAACAAAAACTACCAGAGCAATAATTCATAACTTTAGTCGGTGTTTTAGTTCTATAATTTATCTTGATTTTTTTTACACAGGACTTCAGGACTTGCACTTACAACATTCTGTTGTTGTAACTGCAGGTACCATTTTTTTGGCTCTGGGGGCTGTAAATAACAAATTGAAACTCTTCAGTAAACAAATATATTGCTTTTACAAATTGTTACATACAGTATACAGCAGAAAAGCCATGGAACTAAAACTTTACCTTTCTTGCTTTCAGCAAGGGAACTCACTAATTATTTCACTAAAATCAAGTTTTGAAGCAATCTCATATTCTATGGACAGGATAGCTAAGTTTGTCAATCTGTTTTCACACATACTTGACCGTAAGTAGTTTTTGATTATCTTCAGCTTGCTGAAAGTATGCTCGCAAGACGCCACACTGACGGGCATTGTCAAAAATATCCTCAATGCTATTTCAATGTTTGGATAAGCATCTCTTAATCCATAGTTTGAAATAACTTTCAGAATATCCAAATGGGAAGCCTTGTAAATATTCTTCACCAGCTCTTTTGCGTGAAACTTGAAAGCAGCTACTTCGTTAACTAGCTCAACTCTATCAATGTCTCTGCTATATATCGCACCAAGATCAGCTGCACACTTTTCAAGAAAAGAAACAGAGCATTCACTTAAGGACTTTCCTGACAAAAAACTGAAGTCTGATGAAACTATGTGGTAAATGTGTGCCCTTTTTTCCATTTCACTTACAATTCTATCAAATACAGTGTAACATTCTATCTCAAATGATTTATCAGAACTCAACAAGTGTGCTTCGTCTTCAGCCGTCTCCCCAGCCATCCTCTTGACTTTTCTCAGCCTCTTAACAGCAAAACTGCTTTGGATGGTCATGGAATCACAAATAGCTTTGGCTTTTTCTGTGTATTTTTTAATTCCTTCTTTACGTAGGTCTTCAACTTTTTTGCCAAAAAAAAGTGAGCATTGATGCATTGATTGCCTGAGAGCAAACTTGATGCTACGTCAAGAGTTGTGCCCTTTCCTTGCAGTGACTTGTTGGTGCAGTCCAAATATCAAAACATCAGACCACATCTCTAAAAGGCACACAAATTCGTAATAAATTTGTCTAAGAAGTTTCATAGCACCAGACAGTGTGTCAGTGTTCCAGTCGTCTCTATCAGCCATGTTTTGTCAAAATTTGTGTACAGATGATAAGTTCTTCTTAAGAGCTGTCACAGCTTGACGCCTGGAAGACCATCTTGTATCACAATGTCTCTTAAGGGTAGTTTTGAGACAACCAATCAAAGCCTCCCACCTTAAAGTAGAGCTACTAAAGAAGTTGAAAAACTCCAACACTTTTCCAAAAAAACTTGTCATCATAATTGACACTTCCGCGGCGTGCACGCCAATGAGGTTAAGACTGTGTGCTGCACAAGGTGCAAATTTAGCAAGGTCGTTTAGTTGGGATATGTGCGCTTGAACGCCTTCATATATTCCTGCCATGTTTGAGCCGTTGTCAAAGCCTTGACCACGACAGTTCTGAATATCCAAGCCGTCATTGTTTAGCTTCTGCAATATTTCTTGTGATAACCCTCTTCCTTTTTTCTGGTGACTTATGATGAAGTCCACAAAACTTTCTTCAACTGAGCATTTCCCATCCTTAATGTTAACATACCTTATTATTTCACTCATTTGTTCTAAATGTGCTGTGTCTGGGGTGCAGTCAAACATAATAGAGAAATACTTGGCACTTTTTACATTCTTCAGTATTTCAGATCGAACCTTATTTCCAAAAATGTCTATGACCTCATTTTGAATTAGAGGTGAAAAATAGCTTGTGACATGTTTTCTACTTTTAACATTTTCTATGTGCTTAGATAGTTGAGGATTGTAGTGACTAATAAGTTCTAATGTACTCAGAAATACACCACAGTTGCTGTCACTGATCGAATCGGAACCTCCTCTTAAAGGTAAGTTATTCCTGGCACAATGGAGAATTACATCCACAATACATTTGAGAACATTGCACCACTTTTCTTCTTCAGCGTGTATCAATGTTTGATGTTCTGCATCAACAGATCTACTAGTTTTCAGTCCAATTTCTAATTCTTTCCAATCGACATAAGAATGTCGGTGAGGTATCGACCTTTCGTGATTGACAATAAATGGGTTCAAGTGTCTCCAATCATTGAATCCCTCATCAATATTAGAGAAAGCAGATTTGTCCTTTTTGTCGTCTTTTGAAAAGAGAAGGCAAGGGAAACAAAACAGTGTGTCCTTAGACTGGCTGTACAACAACCATTGCCTTTTTACTTTTTCCCCGTTTGGTAGAATTTTATAAACCCATTTCTGAGAAAAGTGTCTTCCATCATCTGCACAGGGGAATTTGTAGCTATATAAGTCAATTGTTTGTGGGCCTCGTTCAACAAGTTTACAACGAACTGTGTCTGATCGAAAATTTGCTGGCCATTTTTTGGGATCCTCGTAGATAATTTCTATTCCCACATCAGTAGTATTTAATGCATCGTTTTCATTATAATTAGATGTGCAAGATGTGCTGGGTTTTTCAAGATCAGTAGATTGCCTGCCCATTGTGGAATGACTTAGCTCAGGATCACTTCCTTCTTCAAAATCAATGATGTTTGTGACGAACTCCATTGGAGTGATCTGGCTGTGGTTGTCTTCTGAAACAGTCTCAGTCTTGCTATCTTCTTTTTCATTTTCTCCTTCCTTTTCTTCTTGGTCGTCTTCTTCTTCTTCTTCTTGAAGTGCATTACTATTACTGGCACTATCACTTTCACCTACTTCTTTCTCTTCATTTCGCAGCCAATTTCCAAGCGCCGATGCTAATTTTTCGTTGTCTACTTCTTTTCGTTTTTTGATTTTTTTCAATTCACTTCCAGAAAGTTTTTTTGGCCCCATTTCTGAAACAAACCATTCCCATTTAATTTACATTGTATTACAGTTGTAAATGGCTGCCATTTAAAAACTACTCGACCGATCTCAAACATTAACGAACTCCGCCAAGATATTGTGCCCACTGCCCAAGGACCTGTGTGCTAAGTTTGGTCATAATCGGTAAATTTGTTTGGGCACTGCCACTGTCATTGTCATTGTTACAGACACACAGACGGCCAAAAAGTTTGAATCCGGAGTAATAGGATTACACGGAAAACCCGAAGCACTGTAAATACAAGTGAGCCTCTCGCAGTAAGAAAAAAGAAACGATGTCTGCGATGTTTTAACGCTATCACCGAATTTTTCGGTGAACGCAACTGTTGGCACTGAACATAAACACGAAATATTATGAAATTCATGTTTATGTTCAGTGCGACAGTTGCGTTCACCGAAAAATTCGGTGATAGCATTAAAACGTCGCAGACATCGTTTCTTTTTTCTTACCGCGAGAGGCTCACTTGTATATACAGTGCTTCGGGTTTTCTGTGTACGCGATCGCTCATCCAATTATAAAAATAAAATTGATACCATATTCATGAAACTTGTGATTGAAATATTTACGTAAACTAATTTTGAAATCGGGACTATTTTAGTCAGCAGACTTGCGCAACAAAATCAGCTGACACTTGCTGAAAATTTGACATTTTCAACCACGACCACTTCCGGTAAAAATGAACCAATAGGAATATAAGTTATACCAATGGAACGGGTCCATTCTTCTTCTTTCTCCGGTATTTTTTTTATTTTCTGTAGGTCTAGAAAATGAAACGGCGAACACAGTGATATTAGTTAGGCCTATTTGGCTTTGTCAGTCTGGCAGTAAAGACAGAACGAATGTTGGGAAGTTATTTCTGACAGCTGGAGTCAAGTTTCGCACGGTAACCTCCATTGTTTGTTTGATTCACTGACGTTTTCGTGGTGTTGAAGAGTAAATAGTATAATTAATGTATTGTTTTGCATTAATACCATGTTATAATAATAATAATATGTAGTGTTTATAATAATAACAAAAACTGTACAAAAAGGGAAAAAATAGGCCGCCACGCCACCACGGGGAATAACATGCGCCAATTCTAGGGTTAATGTAGACTAAGCTATGGTACATTTTATTGAAATCATTCTTACCCGTACAGCAGAAGCAACGCCAACATCAACAAGTAACAACACAAACACTATAAGTGTCGTCTAATCGCTGAGTGTGAAAATCACTTAGTTCACAAATTACAATAGAAAATAATACCAGCGACTGTAATTACACTGAGTCTCAACAAAACCAACAGAACAAACTAGAATAGAGCAATAGACTGACGTGGCCGTGGCAGGGCGCGGGGGGAGGGGTATGAGTATGAGTACTATTCAAGTTATGATAAGCTTGCTAAAACCAACGAATATAGACGTTACTAGAAGCACACTTCTGGGTTATTAAAAGCGTAGTTGAAACAATGCTACTACATTTTGTATAAAAGAGTGGTAGATGAAAAAAATGTTTGTACAGTAATAATAAGACGCATGTTCTTGTATATTTTAAAATTCTTTTGCGCACTGCATAATAAAGAATGCATCAAAAGTGCATTTTTTGAGTAGGCTGCATTTATTTGATTCATTCATTCGTACCCAGTGTGTCAAACAAATGTGAAAACATTTTGGAGGTTGTGTCTAGTCTAACCCCTACAAACATTTTTTCATCTACCACTTTTTATCTGATAAGTTGTAGCTTTTTCCAATTATATATTAACGAAAATGTTTGAAATTTACTAAATTTCGCGGTATAATACAAAAAATTACTTGGAAATGCCAGCGCCATCTAGTTCCCGGGGTGATGAACTACGGTTTATCACCCCAGAACCTGACCCCACTCGGTCCATAAGAAGTGTTCTTCTAGTTACGTCTATATTCTGTTGAGAAACAAACTTAATCGAAACAAATAAATATAAAAATACTGCCAGAAACTTACCTGTGATCTTTCTTCGCTTACTTACCTTGCCTAAATTTCAATCAGGAGCCCAGAGTCGCCACGATATTTTTTGGTTATATATCGAAACCTTAACACTCTACCTTAATAAAATTGGGACAGTTTTGCAATCTGACTACCTCCCCATAATAATTCAGAAGAACCCGGAACGTTAGACGAATCCTTCAGCACAGAACGTTAGGAAGTGGTAATGACGAAATAACTACACTAATACATGGTTATGCTACGAAACAAATATTTTTACTGTTATCTTACTTTAACTCAGTTAACATCTTAACAACTTTAACATCTTACATGATAATATACTTTTTCTTCGAGCAATACAACAAAAGAAAATACAAACAATTAACGTTTACTTATACTGTATAGATATATTCTTTAAAATAGAACAAAACAACCCAGTATTTGCATATACACATTCATTCATTCAATCTTTAAAATTTCCCTTATTTAGAGCTCTGTACATAAAAAAATAAAAGTTAATGATTGTCTGGTAGTTGATTTACTCACGGCGCCGCCCTGGCTACGTCGCACCGAGCACATGTTTGCATATTTACACTATTAATAATTTTTTGGCCTGCCAGCCCGTTATGTTCCAAATGGCCGCTGCCGCCTCGCAACCACGCCACTACCGATTTACATTTTGTTATATAGTAAAGACGAAAATTTGTGTCCAGTCGGTGGACGCCCACTATTCACGTCCGACGCTTTAAGATGTTATTGTCCGACTGCTTTTCATGCGGGCGGACATCACTGCCTTGCCTGTGAACAAATTTCGTCGCTGTTCACAGCCTTCGTTGCTAAAGTCTTAGCAGTTGCACCCACAACACGTGTTATTTGTGGGTGTTGGCAGTGGACGAAATCTAGTGTTCACTGGTTGACGTCATTGGAAAGGCGTGTCCTTATTTTTATATCCGCCTTGCTCCGGGCACATTGTTGAATAAAATTCGCCCAAGCCATTTTGTGCGACTTGAGTTTAGCGTGGGTTCTGCGCTCTGCCGATGTTAGTGCGTTTGGGCACATTACACGGTACTACAGTTCTGCGAATTCAACAGTTGTGGGCGACACGCACATTCCATTGTACTGACTTCACTTTACTGTTCTTTGTTTGCTACGATTTATATTGCCATGGGACGGACCACACAGATGAAAATGAATTGTTACAAAATTTTTAATAAAATAAAAACCCCTCGCTTTTAGACCTGTTACAATACCCCCCCCCCAATGAGAGATCTTCTGTCGAAACAGAAGAAATCTCATTGCTAAACCCCTAAGAGGATCAGTGAGGATATGGTGCCAACAACCCCCCCATTAGTTCTTATACATCATGGGTAAACTATCCCCCTGGCTCGGCGACTATGGCCGCATCTGAACGAGATTAGTGGACTTTTCTATCCGAGATCCCAACACCATAAAATCGAATAGACACGCACCACAGCGCACCTAACCTTCTAACATGCCACCCCAAACTCCAAATCCCTGGCCTTACTCCATGCCAGATCCTCAACCGATATGTTCCCCCTTTTCATGCATACTGGGTCGCCTTCAGCAATACTGGGCGCATACATATACTTATTACTACATCCTAACAAAAAATTTATTCTTACATTCAAAAAGTTCATTTAAGTTGAAATCAAACTTCCCTATCTCCATTACTTTCTTCAAAATCAAAAAATAAAATTTTTTACATGACTCTAGTAACTCTATTAATTTTCTCCAATACAACAATCACAAAGAAAAAACAAACTGAACATCTTATTAAACATGAAGTCACTTACTCTAACATTTGTTTACACATATATTCTAAACAATATAATTCAATAAAACCCTCACAATACACCTAAACAATAATACACTTAAAACTCAAAACATCAATTGTTTTGTGGCAGGCACAAAAAACAAATTTTTTTTCCAAAAACATTTAAATTTATTAAAATATACTTTTCTCAATATTCAGAAAATTTAAAATTATTTAAATCAATTAAACAACAAAATTTGCATCACTCATTGCCAAAACTGGTCTAGTTTATAACATCAACCATCAGCTGATCAAACTGGGTCGAACCAACGACCTTGACCTACATAGGTTATACATAGATCTACATCTTGAAGTACATAGAACATCTTCAAAATTTTTTAACTTTAAACATAATATAATAAGACATTCAGAATTAACATGGTTATTATTACAATTAACAATAAAATTGACATTTAAATTAATTAAAAATTACACATTTATTGCTCTAATTAGTTTAAACTTCTATTAAAATCTGTCACTTGTTTCCATTAATTTTATATTTTTACTATGACTCTCTTTCTTTAACATTCTCAATCTCCATTAGTTTGGGTGATTTAATTATTCATAATAACTTGATTTACAACTTGGCATATATACATTTATAATCCCCTCCTGACTCTAACATCACTAACAACTTTAACTAATATGACACCCCTCTCTATCAAAACATCTATCAAACATTCTCTAAACCCACTTACTACTCAACTCAATTCGCATCATTCTACCCTTATATATAAAAAAATACTCTCTACCCCTTTGTACCCAGGATGTGTGTTCCCTCCCAAAGCTCATTCCCTTATCTGGTCCCTGGACTTTCCCTAGGCAACCCTTTCCGGTGCTAAACGGTCCCTTCCCGTCCCAACACCTTTCGTTGCGGACTCCTCATCACACCACCCCCCTTACAAAACTCCCATAAACTATTTACTCTCCCAATACATCACTTTCAACTACTACAAAATATCTCCATTTACTTATTAGATCAATATATCAACCAATACTCCACATATTTTCCCCATAGCTACTGTGTCACTATCAGTATTCAAATTTTATCTTACATTTATTCACAACAATATTTATTTATCTATAGTACCCCCTTAAACTCAACATGGACTGATCTACATGTCCTGACAAAATATTAATCACCCAAGATCTCCCATTTACTATCTTCTACAGACCTTTAACATTCTTGACTATTTCACATTATTTCCATCATTTAAATTAAACTCTTTTAACACATTAAAATCATTCTATTCAAACATTAATTACATTAGAGACTTGCAAACAATTTATAAGTGACATTTTATTGCTGATCAGCTGATTTTCTTAACGAGGTGAATGACCTTTGTTCAAAAATGCTACACAAAATTATATAATGAAAAATACATAACACATATTTATAATTCTTACACTCTAACATAACAAGATTAATGACCCACTAAAACATGATAACCAAAATATAATAAACATCTACTGCATCCACTTTCTCAATCAAAACAAAATTATTTAATCAGCTCAGTAGCGAGTCGCCATTACTAAGTTACAAAATTTTGATTCGTTGCTCCCCTGAGCAACCACCCTGCCACACACACCATTGTTTTCTGCTGGTGGACTGTTGCGCCCATTTGAATCCACAAGGACAGCATTGGTGGAGGAATTTATCATCTCCGTGTCCTTGCTTCAGCGTTACATTTTAAAATTATTTAGATATCATATCTATGTTATATATTAATATGCCCTTAAAACGGGTCTACCACCTGGTTTACTGTTCCTACGCGAACAGAGTGGCAGCCACTGTTCCATAGTTCTGGGGATTTCCCCTAAATCACCCCCCATTAATTTCCAATATACACCAATTTCAAGCCAGCTATGGTCAAGGTTCTTACTTTATGGCCATAGCTGACCGCTGTCCAAAACCACGATTAGTGCTGGTAAGGCAGTAATCGCCCGAAAAGGCGGGGAAATCATCTCTAACTTCAGGCATGTTCTCTACGTCATTATGATACACGGCACGGCAATCGATCAGCATATAATACAAAATTATATAAAAGTTGTGCCGTGTATTTTATGCCATTTTGGCCTCCGATGGAGGTAACACTCTCTGTTACCCCCAACACTTACCACTATCTACCGTGGCACATGCCACCACGGCAATAGCCTATCTAATAACTAAACTAACCCTTCTACAGTTACAGTTTCTACATTCCCTAAGTATAGCGCTTCTATTGACACCACTCAACCCCCCAAAATTACCCATATATCTTGTATGATAACATAACATAACATAATAAACAAATAGACATTAACCTTGATCAAACAAACAAACAATTCTCTTTTAAATAATTTATACAGAAAATTATAAACATGATAATTTGAGATTTTTATTAACTCTGCTATATATCATCATTTCATTATTTATCACTTAAGCTTACTACAATTATATTCCTCAAAATTTCAAATTTATTATTAACATTTATTTTATCACATATTTCAGTTATTACTACTCTTGGATTATGGTTTCTATTTAGTACAATTATCTCAAATTATTTTCATCATTGAGTTAAAATCTTTTCAACACATGTAAACATTTTACTCTATACAACTTGTATTATAAAATTTATACTCACAGTACCTTGCTCATACCCTGTCATAAGCACACAAATATAAACATCAATAACTCCCTGTACCTTCTGCAACATTTTAACAACAATGTTATTCCATACTAAACAATTTAACATTTATTTATTTATTAATTATTGTCAAATTCACATCTCATAAAATAATTTAAATCCATCATTATATAACCTCTTAAATCAATCAAAATATTTAAACATCTCAAATTACTTTAATTTAATCAATTATTGAAAATACAACATTTTCAATTATTATCAAAACAATTACAATTCGTTAATTACTGTCTTCAAAATTATTTTTGTTATTTATTTAAACTGCTCAAAATATTATTACTATTAAAATCAATTTCTATTACATACCCATTATTTACATAAAATATTTTACAATACACACAATCAATTTCACTAAATTATTTACAAATTCTTCGTCATTAATTGTTCAATTTTACCACACTTCATTTTCTAAGTAAGCAAGGTCATAATCGCAAATTAAAATATTTAGAATGTCCTTGCACTGAGTTTATATTCAACCCCCATCGTCAATAATTAGTCTTGGTTTCACATAACATTTTTCAATTTTCTTTACACTCCATTTATTATTATTATTATTATTATAATAACCCTTATCAACATAATATTTGATACCATTATAACCTATTGACTCATAAAACCGGTCTACGTTTGTTATTTCCATTCCATCTCCGTAAGTATTTGTTGTTACACCCAGGTAAATTATTTTCTCATCATATTCCTTCACTACAAGTACACTAATTCTTCCTACAGGTACATATTTATCATCAGTATAATCATTGTCTACTACTGCACAAGGTATGTCTACATTATTTATCATAATTCTCTTAATATTCATCTTCTCTATCAACTCTCCATAACCTCTATTTATCTTGAACCACTCTAACTCTTTCTCTCTCTCATTATCACTTTCATCACCACACCCTTTCACATTCTCTCTCTCACTCCATGCAGATGGCAATACCACAAAATTCTTTAAACACCATCTGGCCCTACCAGATAAACACAAAAAACTTATTTGACCATTTGCCGACCCATCGTCACCCAAATGTCCTAGAGAGGATCTTTTATCCCCATACACAACTTGTGAAAACTCTGTTCCACGTTTAACCCCATAAAAATTTGCCCCCTGTTCACCCTTTAAATTATCTCTCCATTCTTTCTCCCATTCATCAATACTAATCATTACTCCGTTACTAACACCAACTAACTTTCTACTCTTACTTTCACTATTACTTACCGTATCATTCTTAGATACCCCATTTTCAGTTATATAATCATTATTCTTATTTAACGATATTTCACCATTATAATTAATCATATTACTACCACCACTTACCTTGTCTACTATTCCTTCGTTATTTTTCGTTATATTTCTAACACCACAAGCACTTACCTGTTTTGATTCACCTGTATCCTCCTTCAATTGACATCTATCTCCCTCCCACTTCTCGTCTTGTTTATCAAGAGCATTTTTTAGTTTATTAAAACCCTTATCCATTATTTCCTCCCTTTTATCTAATACTGTTTTTAACCCGTCAAAACCCTTATTCATCATATCAAAACCCTTATCCATTATTTCCTTTCTTTCCTCCAGTTTTGTGTGTAACTCATCAAGATGTGTATCCATCCTATCAAAATGTTTGTTCATTTTATCATACATTGTTTTCAAAAGATTCATCACATCATTCGTTGAATACCCGACTTCTTCGGTTTCTCTTACATTAGCCATGTTTATGCAATTTTCTATATAATACCCTTTATAAAACTACTATTATTATAAAACCAAAACACCTAACACAACTGTAAACCATAATAACCCAAACATAACCTATTCACACATATGTAATTATATACGATAACTTTTACATACATACGCCGTTACCAATTCCTACTTTCTGTGCTTTAAAATAGGTCTACCTTGTATAAAATTATATCAGGATCCTGGCAGCTTGGTCGCCAATTGTTGAGAAACAAACTTAATCGAAACAAATAAATATAAAAATACTGCCAGAAACTTACCTGTGATCTTTCTTCGCTTACTTACCTTGCCTAAATTTCAATCAGAAGCCCAGAGTCGCCATGGTATTTTTTGGTTATATATCGAAACCTTAACACTCTACCTTAATAAAATTGGGACAATTTTGAAATCTGACTACCTCCCCATAATAATTCAGAAGAACCCGGAACGTTAGACGAATCCTTCAGCACAGAACGTTAGGAAGTGGTAATGACGAAATAACTACACTAACACATGGTTATGCTACGAAACAAATATTTTTGCTGTTATCTTACTTTAACTCAGTTAACATCTTAACAACTCTAACATCTTACATGATAATTTACTTTTTCTTCGAGCAATACAACAATAGAAAATACAAACAATTAACGTTTACTTATACTGTATAGATATATTCTTTAAAATAGAACAAAACAACCCAGTATTTGCATATACACATTCATTCATTCAATCTTTAAAATTTCCCTTATTTAGAGCTCTGTACATAAAAAAATAAAAGTTAATGATTGTCTGGTAGTTGATTTACTCACGGCGCCGCCCTGGCTACGTCGCACCGAGCACATGTTTGCATATTTACACTATTAATAATTTTTTGGCCTGCCAGCCCATTATGTTCCAAACGGCCGCTGCCGCCTCGCAACCACGCCACTACCGATTTACATTTTGTTATATAGTGAAGACGAAAATTTGTGTCCGGTCGGCGGACGCCCACTATTCACGTCCGACGCTTTAAGATGTTATTGTCCGACTGCTTTTCATGCGGGCGGACATCACTGCCTTGCCTGCAAACAAATTTCGTCGCTGTTCACAGCCTTCGCTGCTAAAGTCTTAGCAGTTGCACCCACAACACGTGTTATTTGTGGGTGTTGGCAGTGGACGAAATCTAGTGTTCACTGGTTGACTTCATGGGAAAGGCGTGTCCTTATTTTTATATCTGCCTTGCTCCGGGCACATTGTTGAATAAAATTTGCCCAAGCCATTTTGTGCGACTTGAGTTTAGCGTGGGTTCTGCGCTCCGCCGATGTTAGTGCGTTTGGGCGCATTACACGGTACTACAGTTCTGCGAATTCAACAGTTGTGGGCGACACGCACATTCCATTGTACTGACTTCACTTTACTGTTCTTTGTTTGCTACGATTTATATTGCCATGGGACGGACCACACAGATGAAAATGATTTGTTACAAAATTTTTAATAAAATAAAAACCCCTCCCTTTTAGACCTGTTACAATTCGTTGCTAAAACCAATAAGGCGCAGGTGCAGTGCAGTGACCCAGTGACTGACTCGTCATGGGAAGGACGGAGGGGAAGGGATTTTCGCTTTGCGCCTCGCCCGACTCCGTGCCCATCAGTAGGGCAAGGTCCAGTGCAGTTACTAAATTTACGTAGCTGCTTTTTGTTTATTGTATAATAGACACAAATATAGACAGTTCACGTACAGTAACTTTTAACAATCTGAAACTGAAAGATTTTTTCCAATAACGTGGAGTTTTTATTTGCTTGACAAATTGTACCAATCTAACTCTAAAAAAAGATATTTTTCATGGTCAATTTTGCGCCCTCTTTGTACCTGCGCCCTTGGCGGGGGCACATCTCGCCACCGCCTAGTTATGGCCCTGGTCATAGACTGGACAGTTTTGTTTCATCTTTTTCACTATAAACTAACTTATAGCAAGAAAGAACTTCTTGAACCTGCCTGTTGACGTTAAAGTCTGTCTCTTCTAGCACGTACGTTCCATTTGTGATAGATGGGAATGCCTCAGCCAGTTTTTTTGCTGTAAACATTTTGGCTCTTGGACAGCTTCTTCTTCCTGTTCTATAGCTGCTTTCTTTTTTTCTTCTTCCAACTCAATGAGGTCTTCATTGGAAAGCTCTTCTGCATTGGCACTTACTAGGTCCCGAATGTCGTCTGCCTTGGCATCAAAATTAAGCTGATTACTGAGAAGTACAATCTTGTTGTCTATATCATCAACTGCAGAATATTTATCAAATCCTTCGAAATTATTAACATAAGTTTTCAAGACTGTCTTCCAAGCATGCATTCATTCATGTGTTCATGGATTGCTCAGTTACATCTTCATGCTCTGCAACAATATTCTTGATGGCATCTAGGATATTGTAGCCTTTCTATGTCAGACTCAGTTGCCTCAACTGCTTGGGTGAGCATTCGCCATAAATAATATGCTTTGAATGCAGCTATAGTGCCTTGATCCACTGGCTGCATCAATACAGTCATATTGGGTGGCAAGAAGACCACTTTAACATATGGATGCATATTGCCAATATGTTGAGGATGTCCTGGAGCATTATCTAATACCAAACAAATACTCTCTGCAGTATTCTTTAACAGATGGAATGGAACAGTTCAAAAACCAATCCTCAAACAGTTCCAATGCCATCCAAGCTTTTTGTTATGTTGATAAGGAACAGCCAGCATGTGTTTGCTTAAATTCCTGAATGCTTGAGGGTTCTCAGTGTAATAAATAAAAAATGGAATCACACTTCAAACACAACAACAGTATGAGATGATCTTCAAATGCTTTGATAAAGTCATTCAGGCATATGTTTCAAGAATAGGCTAGTTTCATCTACATTCTACATTAGATGAATAGGCTAATTTCATCTAACTGCCTGCGTATTTATTCAGGAAAATAGTTTTCTTCAACAATGACATGATGTAACTCTTCCTTAAACAATTCAACACATTCCTTATCAGTGCTAGCACCTTCACATAAATTTTAAAATTGTGAAAACTATGGCACTATTTGAACTTCTTAAATCATCCATGGCTTGCTATAAACTCCTGAGTATATGTGTATGTATATGTGTGCTCTTCGTGTTGTGTTTCAAGGTCTCAAAATGACTTCTTGCTTTAGCCTGATCCTCAGCAAGCTAAGAGGTATATGCATTTGTATGTGATCCTCCATCCACATGATTAGCAATTTCTTCATCTCTCTGATCAAGCTCTTTTTCCTGTGATAATAGTAGATTTTGTAGGTGGAGCTGTTTCAAAGCACCACTATTCGTTTCTTGTCTTCCAATATTGTGAAGATCGTTGACTGCGATAGTCCCATCTCGTAAGCGATTATCATAGCTTCATGCTTTGCTATTATCTTCAATGTCTCTTCAAGAGTAATAGCATATAATAAGCAAAACATGCTACAGAAAAGTCTCCAAAAAGATCACATAGCAAAACAATTATTTACACTAATGAACCACACAGCAGACTGTGGAATACTTCAAGATGACGCATTGCTCCTGTACTGCACTTTTTGATCCCACACGAAATTCAGATATTCCCATTGTGCACTTATATTATAACTCTGAAATATCAAATTCAAACAGTCGTGTTGAGGTGAATGTTTATATACTAAATAGTAAATAAGTTTGATTTATTTGATTGATTATATATGTGTTTTATAAGCACTTTTTCTTGTGAATAGTTATGTTACATTTTGTTTATCTACAAAATCTGCTCAAAATACGATCTGACTTTTTAAATAGAATGCCAGCCAATGATCCATCCTGTTGCAGCTATTATGTAGGCCAGCAAAAAAGCCATTTGTCTTGTTTCTTTCTGAGCATTAGTCTTCAAGTGAGTGAGTGTGTGCACAATGTGTCTGTTGGAATAAAAACTCTAGAAGAACAATGCTTGTGCATGAAATTTTTGGAGATTTTTTGTAAACATTTACGGGGATATTTGTGAAATAGGTAAAACTGAATAAGCTGGACATAGTGCTATGAGTGTTTTAAGTATTTTACAGAGAGCACATCAGCCGACGAAGAGTCTAGGACATGTCAACAACTTTGTCAAGAGTTTGGACTGTGATTTATGTAATCATTGTTTACCTGTCCAAAATGTTGGTGAGGAAATGATCTTCACCATATAATCTTGTTATTATATTTTGACCAGAAAATTTTAGATATGGCACACCACTGCAAAACTCGTGCGGCATTTGATGACACACAATGAGAAAGAGTACAATGTTGAAATCAGGCAGGAAATGCCTGCCAATGCAAAATGGTAATGGAAACTTCAGAAAGGAATGTAAATGCCTTTGTAAAATTTTTACCAAGTTTGCAGTAAATTTCATATGCTCAAACCTTTTTCTTCAAAATACATATTGTCAGAAAGACTCAATAGATATCCTTTCTAGTGTTTATTTTGTATAACATGCATCAAACTCTGTATAAATCGTTATTAAAAGTAAAGTCAAACAAACAAAATATTTTTTGCCTAAATAATCTACTGTTTTGAAAACAGTCCTTTTTTACTGAAACCCAATATACCACTTTTACATGTTTCCCAGGGTATCTATACTTTGAACTTAGTCTGCTAAAAGACATCGGGGGTATGGAAGACAGTGTGCAGTTGCAACAGTTTTGTTATAAAAAGTGTTAATTCCGTTTCTATCTATGCTCCATGTAAACAGATTCTTCACAAAATATTAAATATTTAAAATTGACATGCACATTGTAATAATTCAGTCATAAAGGGAGTTCATGCAGCCTAACTTCACATTCCTTTCTTGTTGTCTAACAGATAAATATGTCATCTATAAAGCCACAAAACCCCTGGAAGACACTGGGAATGGAATCCATGTCTGACAAGCAAATTGACAGAGCAACTCACATTTATAAGGCAGGTAATTTATTTTCATCAACCATAAGTGAATATTCCAAATAAGGATTCTTTGTTGACTTCTCATACAAAGGTAACTGCATGATTTTTATTTTTTTAATCCAACTTACAAAAATATTTTCTATTTACCAACTTGACAAACTGATCTTCCTTTTGGGAAGAGAATATACATCAGTTTTAATATGCATATTGACAGTACACTTATAATCAACATCAACACATATTCTTATATCATTTCCAAGTTCAGGTATACAAACCATCAGGAAGCCTCAGTCAGTACAGGAGTATACATGTGAACTGTATAGGTAATATAGCTAGACAATATTAGGTAGGTAACATTCCAGGTACTTGTCTTAATCAGACTGTTTAGCTTCTCCTCAACTTGTTTTTATTTTTAAGAGCCTAGGTGTTTATGATTTTTTTTTAATGGAACTTATATTCTTCTTTAAAATAATTTTTGCTAGTCACACATAATATGACCTGGATCAGGATTTCTTTTATGATACCTCAATTTGGGATAACTTAATATGACTTGTACTTGTTGTCTTCCTTTACTTAACTATATCAATATTCTCATGTGTAACAGTTAGGTGTACTTTATTAACAATAAATTTATTCCACCAGTCTGAAATAAGTACATCCAACCAAGTATGCCCTCAGCAACAGATCCTTCATACTGGTATAATATAAAATTACTGAAATAAGTACATCCAACCAAGTATGCCCTCAGCAACAGATCCTTCATACTGGTATAATATAAAATTAAAAGAACTATATCTCTGTTTGAAGCAGATGTCACTTATTGTACTCAATTGTTAACAAATATCTTACAAATACTTTTCATATACAAATTTAGAATGAATGTAGAATCATAAAAAAATCATATACGAACAGGGGCGGCTCAAGAGCAAAATGTCACCCATGCAAGATAGTCACTTAGCTCCCCCCCGGGTCCCGGGTCCCCCTCCCCGAATTATCTATTGATTACTTACGGATGGCTATCCAGCCGAAGGGTCTGTAATTGTTCCAGAAAATAGATACCAGACAATTTTTTTTATTGGAGCTTAAAAACCGCGCTTTAATATAAAATCATAATAATGTATGTATGTGCTTAAAATCATTTGCATTTCGTTTGTCAAAGAAGAGCCAGGTTTTAAAGAATTCTGCATACATTTTTTCATAAAATGAATAAACTTGTATATTGACTAAATTACACATAACTTTCTATTAATAATCTACTTGTATTTACATGACAACTTTAACTTTGATCTTTGACACTGTGTTTAACACTCACAACATGACTTTTCTTGCTTTTTTTTCTGCAAAGTCTTTTATTATAACGTTTATGTCGATATCTTGAAGAACTTCAAATTCTACTGACATTAAAGAAAGCCCAACAAGACGCTCCTGGCACATGCTTGATCACAAGTAATTCTTAATAAGTTTCAGTTTTGAAAAACTTCTTTCTCCTGAAGCAACACTGACTGGGAGGTTCAAAGCGATTCTGAGAGCAATTGTGACGTTGGGAAAGTTTTCTGTGAGGTTGTTGACTGATAAATATTTTAGTGCATTTATAGGACTTCTTGCGCTATCATCTGGCAGTATAGAGAGCAAAACCAACAGTTCTTGTTTAAGCTGAAATCCCTCTATGTCGGAGTGATCTTCATCAGTTAATCCAAGCTGTAGATCTGTACAGTTCTTCAACAAATTGGTGTTGTCTTCAAGATTTTTGATGTTATACAAAAATCCAAAGAGGTTGTTGTGATGACTTAGCTGAGAGAACCGCTCTTCCAATGAACTAATTGCACAGTCCAAAACGTAGAAATACACATTACTTTTAAAAGCCTTTTTAGGGTCTTCAATAGGTTCATCAGAACTCTCGTAGTCAAATTGAAATTTCTTTTTTCTAGGCCGTACTTCTCGTTCATTTGGAAAATTATGATCTATTTCAAGTGCTTCGGCGATTTCTCTTGAATCAACCAGTAACTCTTCAAATCCTTTGTCAGTGCGCATTTTCTCAAAATGACTTTTTACTTTTGAAATCATCTCAACTGCCTTTGAAATGTCAATTTCTTCTCTTTTCAACATTTTGTTAACAAGTTAACTCTAACAAAACTGTGTGCCAAAGAACAAGACAGGACACAAACTTGAAACTTTTGATTTTTTCAGCTAGAGCCAGAGCTTTGTTTTTGGCAAATGCGTCAGATCTGGGATCGATTGATAGCGCGTACAAGGTTATCGTATATTTCTCCAGCTTGATATCTCAGAGGAGTGACAGCATCAATACGACTCTCCTATCGAGTCGCACTTAAAGGCTTTACTGTTAAAGATGTTACATGTTCCATCAGCACAGACCATCTATGTACTGAGGCAGAGAAAAGATTGTATATTTCCTGAACATTGCTAAAAAAGTCGACAGCCTTAGTGCAAGATAAAGCAGCATCATTGATGACAAGATTGAGTGAATGTGCACTGCATGGTACGAAAAATCCACGAGGGTTCAAATCTAATATTATTTTTGGAACACCCACGTTCTTCCCCTTCATGTTGGACTCATTATCATAGCCCTGAACGCGCATATTTTTTAGCGGTACATTCATTTCATTGAGTTGAGAGAGAAGAGTGTCTGTCAGTCCTTCTCCAGTCGTAGAGTCAAGAGAAACGAACTCCAGAAAATGCTCATGAATATGCGGTTCCTCTCCTGGTTTGCAGCTCACAAAATGAAAGACCAAAGACAACTGTTCAGTATGACTTACATCAGAAGTGCAATCTAATATAATGGCATAATATGTCCATTCGTTAACTAGTTTCAAAATGTGCTGTTTTACCTTTGAGCCTAGCAACTCAATTATTTTATTTTGGATGTTTTTTCCAAGATAATGCACATAAGTCTCTTTTGAGGTGATCCTCCTTAAGTGTTCAGCAGTTACTGCATCAAAGTTACCAATAAACTCCATTAATTTCAAAAAGTTTCCGTTATCTCTCGAGTAGTGTCTCAGTTTTACCACGAAATGCTAAGTTTTGTGAAGCAAGAAACTCAATCATGAACACTATTCTCTTAAACACTTCTCTCCAGCGTTCAACTTCTTGTATAATAATAGTGTTACGACGGTCTATTCGATCGTCGTAGGTACAGTGGAAACAAAATAAATACAAGACAACAATTAAGTCACTAATCACACCTTTAATTTTTACTGTTAAAATGTTCGTAATGAACAACACAGTGTCTACAACAAATCAAATGAAAATTGTTCACACACGATAAAATGTCCACTAATATTAAAACTCAATTGTATTACAATTATACTGTCCGAATATAAAACGCAACACTTCACTAATAACTACTTGAACGTACACAGTAATAACTCGAACCCCTCTGTAAATATATTGCACTAATACTCTCGAACCGCACAGTCAAAAATTTGCCTCATACTAAACTGAACGTCGTTTGAGTACCGGTATTTATAGCTAGTCGAATATCTAGACGATTCCTAATTGCGTCGTAGCATGCGTATGAACTACGTAATTAACCTTGACACAGTCTGCACGGCTGACGGCATCGAGAACTTTCTCGTAGATGCGAATACAAGCACGTACACCACACGCATACACTCTGGATCTCTCTGGAACGTTCAATAAACACGTAGATTGTTCTGTGACGCCGTAACATTGCCTCCTCCTTAAGCCTGTTCATCCCAAACTGGCAAACCGTCTCTAAAGTTGTACTTAGCCAGGCGATCTAGGTGGACGACCTTGAACTTTCGCTGTCCTTCCTGTTGAATCCGATAAACAACATCGTTAATTCTTTTTTTCACAGTGTAGGGTCCTTCCCAGTTAGACTGAAGCTTAGGTGAGCGACCACGACGGCGCTTTGGATTGAACAACCAGACCTGATCTCCTTCTTGAAAACCCACACTATTGCTGTGAATGTCATACCGAGTTTTCATTTTATCACTGGCAATCTTCAGCCGTCCTCTTACCAAGCGATTCATTTCTCGCAGTTGGTTTTCTAATTGCGAGGAATAGTTCTTTGGCTCTTGGGACTGAGTCTCAGGTGATCCAAACATCAAGTCCCCAGGAAGACGAATCTCCCGCCCAAACACCAATTTTGCTGGAGTCATGCCGGTTGTGTCATGTACTGATGACCTATATGCCATAAGGAATAGTGGTATACGTTGGTCCCAGTCTGTTTGGTTCTCGTCATCAACTTTCGAAAGATCCTGCTCTAGTGTCCTGTTGAATCTCTCAACCATCCCGTCTGACTGAGGATGCAGAGGCATTGTCCTGGTCTTTCGAATTCCGAGTAGACGGCATAATTCTTTAAACACTCCTGATTCGAAATTTCTCCCTTGATCTGTATGGATTTCCATAGGGGCTCCATAACGGCAACAGAAGTTGTGAACTAACTGTTTTGCCACAGTGGTAACCTCCTGATTTGGAATTGCATAGGCTTCCACCCACTTAGTAAAGTAGTCACCTACAACCATGATGTACCGGTTTCCATCGTCAGTAACTGGGAATGGTCCAGCAATGTGTATGGCAATTCTCTCGAAAGGTTGTCCAACGTTATACTGTCTCATTTTTCCCCTGCTTCTGGTTTGTGAGCCCTTGCTTGCAGCACATATTTCACACGTCCGAACCCATTCCTCTACATTGTGGTGAAGATGAAGCCAATAGAATCGCTTCCGTATTTTGTCAAGGGTTTTGTTAACGCCAAGATGGCCTCCAGATGTTCCATCATGCATCTCCTTCAAAACAGACTGCACTTTACTTCGGGGAACTATCAACTGCATGACCACGTCTCGTCCATCTGCACTTTCCCAAGCCCTTTTCAGCAATCCGTTTTCTAAGGTGAGAGATTCCCATTGTGCCCAATAGCCCTTCAGCACTTCGGAACCATGGCAGATATCTTGCCAATCCGGGCGGCGACCTTCCTCTTTTGCTGTCAAGATCGGTCCAATGTCTTCATCAGTCATCTGTTCTTGTCAACAGTCTTGTGTTGTCCAGCCATCAGCCAGGAAATCTACAGTGATGGCTTGAACATGTTCGCTTGAGTTTTGTTCTTCCTTTCTGTGGCAATGTCGGCAGTCTTCCGGGCATGGTATACGTGATAAGCCATCTGCATTACCGTGCAGGCGCCCCCGCTGATGTTGTACCTTGAAGTTGTACTCTTGCAGACGATCGAGCCACCTTGCCAACTGTCCTTCCGGATTTTTAAATCTCAAGAGCCATGCAAGTGCAGCATGGTCGGTACGTAGTGAAAACTCTCTCCCATAGAGGTATTTATGGAAGTGCTCCAAAGCTCTGACAATTGCCAACAACTCTCTTCTTGTAACACAATAATTTCTCTCTGGTTTAGAAAGCGTCTTGCTGTAATACGCTATTACTCATTCTTCACCGTTCTGCACTTGAGACAAAACTGCTCCTAGACCAGTATTGCGTGCGTCTGTGTCTACGATGTACTTCACTTCGGAAGCTGGAAAAGCGAGAATTGGCTGCGAACTTAATGCAATCTTCAACGTTCAAAATGCTTGGTCACACTCTCTCGACCATTGGAAGTTTCGTTTATTTTCTGTTAGCTCATGTAGTGGTTTAGCAATAGTAGCGAAGCCTTTCAAAAAACATCGGTAATATGAGCATAACCCCAGGAAACTCCGAACTTCGTGTTTATTCTTCGGAACTGGCCAGTCTCTTACAGTGTCTACTTTATTAGGATCCATGCTAACACCCGCTGCCGAAACCAGATGGCCTAAATACTCTACTTCCTTCTGGAATAGAGAACACTTCTTCGGACTCAGCTTCAGTTGTGCACCGTGAATTCTAGTTAGAACCTCCTTAAGGTTTTCCAAATGATCTTCGAAAGTCTTCCCAATCACTATGACATTGTCTAAGTAAACAAGGCAAGTTTTCCACGTCAGGCCTCGGAGTATCAGGTCCATCAATCTCTCAGATGTTGCCGGTGCATTACAGGAGTCCAAATGGCATGACGTTAAATTGGAATAAGCCACTTGGGGTCGATAAAGCGGTCTTTTCCTTGTCTTCTTGATGAAGACCCACTTGCCAATATCCACTCTTCAGGTCCAATGTGGAAAACCACTGTGCTCCGGACAACGTGTCAAGTGTATCGTCAACGCGAGGTAATGGATAGCAGTCTTTCTTTGTAACGTCATTTAACCTCCGGTAGTCTACGCAGAAACGCAAGCCACCATCCTTTTTCGCTACCAGCACTACAGGGGAAGACCAAGCACTTGACGAAGGTTCGATTACTCCCTCTGTCAACATGTCCTGTACTAACCAAGACATCTCTTGTTTAGATAATGGAGGCCTTCGAGGAGGTTGGCGTATCGGTGTTGTGTCCCCGGTATTGATGCGATGTTGCACAAGAGAGGTTCTTCCCAGTGACTGTCCCCGAACTGCAAAACAATCTTTGAATTCGTGAAAAAACTGGCCGAGTTCTTTTACCTCACCACTTGAGAGGTCGTTAGAATATCTGTTGAATAATTCTTACAGTTCCTCTGGTAATTTAGAAGTATCCGAAGAACTGGGTCTTCGTTACATTATTCCGGCTACCCACGCCACAGGAGTCAATTTGCCTAGGAGCGTATTGCTTTGTATAGTGATAGCTTGATCCAAAATATTCGCCACTCTAATAAGTACATTTGCGGTTTCGTCAGGTTTTACTAAACTTCTGGCAATTAGTATGCCCGGTGTGCTGACTACCTGAGGTTCGAATACAGAGCACTGATTGCCCCTAGTATCTACCGCAGTTCTAACCATGATGATCTTTTCGGAGTTTGGCGGAACAGTTACGGCCACTTGGTTTATGACGTTGTAACGTAACAAAATCATCGTTACATAGAAAATATAACTAACACCCCAAAACCTAAGAATATAACATATGCATGTCTTGACTAATATAATTAAAACCTAATAAGAGAAAGAGTAACGCTCAACTATAAAAAATATATCAATAAATAGATAACAATAAAAAAAAGGGGGAAGCACCAGAAAAGAAAGAAGTTAAGACTAAATGGATCATCAAATATAATGAAAAAGAAGAAAAATGAATTAAAATACTAAGTCAGAAAACAAGACCCAATAGGACCTATGAGTGAGGGAAACATAACTAAAAGAAGAGGAAACCATATCTATGAGGGAGGAATAAACTACCATAAGAAGAAAACATACAATACAAACCTATGAATGAGTAGGGTATTTCTACAAAGAAGAATATAAACTGAGGAGAAGAGGATACACATACAATAAGTGAGAGAAAATATATGTAATGAGAAGAAAAATACACAAGGACCAGACCCATACAAAATGAACGAGGGGACATACCCATGAATGAAGAATGGATTCCCAAGAAGAGGACACATATGATAGCAGAAACCCATGAGCATTTTAATGTCAAGATAAGAAGAGGAAGAGACGTTTAAGAAGAGTGGATAACATGGAGAAGGAAATTTTACTAGTGCTAAACAAACACAAACAATAACAATGCGTCGTTTATAAGTGCATAAAATACTATCACACGTCCCAAACCCAATGAACACTAACAATATAAAGTGTCATATTTTTGGAACCAGTGACAAGTAGAATGAACAGTAATCTTCATGAAAAAACAAACATTTAGTGTGTGATCTGTGAAACACAGATAAGACTGTATAAAACATAAGACCACACCAGAATTTCTGATAGAAACAAAATAACTGCTCAAAATAGCTAGAGAAATAAGACTGTTTCAGAATAATTGTTTCTGACTGATTATGAAAGATAATGATTATGAAATGAACAAGTTTTTATACCAATAACATGAAACAACACATAACATAGTTATTTATGTGTATAAATGAAAGTAATTATGACAGTTTAGAGTAAGTAACTCAGTCCTAATGTGCATTACAAAAAGTAATCACATAGTACATGTTGATGATAAATAAATAATTAATAATGTGTATCAGTTAAAATATAATATTAGTAAAATAAGGATAATACTGTGTTGAAGATATAGTAATGAGATATGTTAGTAGAATATGTAAATAGAAATTGTGAATGAAAGATATTCAAAGGCATATATTATACCAAGCCAACAATGGATTAACATAACCTCAACTGATCAACATATACAATGTAAAATCAAAAGTAATTATAATAAAAACACACACAAGTATATTTCTATTATACACCAATCAAAATAGAGTTTATAAGGAACAAACTAACACCAATAAGAAGTAGACAGCACCAAGATTTACTTAATAATTAGTAAACAAAGAATGGCCATAACAACAAGGCAGAGGTGACGCCTCATAATTACACAAAAAGCTCTATTAAAACAGATTCTTAAGAACAAAGGAGTATACCAGTAGTGAGACAAATAGCCAATACTACTTTGAGAACCATTTACTGTATTTAAAAACATAAAATTATTGAATTATAATGTAAACCAATTATACATGTCAACCGAAAGTAGCTGCAAGCACCATAATTATAATTAATTGAGGACATATAACACAACAGTGAGAATAATAGCAACAAGACACACAATAAACCTCACCAACAGTCAAATTACAAGAAAGGAATACATTGTTAATTAATCAATAATCATATAAAATAAGTATCAAAATATCAAAAGCCCAAACATATAATATTATAAACAAACAGTACACATGAACAAAACCAGTTTGGGAAGTAAAACTTTGAATAAATGTGTATTAATTATTAAGGAACAATGTACCATAGGAATAATTGTATTAGGATAAATCATTTTGTATAATAATAAGAATTAATGCACCGGCATACCATGCCTAATCGTTTGGAACAGTGCATGAATATAAATTTGCTAACAAACAATAATCTGTGATTAGATAATAAGAGGAAATGACTCGAATTGCTATAAAACAGTGTTAGTAATAATTATTTATTGGAAAAAAAGTGGAAGGACTTATATTATAAATAAGATCCACAATAAGTGCATAGTGAAGGAGCTAACTTATTTATCAATGGACGGATTTATGGCTTGTTTGAACTTTAATTGTAGAGCTGAGCATCCGAGAGTTAATAAAATTGTTAGTTTTCCAACTAAAACAGTATTAAAAAAGTTATCAGCAAAATAAATTATATGCATCAATTGCAAACAAATTGCTGACATCATAAATACTCTCCGACCCAAAGTCGAATTGTAAAATTTTAGAAAATTAATTTCTGAAAAGGTGTTTGGGGAACGAGAGTATAGATTTATCAGCCAATCAGAAGAGCTAATCCCGACAGATTCGAAGTAGAATTTGTCCGGAGCGGTAACACTTAGTTTTTGTCATTCAGAGTGACAGGTTACGGACCGTCGCAGCAGAGTATTGTTATAATTTGTGCGCGACCCTCCTAGTTAAGCATCGGAAGTAAACATAACCATAAAACTGAATCAAGGTTATGATCCTTCGAGTGAGTGAATACAGTGTGGTGAACAATGATAATCATGCCAGTGTATAATATCGGCATGATATGTGAAATAGAAAGGGAGTACAAAACTAATTAAACGATTTTAACAATTTTTATGCATTTCTAATAACCAAAAATATTTGTTGTTGTCATACTTGAGTCAAGTATGGAACTACCTGACTCAAAGATGCTATTTTATTAATTAACCCACTTATTAAATAACGTTCCTTGTATTTATTTTAATTGAATAAATGATTAATCATAATTAAAAAACTATTAAACAAATTTTAATAGTTAACTAACTTTTGACGATTTTCAAGGTTAGATGCTGATTTGACTAACCTGTAACGAAGGTTAATGATTATAGTAATTATGTTCAAGAACGTTATGAAAGTTAATTAATGATAAAAAAATATGTTATTAATGTATGTTTAAATGTTATTGCAAGTTTTTTAATATATAATATCAATAATTACTGTCAATAAGTGACTTGAAGTGGTACAAACTAACCTCCATATCTCACCAAATGAGTAACTATTTTAAATTATTTTGATTAACAGGATAACAAGAACAACTACTTGAATAAATTTTAAATTGATGGATCCTTAATGATAATTACTTATTCATAATTCTAAAAGAGAGAGAGAGAATAATTTAAAACAACAACTGTTGAGTTAATTATCGTACATACGATATTTTAACCTGTACTCCATACAACAGGGGTACCATATACGATATTTTACCTTTATATGATCTCATTCACTATTTTAGTTTGTAAACACTTTTCTGTTAATGCATAACAAAAAGACTTAAGCATTTTCCAATTCGTATCTTGTAGTCTAAAAGAACACACGATTTTGGTAACAATATAAAAATAAAGTTAACCCTATTTGGTTAAAAATTTGTAACTTCAAAACAAACAGTGTTACTGACCTTGAGAGACAAGAATCTCTGTATTAGAATCAGTTATTTTTATTTGTGATTATCAATTGTTTGAAGGAATTTTTTGATTGTATTCCATTAATTTGATGTTAATAAACCTACAAGTTATTTATCTACAATCAGTCTTTATTTAAAAAAAAAAACAAGTAGATCAAAGCAGTCATTTTATCAGAAGGTGGCAGTACAGTGTACAGCGCCAGAGTTTTGAATTTTGAATCAGTATCACTTACAGGACTTTTGATTACAACCTATATTTAATTTTCATCAGTGAAATATTATATTACTTGTCTTGTGTTGTGAAGTTACATTACAGGGAGTACTTTAGAAGACTGCATTCTACAAATACATGGTAAGTGAAGGGAACTACATCAGCGAATACCTTTAAACAACTATTAAACAATTATAAACTTTTATTTAAACTAAACACAAAACAACCACCATAAGTAGGTCTGTAATAGAGTGGCGCCCAACGTCTGAGCACGAATTAGGCCGTTTAAACCTAATTAAAACTATAAAAATAAAAACTAAACAAAACTAATTCGATTAAGCAGATACAATACGTGATTGCGAAGATAAACAGAAGAGCAACGTCGAGGAAGCGAGTAGCAGAGCCTGAGGAAGAACCGAGGATGGAAGAGAAAGAGGCAACATCGGCGGAAGATATGGAGGAAATCTTAACAACCATGGATCCTAAACAATCCGAACAGGTGGAGGAGATCCAACAGCCAGTAAAACAACCGGAAGGAAGCGTACCAGAAAAATCACTGCCAACAATGGACGCAAACATCCTGGAAATACTGAAGTCGATTAATAGGAATATAGAATCCACTAAGGAAGAATTGAATAAGAAAATGGAAGATAGCCAGAAGAAGACGGAAGATAGCCAGAAGAAGATGGAAGAAAATATTGAATCGTTGAAAGAAGAATTGATGGAAAACAGCCATAAAAACATTGAATCGCTAAAGGAAGAATTGAAGGAAGATAACAGGAAATCCAGAGAGGACGCCAATAAAAACATAGAAGAATTGAATAAGAAAATAGAAGACGGACAGAAGAAGATGGAAGATACATTAGACCAAAATAATAGGAAGACGGAAGAATTACTGAACACAAAGATAGAATCAATTAAAGAAGATTTAGCAGAAGAATTGGGGATGAAGATTGAGGAAACTAATCAGAAAATCGATGATTTAAATGAACAGATCGATAAGAAAATAGAAGCGATTCAATATGACAGCAAGAGATTATGGCAACAGATGAATGAGAATAAAAGAAGAACAGAAGAAACAGCCCAAACGATTATCGAAATGGTGGATAAAAAGATGGAGGAGATAGAGAAAGTAACCGAAGAAAAAGTAGAAACAGCTGTGACGGAAGTTAGGAAGGAAATTTCGGAGGTACAGCAGGAATACCACCAGGACAAACAGACAATCATACGAACTATTGAGGACATTCACACCAAGATAAATAACAACGAAGAGATTAGAATGAAACAAATGGAGTCAATTGAATTCAAACAGGCGGACCTGGCATTAATGAACACCAACTTGGGGGAGAAATGTGAGACCTTAAATACTAAAGTGAACACTATGAAGGACCAGATCGACAGTGATAAGGTACAATTCACTGAACAACAACAGAACGAATTCAGCGTTATACGCGACGAAATGAACCACTTAAGGACGTGCCCAGCAAAAATGACCAGTGTATCACAGTTAGACGGCCACGAGAATATTGACTTTCGGACTTATAAAGAAATCCAATTGAATTTTTAGAAAGAGTCGAGGAAGCAATCGCCAGGAATAGGGAAAACCGGTGGCCAGTAATAAAGAATATGTTGGATGAATACTTCAAGAATGTCCATGACAATTGGTGGACTGCGATTCGACATGAAGTGCAGAACTACACAGAATTTAAAGCAGCGTTCCGATCAAGATACTGGTCCGAATCGGCACAAAACATTGTGAGAGACAATATTAGCAATGGGAAGTATGACCCCAGTGCCGGGACCACGATGACAGCATACTTTGTGGGCAAAATATGTGTTTCCAGAAACCTCGAGCCGACAATACCAGAAGAATGTCTAATAACAAAACTGGCATACCATTTCCATGAAAGTATATCACAGGCCCGACTAAATAACCAGATCAAAACGACCCAAGCCATGTTAGCGTTATTAGAGAACCACGAACACGAACGCTATTACCAACGGAACCGACAAAGAATAGGGTCATATTACGACAGAAGTGGGCCGGGTAATAACAATAACAATAGGGGAAATTTCCAAAACCCCAACCGATACAATGATAATCAAAATACCCGACCACCAAATAATAATAACCAGCATAATGGGCGTGGTGACTATAACCATAATTGACCAAATAATACAAACAACCAAAACAACAATTACAGGCCAAACAACAACCATACTAATTTCAGGCCAAATAATAATTATTATCGACCAAATAATAATAATGGGAATCACCGCCCATACAACGGTAATAACAATAATAATAATAATAATAATAATTTTCGGCGGGTGAATTACGCCCATGCCAGCCGAGATAACAATAGACGATGCGACTACCAAGGTAGGCGGAGTTATAATGGAACCAATGATAGGAGCAGCAGCAATGGTGAGAGGAATGAGTCTGGCTATAATACACGCCGAAGCCGGAGCAGTGAAGACCAGCGAGGATCGGGTCATGAGAGGGAGTATCGCCCGAACAACCAAGAAGAATCCAGGGAAGATAACACATCCCATTCGACGGAAACGGATGCCACAAATGGTAGCCTGCCTTTAAACCAACGCCGGCAGTGAAAACATCGTGTATACCCTCACTGAACCGGACTATTGGGGTCTGACTTAGTTAATGATGATGATAATAATAATAATTCAATAACGATTATTAAACTCAATTATTTAAAGAACATTAGGAAAGATTTGATGGAAGAACCAAACAATAATGTCAAGGAAAATGTGAACAACGAGATTGCATATATAGCGGTACAAATTAATGGAATCCAAACACTTGCGATGATCGACACGGGAGCCAACGTATCGTTGATAGATAAAATGGAATTAAACCGAATACAAGCGGAAAATAAAAAATAATACCAACACTGCCAATAAATAACATAACATTAATTGGAGCAACGGGTCTGCAAAATAAAACAATAAGGAATCAAGTACAATTAGAAGTATCCAGTGGTGGTGAAACAATTCCCATGATATTTTTAGTAGCAAGTGGCCTACCATTTAAATTACTCATTGGCTGTGATATATTAAGAAGATGTGCAGCGATAATAGACATGAATAGAGCCAAGGTATATTTGAATTTAAATAATGTAAAATGGACGGCGGAATTAGTTGAGAACAAGGAAACGCATCCCAACCAAGAAATATATTATATTGAAGAGAATTACGATAACAGGGAACCACCAACCAATGGGAGGATATATCCGAATAAAGAAGATGTAATGTGGATGGAAAAATTGGATGAAATCAAGAAATTCCAATCAAACAGAGTCGACAGGAAGTTGACAGATAAACAGATATCAAAACTAATAAAGATATATAACAATTACAGGCACATATTTTCAGACACACCAGGGAAGGTGAAAAACTTTCAGTGTGAAATAAAATTGAAAGAAAACGTAGAATTCAAAAGGAAGTCGTACCCCATAGCCTTTTCACTAAAAGAAGCAGTACGTCTAGAAATCCAAAGATTAATAGAAGACGACATAATTGAATTGAGCAATTCCCCATTCACAAACCCAATTGTGGCGGTGCCTAAGAAAAACGGTACAGTAAGAATTTGTTTGGACGCCAGAGAGTTAAATAAAACTATTATAAATGACAGAACTTCACCTGGTGAAATTGACGAAATACTCAAAAAATTTCATGGTATCAAGTATATAAAGTACCTAAGAAAATAAGAAACATTGACAATATCAAATCAAATTATGCCTGACACCTGACTTCACACAATCATAATTACATAGATTTTAGTTCCAATTTAATACCGTTACATGTGTGTAAGAAGGGCCGTTTCATGAATGCCTTGGAGGAATTTGAAATTTACAGTGCATATGCAAACCCAAGGAGTCGCGATATCGTGTTAAATGACCACCTGAACTTTGTATCCAACCGATTGTACGATACCGCCTTGAGTCTGCTCGCTGGGGCTACGATAAGGTAGCAACCGCTCAGTGGCAGAATGAACTTGAACGGGTGCGCACCCAAATCCGCGTACGGTTCATATGCAAATTTTGACATTTTAACTTCTTAACCATCTCGCAAGAGTGATAGTTTTAACTTTTTAATATCTGATGATGGAGCATAAGCTCTGAAACGCGTCATAGACGAAGCACAAGAAATCACACGGCGGATAATTTAAGGTAAATAATTTATTAACAAGTATATTAGTATATGGGACACCGTATGTGGATATTGGCAGGTAGAATTACACCCCAATAGCAGAAAGTATATGGCCTTTATTTTTGAAGGGCGTAACTATCAGTTCAAAAGGTTACCCTTCAGCCTAGTAAATTCAGTAGCTGTGTTTATAAAATGTATGGATGATATTTTGGGTTATGATACACTACAATTCACTACAGTGTATGTTGATTTATTAATTACATCCAATGATTGGGATGAACACTGCATAAGGGTGGAAAAAGTATTACAAAAATTACATGAAAACAATATAACTCTCAGATTAGAGAAATCTAAATTAATAGCAGACGAAGTACAATTTCTCGGCTTCAATCTATCAGAGACTGGTATAGTACCATCACAAGAGAAAATGGAAGCTATACAGCGTTTTCCCACACCCAGAAACAAGAAACAATTACAATCGTTTCTTGGAATTTTTAACTATTATAGAAAATTCCAGCACAATTATTCAGAATTAACTTCAAAATTTGCCACACAACTTTCATCAAAAGATAAATGTAAGTGGGGACCTGATCAAGACATAACATTTCAATTAATAAAGGACAAATTCCTAAAAACAGTAATGCTACACCACCCCAATTTTAACGAAGCATTTTATATGAACTGTGATGCCAGTGATGTTAGTATTGGGTCTATATTATACCAAGAAGATGAGGAAGGCAATCACCAAGTAATCAGTTTCGCCAGCAGGACACGTAACAAATGTGAAAGAAATTACCACACAACTGAGAAGGAACTACTTAGTATCGTGTTCGCTTGTGAGAAGTTCCGAACATATATTTTGGGATATCAGATAACAGTGAGGACAGATCATAAATCAATATCATTCCTGAAGAACTGTCGACTAAAACATGGGAGGCTAACGAGGTGGACATTAACACTCCAAGAGTATAACATCCAGTGGGAATATGTTCCTGGAAAAAGCAATATTGCTGCAGACATACTATCTAGGATAAACGTCCAGGACCAAACATATGAAGGAGAAAAGGAGACCATTGCCAAAGTGTACCATTTACTAAAGAATAAAATGGAGTTAGCCACCATATTAACTGATATCCGAACACATCAGCAGAATGATTCCAAAATCCAAGCAATATTACACAGATTAGCGGAACGAGACGAAAAAATTACCCATTATTATTGTATACACGATCACTTATTATTTATAAAAGCCAAACAATCAGATGATCAATGGAAGGTAGTGATACCAAAGAGTATGGAAAAAGATATAACTATAGACTACCACATCAGGTATTGACATATGGGAGCCATGAAAATGGTAAAAGCCCTAGAAGAACATGTATACTTCTAAGACATGAATCGAACAGTAAGGAGGCATATCAAACACTGTCATTTGTGCCAACTGGTAAAATGTAATAATGAAAAGAAAAAAGGGGTAATGATACCAATAACTTCTATAGAAAAATTAGAGAAAATATTTGTAGATATATGCGGACCATTCCCGCATAGTGGTGGAAGGCATCAATATAAATTTATAGTGATAATTTTTGATCATTATACAAAATTTACCAAACTTTACCCCATAAATAGAGCCACTACAAGTAAGTTATTAGAGGTGATAATACATGAGTACATTCCAGAAATAGGTAAGCCTAAATCAATAATTACGGACCACGGTACGCAGTTTAAGGGAAGAAAGTGGAGAGAAACATTACTAAACCATGGCATTAAAACTTATAAAACTTCTGTTTACCATCCGAACAGCAATCCTGCTGAAAGAGTCCTCAGAGAAGTAGGAAGAATCTTGAGAACATATTGCCATAGACAACAGCGGAAATGGGAGGAGTATTTATCCCCAGCTGAAGATTTCATTAACTTGGCACACCACCAGTCAATCAATGAAACACCATATACTGTAATGTTCGAAAAGAAACCACCCAGAGAAATCACGGATATCAATTTTCCTCCGGGGAATGAATACGAATTTAATAAACTGAAATTTTTTAACAATGCAGTGGAACGAACAGAAAAACTAAAAGTAAAATACACACAGCTACAACCCAAAATAATAACATACAAAGTGGGAGACAAAGTGTTATTGAGAAATAGAGAGCTCCCAAGTGCTATTGAAGGCATTGCTAGAAAGTTATTACTGCTTTAAACGGGCCCATATACTATAACAAAAAATAACTTGAACAATACCTATGAGTTACAAGACCCTATTACCAAAAGAGTAAAGGGTATATACAACCAAGCTTCATTAAAGAGATATATTGAAGTGCGATTATATTGTGAATTATTGAAAATTATAGTGATGATTTTAATATGAAAATGATGAATATAAATAGGAAATTGGGTATTGATAAATTGATAACATAATAATATAATGAAAATATGTATAATAAAGTGGCAATATTACCCGTACTATTAAAAGAAAGAAAAATATACCATACGAGATGGACACCCAAGACCTATGGCACTAAAATAATTTCCAAGAGCCAGTCAACTAAGTAAACAACATCTTACCCGTACTATACTATTATTACAAGAAGAGACGATATGTGATGATATTAGAGAAGAAGGAGGAAGGTCAAGGTGCAGAAATTTTATTATTGAGTGGATATGCGATGAATAAGACATAACAGCAAAACCAAACAAGAGTATATTATGTGAATTATGACAATTTTGTGGGTAAAACAACAAAGAATAATATCTAATGATAAAATGAGCCACCGCAAGAAGAAATAATTAATAATAAAGAATGAAGAATGATACTAGAATAAAGAAGAAAATCAAGTGAAAATACCAAGGGAAATCTGTGAACTAAGTTTATCCTATGAAAAATATGAAGATTATGTAAAGATGAACCAATGAGAGAAGAATATAATAATGTATAAACCGCAAGCGCGTGAAAATACTCCCAGAATGTTTATTATTAGTCGGAAGTTTATAATGTTATGATATGACTGATGAATAATTCCAGCAATCATTTATATTTTGTACAGAGAAGATTTGCCTATGATTTATTTGATATTAGTATGGCCAGCAGAGTTGTAAGCTACAGGAGCCGCTCTCATCTGCCCCAGCTAAAGTGTTAGGGAAAATAGTTAGGGAAATTAAATAATCTAGGGAAGACCAATACAATATGGAAAGAAGAAAATATGATTCATAGAAGAAGAAATGGAAGGATACGAGGAGAAACAGAAGATTCAGTGTGGAGAAAAAAATACTACAATTGATAAATTCTTCATAAAATTAGTAAAGGAATTCAGAATTAATCAATTTTATAGTAAGGCATATGTAACGTAACAAAATCATTGTTACATAGAAAATATAACTAACACCCCAAAACCTAAGAATATAACATATGCATGTCTTGACTAATATAATTAAAACCTAATAAGAGAAAGAGTAACGCTCAACTATAAAAAACCACAATATATCAATAAATAGATAACAATAAATAGATAACAATAAAAAAAAGGGGGAAGCACCAGAAAAGAAAGAAGTTAAGACTAAATGGATCATCAAATATAATGAAAAAGAAGAAAAATGAATTAAAATACTAAGTCAGAAAACAAGACCCAATAGGACCTATGAGTGAGGGAAACATAACTAAAAGAAGAGGAAACCATATCTATGAGGGAGGAATAAACTACCATAAGAAGAAAACATACAATACAAACCTATGAATGAGTAGGGTATTTCTACAAAGAAGAATATAAACTGAGGAGAAGAGGATACACATACAATAAGTGAGAGAAAATATATGTAATGAGAAGAAAAATACACAAGGACCAGACCCATACAAAATGAACGAGGGGACATACCCATGAATGAAGAATGGATTCCCAAGAAGAGGACACATATGATAGCAGAAACCCATGAGCATTTTAATGTCAAGATAAGAAGAGGAAGAGACGTTTAAGAAGAGTGGATAACATGGAGAAGGAAATTTTACTAGTGCTAAACAAACACAAACAATAACAATGCGTCGTTTATAAGTGCATAAAATACTATCACACGTCCCAAACCCAATGAACACTAACAATATAAAGTGTCATATTTTTGGAACCAGTGACAAGTAGAATGAACAGTAATCTTCATGAAAAAACAAACATTTAGTGTGTGATCTGTGAAACACAGATAAGACTGTATAAAACATAAGACCACACCAGAATTTCTGATAGAAACAAAATAACTGCTCAAAATAGCTAGAGAAATAAGACTGTTTCAGAATAATTGTTTCTGACTGATTATGAAAGATAATGATTATGAAATGAACAAGTTTTTATACCAATAACATGAAACAACACATAACATAGTTATTTATGTGTATAAATGAAAGTAATTATGACAGTTTAGAGTAAGTAACTCAGTCCTAATGTGCATTACAAAAAGTAATCACATAGTACATGTTGATGATAAATAAATAATTAATAATGTGTATCAGTTAAAATATAATATTAGTAAAATAAGGATAATACTGTGTTGAAGATATAGTAATGAGATATGTTAGTAGAATATGTAAATAGAAATTGTGAATGAAAGATATTCAAAGGCATATATTATACCAAGCCAACAATGGATTAACATAACCTCAACTGATCAACATATACAATGTAAAATCAAAAGTAATTATAATAAAAACACACACAAGTATATTTCTATTATACACCAATCAAAATAGAGTTTATAAGGAACAAACTAACACCAATAAGAAGTAGACAGCACCAAGATTTACTTAATAATTAGTAAACAAAGAATGGCCATAACAACAAGGCAGAGGTGACGCCTCATAATTACACAAAAAGCTCTATTAAAACAGATTCTTAAGAACAAAGGAGTATACCAGTAGTGAGACAAATAGCCAATACTACTTTGAGAACCATTTACTGTATTTAAAAACATAAAATTATTGAATTATAATGTAAACCAATTATACATGTCAACCGAAAGTAGCTGCAAGCACCATAATTATAATTAATTGAGGACATATAACACAACAGTGAGAATAATAGCAACAAGACACACAATAAACCTCACCAACAGTCAAATTACAAGAAAGGAATACATTGTTAATTAATCAATAATCATATAAAATAAGTATCAAAATATCAAAAGCCCAAACATATAATATTATAAACAAACAGTACACATGAACAAAACCAGTTTGGGAAGTAAAACTTTGAATAAATGTGTATTAATTATTAAGGAACAATGTACCATAGGAATAATTGTATTAGGATAAATCATTTTGTATAATAATAAGAATTAATGCACCGGCATACCATGCCTAAACGTTTGGAACAGTGCATGAATATAAATTTGCTAACAAACAATAATCTGTGATTAGATAATAAGAGGAAATGACTCTGATTGCTATAAAACAGTGTTAGTAATAATTATTTATTGAAAAAAAAGTGGAAGGACTTATATTATAAATAAGATCCACAATAAGTGCATAGTGAAGGAGCTAACTTATTTATCAATGGACGGATTTATGGCTTGTTTGAACTTTAATTGTAGAGCTGAGCATCCGAGAGTTAATAAAATTGTTAGTTTTCCAACTAAAACAGTATTAAAAAAGTTATCAGCAAAATAAATTATATGCATCAATTGCAAACAAATTGCTGACATCATAAATACTCTCCGACCCAAAGTCGAATTGTAAAATTTTAGAAAATTAATTTCTGAAAAGGTGTTTGGGGAACGAGAGTATAGATTTATCAGCCAATCAGAAGAGCTAATCCCGACAGATTCGAAGTAGAATTTGTCCGGAGCGGTAACACTTAGTTTTTGTCATTCAGAGTGACAGGTTACGGACCGTCGCAGCAGAGTATTGTTATAATTTGTGCGCGACCCTCCTAGTTAAGCATCGGAAGTAAACATAACCATAAAACTGAATCAAGGTTATGATCCTTCGAGTGAGTGAATACAGTGTGGTGAACAATGATAATCATGCCAGTGTATAATATCGGCATGATATGTGAAATAGAAAGGGAGTACAAAACTAATTAAACGATTTTAACAATTTTTATGCATTTCTAATAACCAAAAATATTTGTTGTTGTCATACTTGAGTCAAGTATGGAACTACCTGACTCAAAGATGCTATTTTATTAATTAACCCACTTATTAAATAACGTTCCTTGTATTTATTTTAATTGAATAAATGATTAATCATAATTAAAAAACTATTAAACAAATTTTAATAGTTAACTAACTTTTGACGATTTTCAAGGTTAGATGCTGATTTGACTAACCTGTAACGAAGGTTAATGATTATAGTAATTATGTTCAAGAACGTTATGAAAGTTAATTAATGATAAAAAAATATGTTATTAATGTATGTTTAAATGTTATTGCAAGTTTTTTAATATATAATATCAATAATTACTGTCAATAAGTGACTTGAAGTGGTACAAACTAACCTCCATATCTCACCAAATGAGTAACTATTTTAAATTATTTTGATTAACAGGATAACAAGAACAACTACTTGAATAAATTTTAAATTGATGGATCCTTAATGATAATTACTTATTCATAATTCTAAAAGAGAGAGAGAGAATAATTTAAAACAACAACTGTTGAGTTAATTATCGTACATACGATATTTTAACCTGTACTCCATACAACAGGGGTACCATATACGATATTTTACCTTTATATGATCTCATTCACTATTTTAGTTTGTAAACACTTTTCTGTTAATGCATAACAAAAAGACTTAAGCATTTTCCAATTCGTATCTTGTAGTCTAAAAGAACACACGATTTTGGTAACAATATAAAAATAAAGTTAACCCTATTTGGTTAAAAATTTGTAACTTCAAAACAAACAGTGTTACTGACCTTGAGAGACAAGAATCTCTGTATTAGAATCAGTTATTTTTATTTGTGATTATCAATTGTTTGAAGGAATTTTTTGATTGTATTCCATTAATTTGATGTTAATAAACCTACAAGTTATTTATCTACAATCAGTCTTTATTTAAAAAAAAAAACAAGTAGATCAAAGCAGTCATTTTATCAGAAGGTGGCAGTACAGTGTACAGCGCCAGAGTTTTGAATTTTGAATCAGTATCACTTACAGGACTTTTGATTACAACCTATATTTAATTTTCATCAGTGAAATATTATATTACTTGTCTTGTGTTGTGAAGTTACATTACAGGGAGTACTTTAGAAGACTGCATTCTACAAATACATGGTAAGTGAAGGGAACTACATCAGCGAATACCTTTAAACAACTATTAAACAATTATAAACTTTTATTTAAACTAAAGACAAAACAACCACCATAAGTAGGTCTGTAATAGAGTGGCGCCCAACGTCTGAGCACGAATTAGGCCGTTTAAACCTAATTAAAACTATAAAAATAAAAACTAAACAAAACTAATTCGATTAAGCAGATACAATACGTGATTGCGAAGATAAACAGAAGAGCAACGTCGAGGAAGCGAGTAGCAGAGCCTGAGGAAGAACCGAGGATGGAAGAGAAAGAGGCAACATCGGCGGAAGATATGGAGGAAATCTTAACAACCATGGATCCTAAACAATCCGAACAGGTGGAGGAGATCCAACAGCCAGTAAAACAACCGGAAGGAAGCGTACCAGAAAAATCACTGCCAACAATGGACGCAAACATCCTGGAAATACTGAAGTCGATTAATAAGAATATAGAATCCACTAAGGAAGAATTGAATAAGAAAATGGAAGATGCCAGAAGAAGACGGAAGATAACTAGAAGAAGATGGAAGAAAATATTGAATCGTTGAAAGAAGAATTGATGGAAAACAGCCATAAAACATTGAATCGCTAAAGGAAGAATTGAAGGAAGATAACAGGAAATCCAGAGAGGACGCCAATAAAAACATAGAAGAATTGAATAAGAAAATAGAAGACGGACAGAAGAAGATGGAAGACACATTAGACCAAAATAATAGGAAGACGGAAGAATTACTGAACACAAAGATAGAATCAATTAAAGAAGATTTAGCAGAAGAATTGGGGATGAAGATTGAGGAAACTAATCAGAAAATCGATGATTTAAATGAACAGATCGATAAGAAAATAGAAGCGATTCAATATGACAGCAAGAGATTATGGCAACAGATGAATGAGAATAAAAGAAGAACAGAAGAAACAGCCCAAACGATTATCGAAATGGTGGATAAAAAGATGGAGGAGATAGAGAAAGTAACCGAAGAAAAAGTAGAAACAGCTGTGACGGAAGTTAGGAAGGAAATTTCGGAGGTACAGCAGGAATACCACCAGGACAAACAGACAATCATACGAACTATTGAGGACATTCACACCAAGATAAATAACAACGAAGAGATTAGAATGAAACAAATGGAGTCAATTGAATTCAAACAGGCGGACCTGGCATTAATGAACACCAACTTGGGGGAGAAATGTGAGACCTTAAATACTAAAGTGAACACTATGAAGGACCAGATCGACAGTGATAAGGTACAATTCACTGAACAACAACAGAACGAATTCAGCGTTATACGCGACGAAATGAACCACTTAAGGACGTGCCCAGCAAAAATGACCAGTGTATCACAGTTAGACGGCCACGAGAATATTGACTTCGGACTTATAAAGAAATCCAATTGAATTTTTAGAAAGATTCGAGGAAGCAATCGCCAGGAATAGGGAAAACCGGTGGCCAGTAATAAAGAATATGTTGGATGAATACTTCAAGAATGTCCATGACAATTGGTGGACTGCGATTCGACATGAAGTGCAGAACTACACAGAATTTAAAGCAGCGTTCCGATCAAGATACTGGTCCGAATCGGCACAAAACATTGTGAGAGACAATATTAGCAATGGGAAGTATGACCCCAGTGCCGGGACCACGATGACAGCATACTTTGTGGGCAAAATATGTGTTTCCAGAAACCTCGAGCCGACAATACCAGAAGAATGTCTAATAACAAAACTGGCATACCATTTCCATGAAAGTATATCACAGGCCCGACTAAATAACCAGATCAAAACGACCCAAGCCATGTTAGCGTTATTAGAGAACCACGAACACGAACGCTATTACCAACGGAACCGACAAAGAATAGGGCCATATTACGACAGAAGTGGGCCGGGTAATAACAATAACAATAGGGGAAATTTCCAAAACCCCAACCGATACAATGATAATCAAAATACCCGACCACCAAATAATAATAACCAGCATAATGGGCGTGGTGACTATAACCATAATTGACCAAATAATACAAACAACCAAAACAACAATTACAGGCCAAACAACAACCATACTAATTTCAGGCCAAATAATAATTATTATCGACCAAATAATAATAATGGGAATCACCGCCCATACAACGGTAATAACAATAATAATAATAATAATAATAATTTTCAGCGGGTGAATTACGCCCATGCCAGCCGAGATAACAATAGACGATGCGACTACCAAGGTAGGCGGAGTTATAATGGAACCAATGATAGGAGCAGCAGCAATGGTGAGAGGAATGAGTCTGGCTATAATACATGCCGAAGCCGGAGCAGTGAAGACCAGCGAGGATCGGGTCATGAGAGGGAGTATCGCCCGAACAACCAAGAAGAATCCAGGGAAGATAACACACCCCATTCGACGGAAACGGATGCCACAAATGGTAGCCCGCCTTTAAACCAACGCCGGCAGTGAAAACATCGTGTATACCCTCACTGAACCGGACTATTGGGGTCTGACTTAGTTAATGATGATGATAATAATAATAATTCAATAACGATTATTAAACTCAATTATTTAAAGAACATTAGGAAAGATTTGATGGAAGAACCAAACAATAATGTCAAGGAAAATGTGAACAAAGAGATTGCATATATAGCGGTACAAATTAATGGAATCCAAATACTTGCGATGATCGACACGGGAGCCAACGTATCGTTGATAGATAAAATGTAATTAAACCGAATACAAGCGGAAAATAAAAAATAATACCAACACTGCCAATAAATAACATAACATTAATTGGAGCAACGGGTCTGCAAAATAAAACAATAAGGAATCAAGTACAATTAGAAGTATCCAGTGGTGGTGAAACAATTCCCATGATATTTTTAGTAGCAAGTGGCCTACCATTTAAATTACTCATTGGCTGTGATATATTAAGAAGATGTGCAGCGATAATAGACATGAATAGAGCCAAGGTATATTTGAATTTAAATAATGTAAAATGGACGGCGGAATTAGTTGAGAACAAGGAAACGCATCCCAACCAAGAAATATATTATATTGAAGAGAATTACGATAACAGGGAACCACCAACCAATGGGAGGATATATCCGAATAAAGAAGATGTAATGTGGATGGAAAAATTGGATGAAATCAAGAAATTCCAATCAAACAGAGTCGACAGGAAGTTGACAGATAAACAGATATCAAAACTAATAAAGATATATAACAATTACAGGCACATATTTTCAGACACACCAGGGAAGGTGAAAAACTTTCAGTGTGAAATAAAATTGAAAGAAAACGTAGAATTCAAAAGGAAGTCGTACCCCATAGCCTTTTCACTAAAAGAAGCAGTACGTCTAGAAATCCAAAGATTAATAGAAGACGACATAATTGAATTGAGCAATTCCCCATTCACAAACCCAATTGTGGCGGTGCCTAAGAAAAACGGTACAGTAAGAATTTGTTTGGACGCCAGAGAGTTAAATAAAACTATTATAAATGACAGAACTTCACCTGGTGAAATTGACGAAATACTCAAAAAATTTCATGGTATCAAGTATATAAAGTACCTAAGAAAATAAGAAACATTGACAATATCAAATCAAATTACGCCCGACACCTGACTTCACACAATCATAATTACATAGATTTTAGTTCCAATTTAATACCGTTACATGTGTGTAAGAAGGGCCGTTTCATGAATGCCTTGGAGGAATTTGAAATTTACAGTGCATATGCAAACCCAAGGAATCGCGATATCGTGTTAAATGACCACCTGAACTTTGTATCCAACCGATTGTACGATACCGCCTTGAGTCTGCTCGCTGGGGCTACGATAAGGTAGCAACCGCTCAGTGGCAGAATGAACTTGAACGGGTGTGCACCCAAATCCGCGTACAGTTCATATGCAAATTTTGACATTTTAACTTCTTAACCATCTCGCAAGAGTGATAGTTTTAACTTTTTAATATCTGATGATGGAGCATAAGCTCTGAAACGCGTCATAGACGAAGCACAAGAAATCACACGGCGGATAATTTAAGGTAAATAATTTATTAACAAGTATATTAGTATATGGGACACCGTATGTGGATATTGGCAGGTAGAATTACACCCCAATAGCAGAAAGTATATGGCCTTTATTTTTGAAGGGCGTAACTATCAGTTCAAAAGGTTACCCTTCAGCCTAGTAAATTCAGTAGCTGTGTTTATAAAATGTATGGATGATATTTTGGGTTATGATACACTACAATTCACTACAGTGTATGTTGATTTATTAATTACATCCAATGATTGGGATGAACACTGCATAAGGGTGGAAAAAGTATTACAAAAATTACATGAAAACAATATAACTCTCAGATTAGAGAAATCTAAATTAATAGCAGACGAAGTACAATTTCTCGGCTTCAATCTATCAGAGACTGGTATAGCACCATCACAAGAGAAAATGGAAGCTATACAGCGTTTTCCCACACCCAGAAACAAGAAACAATTACAATCGTTTCTTGGAATTTTTAACTATTATAGAAAATTCCAGCACAATTATTCAGAATTAACTTCAAAATTTGCCACACAACTTTCATCAAAAGATAAATGTAAGTGGGGACCTGATCAAGACATAACATTTCAATTAATAAAGGACAAATTCCTAAAAACAGTAATGCTACACCACCCCAATTTTAACGAAGCATTTTATATGAACTGTGATGCCAGTGATGTTAGTATTGGGTCTATATTATACCAAGAAGATGAGGAAGGCAATCACCAAGTAATCAGTTTCGCCAGCAGGACACGTAACAAATGTGAAAGAAATTACCACACAACTGAGAAGGAACTACTTAGTATCGTGTTCGCTTGTGAGAAGTTCCGAACATATATTTTGGGATATCAGATAACAGTGAGGACAGATCATAAATCAATATCATTCCTGAAGAACTGTCGACTAAAACATGGGAGGCTAACGAGGTGGACATTAACACTCCAAGAGTATAACATCCAGTGGGAATATGTTCCTGGAAAAAGCAATATTGCTGCAGACATACTATCTAGGATAAACGTCCAGGACCAAACATATGAAGGAGAAAAGGAGACCATTGCCAAAGTGTACCATTTACTAAAGAATAAAATGGAGTTAGCCACCATATTAACTGATATCCGAACACATCAGCAGAATGATTCCAAAATCCAAGCAATATTACACAGATTAGCGGAACGAGACGAAAAAATTACCCAATATTATTGTATACACGATCACTTATTATTTACAAAAACCAAACAATCAGATGATCAATGGAAGGTAGTGATACCAAAGAGTATGGAAAAAGATATAACTATAGACTACCACATCAGGTACAGAGGCGGCTCACTCATAAGGGCACATGGTCACGTGCCCCACCAAAAAAAAACACGAAATAAATAAATAAATATTGTAGAAACGTCCTCGTTTCAAATGATAGCAATAGTTTGTAACAGTGAGAAGTCTAGAGAAATGTGGCAACATAGCGACGGTCACAGATACGGTGTGACCCAGATGGTACTACTCCCTTCCACTTCTCAACTCTCTTGTGGTGGGAGAGCGTAATGCTAAAATCCCATAGCGTTCGGTCACACTAGACTATGTGACCATTGACCAAACATTTACAGTCTTCAAGTAGTAAACTCTGAATCCTGTAGGTGCGCCACATTACTGCAACTAACGGATATGAATCGGAGCTATTTAGTAGACTATTACATTTTACCGCCATCTGAGCTGTTCTATAATACTAATAATTACTGTTACTTTCTTAGTGTATATTGTTACGAAATAATGTTATTATAATGTTTCTATCGTGAATATGATTATAATAATTTTTGCGATTTTATATAATGTTAAATTATATTCTCATTGAAAGAAATATTAAAATAGAACGTGTACCTAGAGCGGTTATGTTATGTGCTACACGATAATTGTGGTGGCAGTGCTTATAGTAATTGTATAAATTGTAGTGTTACAAGTGGTTTTCAGTAATCAGTGTTACGCACGCGTGTAAATAACGGTGTTGAAAATATTCAAGTGTCGGTATTTTGTGTGCTTGTGTAAATCTGTGAGACAAAATGAATGATGTCAAGTATTTACAGAGTAAAACTTTGTGCTATGAAGATAGGTTAATAGCAAAACAATTGGGTCCACCAAGACCGCAGTTGTCTATCAACCAAGTGTTTAAGGACAAAAACAGAACCTATAATAGAACTTTCAGTACCACAGTGTACGAAAAATGGGAATGGATGTGCGGATGCCCCACAATCAATGCTTTATTTTGCTTTGCTTGTCTTCTGTTTGGCGGTGAAGACACGTGGACTAAGTCGGGCGTTAAAGATCTCAAACATTTACCAGAAAAGAGTAAGAAGCATTCGCTGTCTAAATGTCATTTAGACAATGAAATGAGTTTAGCCGTGCTAGGTATTGCAAATATTAGGTTGCAACTCGATGATGGTTACAGAATTTCTGTTTGTAAACATAACGAACTTGTAGACAAGAACAGATACATCTTGTCTCGAATAATTGATGCGATTAAATTTTGTGGGGAATTTGAATTAGCTTTACATGGCCACGATGAAACGGAAGAAGCAGACAACAACCCAGGGATTTTTAAAGGACTAATCAATTATACTGCAGCACTTGACAGTGTTTTGAAAGATCATTTAGAAAATTCAACAGTGTTTAAAGGAACCTCGAAAATAATTCAGAACGAACTTTTAGATGCCATTTTGTCAGTGTGTCGAAAAAATATTGTGACTGAAATTTCTACGATAGACTTCATATCACTTCAGGCTGATGAAACAACTGACAGTTCGTGCAAAACACAGATGGCACTGATTTTGAGATATCTCATTGAAGGGAGAATAATTGAAAGGTTTTGGGTTTTTTTTGAAGTCCCTTTTGATAAAAGTGCTCGAAGTTTAGCCTCGATAATTTTAGGACAGTTGGAAGAAATAGGAATATACAAGTCCCCGGAAAAACTAATTTGTCAGACTTACGATGGTGCATCTGTTATGAGTGGTCAGAAAGGAGGGGTCCAGTGTTTGGTTAAAGAGAAGTATCCAAATGCAAATTTTATTCATTGTTATGCCCATCAAGGGAATCTGATTCTTCAAAACTCAACATCGTCTGCCTCCCAGAGTAGAATATTTTTTCAAGACCTGCAAGGAATAGGACCATATTTTTCAAGATCTCCAAAGAGGATGGATTATTTAGTAGAAATTGTAACAAAAAAAAATTGGGTCTGTGCCTCCTACAAGATGGTACTTTCAACACAGGGCTGTTAATACTGTGTTTGAACATAAAGATAATCTAATAAAATGTTTTGAACACATTAGGGACATAGAGATTTTTGACAAAAGTGCTTCTAGCCAGGCTGCAGGATTTGTACGAACTTTGAGGGATCCTCAGTTCATTTTCTGGTTGACTTTTTTTCACAAAATTATGCCTCATGTGGCGATTTTCTTTGATTGCATTCAACAAAGAAACATTGATGCAATAAAAATGAGATCTATTTCTTTTATGAATTTGCTAACTGCTATAATTTTTTATTGTTCGACTAAGCTTTTCGTCATTGCTGACATCTTCAGGTCTTAAACAACCTTTCTTCAATTTTTATATTGATATCCAGGAAATTAATTTCTAATCCTCCAATTTCTTCTTGAAATTTTATTGTTTTTTCTATGTTATTTAGTTGTTCCGTAAATTTTTTAAGTTCATTTACTTCACCTTCCCAAACTATTAGTATGTCATCTACATACCTGATCCATTTTTTAATTCTTCTTTCTTTATCTATATCTTTTAAAATTTTGATTTCAAAGATATTCATGAATATCTCTGCCATTAATGGTGAAAGCGGTGATCCCATTGGTAATCCATTTTCTTGTATGTAAAATTTAAACAATACGAAGAATAAAAATGAGATCATTTGATAAACATTTTGTGAGTGCAGTGGTTAATATTCGTAAGACCTATGAAGACAGTGAAGTGTCTGTAATTGAGCCTGTGACTAAGAGACAGTGTGTTGAACAATTAAGTAATAGGAGCAACCATGTGGCCGCTTTGGAAGTATGTGATATGATTGTGAACAATATTAATGAAAGATTTCAATTTTCAGATCATTTATGTGTTTCCAAATTGTTTTTAGTTGAAAAGTTCCCACAGTACTGTGTTGAGTTTCCGGAAAATGATTTTCAGACTACAATTAAATTTTATCCAACAATAAATGGTCTGAAACTGAGAACCGAACTAGAAGTGTTATACAGTCGTGAAGATTTACGTATTGCTTCTGGTGCAACACCCTTATTACAGTTTTTCCTTGATAATAACATGTTTCGTACCTTCTCAGAGTGTGTGACTATTTTAAAGATAATTGTTACCATACCGATGACAACTGTTGAAAGTGAAAGGTGCTTTTCTACATTGAAAAGAATAAAAACATTTTTAAGAAATTCCATGGGCACTGATAGACTGAATGCATTGGCTATGCTATCCACAGAAAAAAAAATGATTCATGGAATTCAAGATTTCAACAAACAAGTGATAGAATGGAATTGTTATACAAAAAGTGAAATACCAGGTAAGACATTCTATATTTTTTTACCTAAGTACTAATTACTGTGAATGGTGGCCCACCTTAGATCCTCCCCACTGTGTGACCCTCCCATTTCATTACTCACGAGCCGCCACTGATCAGGTATGGACATATGGGAGCCATGAAAATGGTAAAAGCCCTAGAAGAACATGTATACTTCTAAGACATGAATCGAACAGTAAGGAGGCATATCAAACACTGTCATTTGTGCCAACTGGTAAAATGTAATAATGAAAAGAAAAAAGGGGTAATGATACCAATAACTTCTACAGAAAAATTAGAGAAAATATTTGTAGATATATGTGGACCATTCCCGCATAGTGGTGGAAGGCATCAATATAAATTTATAGTGATAATTTTTGATCATTATACAAAATTTACCAAACTTTACCCCATAAATAGAGCCACTACAAGTAAGTTATTAGAGGTGATAATACATGAGTACATTCCAGAAATAGGTAAGCCTAAATCAATAATTACGGACCACGGTACGCAGTTTAAGGGAAGAAAGTGGTGAGAAACATTACTAAACCATGGCATTAAAACTTATAAAACTTCTGTTTACCATCCGAACAGCAATCCTGCTGAAAGAGTCCTCAGAGAAGTAGGAAGAATCTTGAGAACATATTGCCATAGACAACAGCGGAAATGGGAGGAGTATTTATCCCCAGCTGAAGATTTCATTAACTTGGCACACCACCAGTCAAGCAATGAAACACCATATACTGTAATGTTCGAAAAGAAACCACCCAGAGAAATCACGGATATCAATTTTCCTCCGGGGAATGAATACGAATTTAATAAACTGAAATATTTTAACAATGCAGTGGAACGAACAGAAAAACTAAAAGTAAAATACACACAGCTACAACCCAAAATAATAACATACAAAGTGGGAGACAAAGTGTTATTGAGAAATAGAGAGCTCCCAAGTGCTATTGAAGGCATTGCTAGAAAGTTATTACTGCTTTAAACGGGCCCATATACTATAACAAAAAATAACTTGAACAATACCTATGAGTTACAAGACCCTATTACCAAAAGAGTAAAGGGTATATACAACCAAGCTTCATTAAAGAGATATATTGAAGTGCGATTATATTGTGAATTATTGAAAATTATAGTGATGATTTTAATATGAAAATGATGAATATAAATAGGAAATTGGGTATTGATAAATTGATAACATAATAATATAATGAAAATATGTATAATAAAGTGGCAATATTACCCGTACTATTAAAAGAAAGAAAAATATACCATACGAGATGGACACCCAAGACCTATGGCACTAAAATAATTTCCAAGAGCCAGTCAACTAAGTAAACAACATCTTACCCGTACTATACTATTATTACAAGAAGAGACGATATGTGATGATATTAGAGAAGAAGGAGGAAGGTCAAGGTGCAGAAATTTTATTATTGAGTGGATATGCGATGAATAAGACATAACAGCAAAACCAAACAAGAGTATATTATGTGAATTATGACAATTTTGTGGGTAAAACAACAAAGAATAATATCTAATGATAAAATGAGCCACCGCAAGAAGAAATAATTAATAATAAAGAATGAAGAACGATACTAGAATAAAGAAGAAAATCAAGTGAAAATACCAAGGGAAATCTGTGAACTAAGTTTATCCTATGAAAAATATGAAGATTATGTAAAGATGAACCAATGAGAGAAGAATATAATAATGTATAAACCGCAAGCGCGTGAAAATACTCCCAGAATGTTTATTATTAGTCGGAAGTTTATAATGTTATGATATGACTGATGAATAATTCCAGCAATCATTTATATTTTGTACAGAGAAGATTTGCCTATGATTTATTTGATATTAGTATGGCCAGCAGAGTTGTAAGCTACAGGAGCCGCTCTCATCTGCCCCAGCTAAAGTGTTAGGGAAAATAGTTAGGGAAATTAAATAATCTAGGGAAGACCAATACAATATGGAAAGAAGAAAATATGATTCATAGAAGAAGAAATGGAAGGATACGAGGAGAAACAGAAGATTCAGTGTGGAGAAAAAAATACTACAATTGATAAATTCTTCATAAAATTAGTAAAGGAATTCAGAATTAATCAATTTTATAGTAAGGCATATGTAACGTAACAAAATCATTGTTACATAGAAAATATAACTAACACCCCAAAACCTAAGAATATAACATATGCATGTCTTGACTAATATAATTAAAACCTAATAAGAGAAAGAGTAACGCTCAACTATAAAAAACCACAATATATCAATAAATAGATAACAATAAATAGATAACAATAAAAAAAGGGGGAAGCACCAGAAAAGAAAGAAGTTAAGACTAAATGGATCATCAAATATAATGAAAAATAAGAAAAATGAATTAAAATACTAAGTCAGAAAACAAGACCCAATAGGACCTATGAGTGAGGGAAACATAACTAAAAGAAGAGGAAACCATATCTATGAGTGAGGAATAAACTACCATAAGAAGAAAACATACAATACAAACCTATGAATGAGTAGGGTATTTCTACAAAGAAGAATATAAACTGAGGAGAAGAGAATACACATACAATAAGTGAGAGAAAATATATGTAATGAGAAGAAAAATACACAAGGACCAGACCCATACAAAATGAACGAGGGGACATACTCATGAATGAAGAATGGATTCCCAAGAAGAGGACACATATGATAGCAGAAACCCATGAGCATTTTAATGTCAAGATAAGAAGAGGAAGAGACGTTTAAGAAGAGTGGATAACATGGAGAAGGAAATTTTACTAGTGCTAAACAAACACAAACAATAACAATGCGTTGTTTATAAGTGCATAAAATACTATCACACGTCCCAAACCCAATGAACACTAACAATATAAAGTGTCATATTTTTGGAACCAGTGACAAGTAGAATGAACAGTAATCTTCATGAAAAAACACAAACATTTAGTGTGTGATCTGTGAAACACAGATAAGACTGTATAAAACATAAGACCACACCAGAATTTCTGATAGAAACAAAATAACTGCTCAAAATAGCTAGAGAAATAAGACTGTTTCAGAATAATTGTTTCTGACTGATTATGAAAGATAATGATTATGAAATGAACAAGTTTTTATACCAATAACATGAAACAACACATAACATAGTTATTTATGTGTATAAATGAAAGTAATTATGACAGTTTAGAGTAAGTAACTCAGTCCTAATGTGCATTACAAAAAGTAATCACATAGTACATGTTGATGATAAATAAATAATTAATAATGTGTATCAGTTAAAATATAATATTAGTAAAATAAGGATAATACTGTGTTGAAGATATAGTAATGAGATATGTTAGTAGAATATGTAAATAGAAATTGTGAATGAAAGATATTCAAAGGCATATATTATACCAAGCCAACAATGGATTAACATAACCTCAACTGATCAACATATACAATGTAAAATCAAAAGTAACTATAATAAAAACACACACAAGTATATTTCTATTATACACCAATCAAAATAGAGTTTATAAGGAACAAACTAACACCAATAAGAAGTAGACAGCACCAAGATTTACTTAATAATTAGTAAACAAAGAATGGCCAGAACAACAAGGCAGAGGTGACGCCTCATAATTACACAAAAAACTCTATTAAAACAGATTCTTAAGAACAAAGGAGTATACCAGTAGTGAGACAAATAGCCAATACTACTTTGAGAACCATTTACTGTATTTAAAAACATAAAATTATTGAATTATAATGTAAACCAATTATACATGTCAACCGAAAGTAGCTGCAAGCACCATAATTATAATTAATTGAGGACATATAACACAACAGTGAGAATAATAGCAACAAGACACACAATAAACCTCACCAACAGTCAAATTACAAGAAAGGAATACATTGTTAATTAATCAATAATCATATAAAATAAGTATCAAAATATCAAAAGCCCAAACATGTAATATTATAAACAAACAGTACACATGAACAAAACCAGTTTGGGAAGTAAAACTTTGAATAAATGTGTATTAATTATTAAGGAACAATGTACCATGGGAATAATTGTGTTAGGATAAATCATTTTGTATAATAATAAGAATTAATGCACCGGCATACCATGCCTAATCGTTTGGAACAGTGCATGAATATAAATGTGCTAACAAACAATAATCTGTGATTAGATAATAAGAGGAAATGACTCTAATTGCTATAAAACAGTGTTAGTAATAATTATTTATTGAAAAAAAAAGTGGAAGGACTTATATTATAAATAAGATAGATCCACAATAAGTGCATAGTGAAGGAGCTAACTTATTTATCAATGGACGGATTTATGGCTTGTTTGAACTTTAATTGTAGAGCTGAGCATCCGAGAGTTAATAAAATTGTTAGTTTTCCAACTAAAACAGTATCAAAAAAGTTATCAGCAAAATAAATTATATGCATCAATTGCAAACAAATTGCTGACATCATAAATACTCTCCGACCCAAAGTCGAATTGTAAAATTTTAGAAAATTAATTTCTGAAAAGGTGTTTGGGGAACGAGAGTATAGATTTATCAGCCAATCAGAAGAGCTAATCCCGACAGATTCGAAGTAGAATTTGTCCGGAGCGGCAACACTTAGTTTTTGTCATTCAGAGTGAAAGGTTACGGACCGTCGCAGCAGAGTATTGTTATAATTTGTGCGCGACCCTCCTAGTTAAGCATCGGAAGTAAACATAACCATAAAACTGAATCAAGGTTATGATCCTTCGAGTGAGTGAATACAGTGTGGTGAACAATGATAATCATGCCAGTGTATAATATCGGCATGATATGTGAAATAGAAAGGGAGTACAAAACTAATTAAACGATTTTAACAATTTTTATGCATTTCTAATAACCAAAAATATTTGTTGTTGTCATACTTGAGTCAAGTATGGAACTACCTGACTCAAAGATGCTATTTTATTAATTAACCCACTTATTAAATAACGTTCCTTGTATTTATTTTAATTGAATAAATGATTAATCATAATTAAAAAACTATTAAACAAATTTTAATAGTTAACTAACTTTTGACGATTTTCAAGGTTAGATGCTGATTTGACTAACCTGTAACGAAGGTTAATGATTATAGTAATTATGTTCAAGAACGTTATGAAAGTTAATTAATGATAAAAAAATATGTTATTAATGTATGTTTAAATGTTATTGCAAGTTTTTTAATATATAATATCAATAATTACTGTCAATAAGTGACTTGAAGAGGTACAAACTAACCTCCATATCTCACCAAATGAGTAACTATTTTAAATTATTTTGATTAACAAGATAACAAGAACAAGTACTTGAATAAATTTTAAATTGATGGATCCTTAATGATAATTACTTATTCATAATTCTAAAAGAGAGAGAGAGAATAATTTAAAACAACAACTGTTGAGTTAATTATCGTACATACGATATTTTAACCTGTACTCCATACAACAGGGGTACCATATACGATATTTTACCTTTATATGATCTCATTCACTATTTTAGTTTGTAAACACTTTTCTGTTAATGCATAACAAAAAGACTTAAGTATTTTCCAATTCGTATCTTGTAGTCTAAAAGAACACACGATTTTGGTAACAATATAAAAATAAAGTTAACCCTATTTGGTTAATAATTTGTAACTTCAAAACAAACAGTGTTACCGACCTTGAGAAACAAGAATCTCTGTATTAGAATCAGTTATTTTTATTTGTGATTATCAATTGTTTGAAGGAATTTTTTGATTGTATTCCATTAATTTGATGTTAATAAACCTACAATTTATTTATCTACAATCAGTCTTTATTTAAAAAAAAAACAAGTAGATCAATAGCAGTCATTTTATCAGAAGGTGGCAGTACAGTGTACAGCGCCAGAGTTTTGAATTTTGAATCAGTATCACTTACAGGACTTTTGATTACAACCTATATTTAATTTTCATCAGTGAAATATTATATTACTTGTCTTGTGTTGTGAAGTTATATTACAGGGACTACTTTAGAAGACTGCATTCTACAAATTCATGGTAAGTGAAGGGAACTACATCAGCGAATACCTTTAAACAACTATTAAACAATTATAAACTTTTATTTAAACTAAACACAAAACAACCACCATAAGTAGATCTGTAACAACGTCCATCGATTTTTCTGCTGTCGTCATTGTTGATAGCATTACCTCTTCGCCTCCGATTCTCAAGACATTGTTTTTGAAGTCGACTATAAATCCGTATGCGTTCATAACGTCCACACCAAGAATTGCTTCATCCACAATGTCTGCAACAAGTACTTGATGATTAAACTCAAGTCTACCGAGGCATAGGTGTATCTCCACTTTTCCATACACTTTTACAGGCCGTCCAGTAGCTGTTCGCAAGGTGCAAGAGCACCAGATTGGCTTGAGATCTTTCATCACATCGGGGCGCACAATAGAAACTGTTGCACTTGTGTCAACTGTAATCGAGGTTGGCCTTTCTTGAACAAATCCGGTAACTACCAAGCTCCCGCTGGTTTTCTGAAGTGTAGAAATTGTGTATTCTCTAGGGGCTTCGTTCCTCCAGTTAGTCAGCACACGCCCCGTTGTACCGACTATTGCTCGTTTCCCTGCTGCTGAATTTTAACCCGACAATCTCGTTGTAGATGTCCAGGTTTCCCACATCGGTAACACTTCGGTCTTCCATCCTTTCTTATCTTATTCTGTGGCGCCGACCATCGAGTCTCTGTTCCTTGTTCTTCTTCCTCATCGTCTGTGCCGTCGCAATCTTTTATCATGTGCACTTTATAACTTGTCCAACCAGACGCTGATTTGGCGGCCTCAAATTGCAAAGCATGTACCAGGGCGTCCGCACTGTTCTGGTGTCTTGCCATTCGTAACACTTGCTGTAGTTCGTTATCTCGGACACCGGCAGTAAATGTCTGCATCGCAAAACGCGTTCGAAAATCTTCTGGCACTTCAGGATAGGCCAGTCTAATTAGTCTGTCGATACTTGCTTCAAACTCTTGAAGACTCTCCCCGGAATGCTGTCGCCTTGCTCTCAACTGGGTGCAGTACACATCTCGCAAATGTTTATCACCATACCGTAATTCCAGAGCTTTTGTCAACTCGGCATAGGTGTTCTGGCTGTCAGGTGGCACTTTCTGTAGTAGTTCTGCCGCGGGTCCTTTTAATGAGAGAACGAGTGAAACAGCCTTGTCTTTCTCTGTCCAATTATTTGCGCATGCAGCAGCTTCAAATTGGCAGAGGTATGTTGCCCAGTGACTGCTTCCGTCAAAGGTTGGAGCTTTAACATGAACTGTCCCTACTGCAGGCAAAGTGACTTTCTTTGTTAACTTATTTTCTGTGTCTTTTTCTGTCTTTATCACTGGTACAGTCTTTTCAGAAATTTGTTTTGGTTGAATCTTCATGCACTGTTCGACTTCACTTTTAATTTGTTCTCTTATGTTTGCTATTGAGTTTTCTACTGCAGATATTTTATTTGACACAGATTCTTCTATAACAGATATTTTTGTAGACATCGATTCTTCAACAATCGAGAAAGATTTTTCTACTTCAGCTATTTTTAATGTCATTGATTCTTGTACCTCCGATATTTTAGTAACTTGTTTATTAAGCTCACCTCATAGGATACCCAATTCTGCGGTACTGTGTTCTTGCAACTGTTTCTGCATAACTTCAAAGAGAGCTTCCGTTTTATCTGCTTCTTGCTTACGTTTTTCATCCTGTCGTTTTTCTGCTTCTTCCGCCTCCTGCCTGCGTTCTTCTTTTTGTCGATTTCTGCTTCTTCCTGTGTCTGCCACAGCAGTGTTTATAAAGCTTCCATCATCTGACTGGGATCCATGTTTACCGATTAATTATGAATCACACTCGTCTTGTACAAAGTGTCCTATGTTTCCACTGTTAACCGTTCTATCCCAGTTCTGACACCACTGTTACGACGGTCTACTCGATCGTCGTAGGTACAGTGGAACCAAATGTGGAACAAGACAACAATTAAGTCACTAATCACACCTTTAATTTTTACTGTTAAAATGTTCGTAATGAACAACACAGTGTCTACAACAAATCAAATGAAAATTGTTCACATGCGATAAAATGTCCACTAATATTAAAACTCAATTGTATTACAATTATACCGTCCGAATATAAAACACAACACTTCACTAATAACTACTTGAACGTACACAGTAATAACTCGAACCGCTCTATAAATATATCGCTCTCGAACCGCACAGTCAAAAGTTCGCCTTATACTAAACTGAACGTCGTTTGAGTACCGGTATTTATAGCTAGTCGAATATCTAGACGATTCCTAATTGCGTCGTAGCGTGCGTATGAACTACGTAATTAACCTTGACACAGTCCGCACGGCTGGCGGCATCGAGAACTTTCTCATAGATACGGATACAAGCACGTACACCACACGCATACACTCTGGATCTCTCTGGAACGTTCGGTAAACACGTAGATTGTTCTGTGATGTCATAACAATAGGTTGGTTTTCACAATCTATGGTTACACCCAGGTGTAGCCTTGTGCTAAATTCAACCCAGTTTTGAAATGCTTTCATATGTCCTGGAGATTTCTCATGTTCAGATAAAAGTTCATGCATATGTCTCCAGTCAGAATAGCCTGATTTGTAAGAAAGAGAGATCCTGATTTTACCAAAAAGACGACAACAAAAACAAAATATAGCGGTTTTCTTTGTGGAATAAATTAACCAGGTGCGTGAAACACATTCACCATTGCACATACGTCTTTGATAACTTTTAACACTAAATCTTCGTCCATCTTCATTTACTGGGAAATCTATGTTATAAACTTGTTGAGGACCATGTTGAACCAATATTTGGCGTTCTGTGTCGGTTATATGTTCTGGCCATTTGCCGGGGTCGATTGATAGGCCTATTTGGACATTTTCTGCAGAAGCTGAAAAAAAGTTTGGGTATAAGTTATAAATACAACTTGCTTTGCATTTCATGACGAACAATTGCATATGAAGCTACATCAAAAGTATACCATTATGATAGGTACAAATAAAAAAGATAGATATGAATAGCTCACAGTTGTTGAATATAATCATGCAGTAACACAAATCAAATCAAATCAAATCTTTGTTCATCTCCTTGTTTCATAATACATATAAAAAATAGTAATATTTACATAAAATATGGCGATGAGAAATACCCACAGAGACCGTAGTCTGCGCGTGGGTATGAGTTACAATATAGTTTTTATATGTAGAATATCACATTCTTACAAAAAATATAATACAATAAATAAAGAAAAAAAGCTTGATATATAAATGATATATGTAAAAGAAAAGTACCTTTAAGAAAAATGTATAATGAAAAAACAAAACAAAAATGCAAATAAAGACACCCAATATCACTATATGGAAATGCTACCACAATGTGTACAGGTTAAGCTGAAAACTTTGATAGGTATATTGTCACCGGAATTTCAGAGTAGGAAAACTTTAAAATACTTAGTGATTAAAATATTAATAAGTTATTATTTATTACAATCCATTTATCCATTTCATTTCTTAGATTAGTCGTAAGTAGTGTATGAATAAATTCATTTGGTATTAAGTTTATTAATTTATTGGAAGTATATATGAATTGTCTTCTACATGCAGATATATTTTGATATTTGTTTTATAAGTTTCAAAGCCCAGTTGTCGAATGTTGTAAGATAATGTTCGAGCAACAAAAAGGTTTTTATTTTTATTAATGATGAGTAATAAATTTTTTATATATAATTGTTTTATTGTTAGTACCTTAAATTCCGAGAAAAGATTATTGCTGGGATAAAACATATTTTTACCCAAGGTAGCCTTTATTATTTGTTTCTGGATCATAAATATTTTATTTAAGTAAGTGTTTGATGCACCACCCCATATCAATATTCCGTATTGTAAAACAGACTGGGCATATGCAAAATAAACTAGTCTAGAAATTTCAATATTTCTCTATTTGCTTATTTTGTAGGATTTAAATATTAAATGTCTTATTAAAACACCTAAATATTTTGCCTCCTTTGTTCTATTCAGAACAGGGCATTGGCAGGTTACGGTTCTCAACAAGCTACAGCTAGGCGAATGAATTAGTAAAGGATTTAAATTTACCAGCTGGGTTCTAGCAGTTGGAGAAAAGGTCATATATAAGCTTTTTTTGTAATTTAAGGATAATAAGTGTTCGTCCACTAATTTTTTAATAAATTAATACGAGTATAATAGTCTAATTTTATAATAAATAAAACGTACCTCACTTAAAGAGGGTCCTGGTGAATTTCCGAAAACTTCCAAATCCATTTCATTTTCATTTGCCTCAGTTTCCAGACCCATTTCATTTAAATTCGCCTCAGTTTTCAAAACCATTTTGTTTAAATTGGCTTCAGGGGTTTTTTCGATGACTTAAGGCTCTGGCTCTGTTGTCATTGTTGAAGAAGAACAACTCGAGCAATGCTTTTATTTCCTGACAAAAATTTTTCAAGCCAGCCGCTTGGTTTTCTTCATCAAGACTTTGTTTTGTTCTTCTTTTCCTGTAGTATGACCCAGAATGTTTCTTTTTATCTGACATGTTTTATGTTTAAATGTGTTTCACACTAATATTTCACTAACTCCGCACTTAAGTAAAATGACTTTACACACATGGGCTTCTAACATCTAACACACACAGTATAAACAGACGCTGACTGCCCCTGTGATCCAATTCGGACTGACAGGTGAATCACACTTTGTTTTGCAGTGCCAGTGATGGCGCCCTGGACGAGTCAAAATGTCTTGTTTAAGGGAGGAGAGGGTAGGTGGCGCGCGGCAGTTGGTTATGTGGTAGGAAGGGAGCGGTTGAACTGGATCGTTTGTGTTTGTGTTTGAGATCATTATTTGTATAATGTATAATCATTATATAATTAATGTAATCCTTAATTTTTTATGGTTTTTTTTTGGTACAATAATAATTTTTTTTCATCCGTATCGCAATTGATAAACGTCACAGCAGGTTCGGCATTTGCATTAGATTTTTTATAATAACCCATTTTGGTGCCCCCCCCCCCCAACGTCGGTGCCCCGTGCGGGCGCACGGGTCGCACGGGCCTTAACCCACCCCTGTATACGAATGTAGAAGTGATACTGCACATACTTCAATAATTCTATGTTTAAGTACCATATCTTATTGCTTTAATGTATTTCATCCCATTTTTTTAACAAAACTACTATTTTTTCTAATTACAATCACAGTACACATCTTACTCCTTCATGTTGTCACACAGTATTTGTCACATATTTTCTTTCCACCTTCTTTTTATCATCACTGAAACAAGAGTAACGTTATTGTCTATGCCACACACTTGCCAAACTATCTTTTACTGGAAAGCCGTTATGCATATTGTAACGTTACATAACCCTGTCCCAATAAACTAAATCATAATAACATCAATGTCAGAAATGGGTAACCTATGGCTCGCTCAAAATTAAATTATATCACTCAATATGATAAACAATTCGAGTGGTATACAGTGCAAAGTGAGTTCTAGTGTACCCATTGGGGTGAAAAACAAAAGTGAAAGTAGCGTATTGCCAAACTGTGCTGTATGTTGAAAAATTGTAAAACTGTGAGAGTGGGATGTAATACTGCTAATTGATTTTGTGGTTTTATTTATTTATTGTAATTTATAGTGTATGGACAACCACTTGTTATACATAAGTTAATGTTATATTTTTTAAAATATTTGTGTTGTAATATAGGATAACCCAGGGTTAGTTTTAAAGGACATAAAAATTTAATTACCAAAAGATAATAATAAATGAAAATAATACTATGAGGGAAATGGCAACAGGAAGTAGTGCCGTGTATGAATACTATTCGAGACTAAATAAATAATATATAAATTTATTTAAAGATAATAAAATACTTATATACAATGTCATAAGAAAATTAACCAAAACTTATTATGTAAATTAAATGGGTATAGAAACCGGAATGGAAAGGAATTATTTTTCCATAAATAAAATATAAATTTATAATAATTACAAAATGCCTGCATAATAAAAATACTATGTGTTACTAAGAGTGATGGAAAATAACAAGTATTGTTAAGAAAAATTTTGAACAAAAAACCGTAGAGTTGAAGAAACAATGCGACTACAATTATAAAAAATAACCTTTTTTGGAACGTTGGAGGAGTTGAAATTAACGCAAGATTAACAAACAGCATGACCACTATCTAATTATACCTGATTAATCCAAATTAAATGGTTATATTCATTAATAAACAGTGAATGAAAACCTTCTGAGGATCCAACATGGTTCGGCCTAGTTCTCGTTGATAATTGGAAAATACTCCAGACGAAAAGGAAATTATCACGCAAGACGGACCTCATCACAGAATAAAACTTCAATCCAGTAAGAATCATACGGAGCGAGGTAATATAAACATTTTTTTCGTAATAATTCAAGAAGAAAACTCATTCTGTACGGTAATATAGAACAAAAAATAATCATTTGATCATGTGTTTTTTAAAGTAAACAAATACACGCTGCTCTCTTACGGCAATTCCTGGAACTACATACTACATGAAAAATAAACAAAATTATTTATTAATTTTTCGGTATTTGTAAAGCGTAGTCATTATCCATTTCTGACACTCTCGTAACTAAAAGAACTTACCCTGACCCCTGGGGAATTATTAAGAATTATGTATTAATTGATGTTTTTTATTATAGCGTAAAAATTGGGTAAATAACACCATATATGTTTTGCTCCTTAGACAACTCTATGTTTACTCTGTAAAGTCGAGATGATGTTTTATTGAAGATAAGATTAATTGTGATACCTATATTTTGGTGGCAGGAGACAAAAGTCAATAATAAATAAAGCAATATTATTGAAAATTAATCTTGAATAATAAAGTGTTATAATTTATTGTAGTGGGTAGTTGTAATAAATTTCAGCACAACAAACAGAAGAAATCGTCTAAACTGAGTGGAAGTAATGATACTTACTCTCTCTTCTGCATAAGGCTGAACAACTTCCCTCCTTGACCCCAAATCACACACTCTCGATTTCTCTTCAGATTGAGTAAAACAAAATAATAAATAAAATCCTTTCTTTATACTTTTTAAAACGTCAGTTAGTATAATTCAAAAGTGACGCATACTACGTGGGGCATATAAAATAACTCTACTATATCTCACTGCGAAACATTATAGATTTGGCGAACCCAACATTTGGGGCTTGACTAAAGGTGTACGTTTCGCTAAGACCTCATCAAAGTAGTGCGTTATAGATTTGGCGTACAACTGTGGGACTGAATTAACGAAACCTGAAATTGCAATACACTCGTAAGTGGTGGACGCCTCACATTAAGTAGTACGTTACAATATTTAGTCACTCTCTTTCCGATATAAATAAGATAATAACATACAGCAATTATGCAGCTAAGTAGACAGTCAATACTATTTAGAATGTGGTCATTGTAAAGAATTTCAAATATAAAATGCTGAGAATAAATTTTTGTGTAACACGTTTTGGTAACAGAAAAAAAGCATGAACTTTTTATCACCATTGTTAAAACAATAGTGAGAAGTACCAGAAACTTTCGAACAGCTGTTAGCATTAAACCAGTGCTTGTCATTACTGTAATCTCTGTGTGTATGTGTGTGTGTGTGAGAGAGAGAGAGAGAGAGAGAGAGAGAGAGAGAGAGAGAGAGAGAGAGAGAGAGAGAGAGAGAGAGAATAGTAGACTTTTATTGTTTATTCCCACAGGTAATAGTAGTCATGATAATATTTATCAAATATATGTACAGGATTACTACAGTCACAGACCACCTGATAAGTTGTAAAATGCTGTATATACTTCAGTAAGAACATTTTGCTTTCAGATTTCCTTTCTGGGAGTACAACATACCGACTGTATTGGCAGATTATCTGGAAGCAGCATATTACTGTCGCTGTGGCTCAGTTGTGTTCCACAATACCGTTGGTCGTGTTATACACTGTTGGATTGCAATAGAACTAATAGCAGATTATTTCACATTATCAGACGTGCCTATTACTATCCACTGTTGTTCATATGAGTGCTACAAACTAATTGAACCTTATATAATAAAAAACCCATAGTTCATAGTGTTATAGAATCCTTAGACCCATGGTGTTGTAGTGCACATTTTAGAGATTGTTAATTGTATGTATGAAATAGTGATGACATAAAGGTTTATATTGGAATTGTAGTACCTTTGACCAGCAACTACATATCAACTGATGCTTTCTAACAGCACACAACATTTAGTAATGTGTATAGTGTGAAACAGCAACACCAGTGTAATTAGCATTTTACAGGTTTTAACCTGATATTAATAAAGATCAAGCAATTATCTATTACAACTTTCATTGTACTTTTATACTCCATACTTCAGGACTATACACTAATACTATTCAAGAACTGTGAACAATTTTGATTCTCACAGATTTGGAAGTAAATAGTGAAGGAATATACCAATTCCATAATTTATGTAAATTGTTCTAATTAGTGAAGCACATAAAAATATTGGTATGGAGAACCATACATGACTTCCATATTCTAAGATTTATATTTAAAATTATTTTCGAAATGAAATATTACCATAGAAACTACTTCTTTCTACTTACTGCTTCAGCCTTAACCACAGTACTGTGGTCACTAACGTATACCACCTCACGTTATCGCACTCGATTTTCACTGATGATGGAAGTCGATGGCATTGCCGAAATGTCTGGTTTTGTAGAAAACATTGGACTACGGCCAAATATCCCGGGAAGGAATTTTAACAAAAACTACTTCTTTGTTGCCGATAACGTTGTACACATATATATCAGTGGCGAAGTTACATGGAGGCAATTGAGGCAATGCCTACCCTAAAAAATTCTGTAGAATAAAAATTATAAATACGTATGAACTACATAACGTAAAGATTATACATTGTTACTGTGACTGTCAAATTTATTAAACCGAAACGTGCTTTATTGAGCGACCGCTAGATGGTGACAGGTGAGATTCGGCATAGTTCGTTTAAAGCGAATGAGGCAACCTGAACTTGCCTCAGCGTTTTTTGTATACATCGTATGTAAGCAATGTAGTGGTGTGATAGGGAAGTGTAGGGAGGGGGGATTGTCCCGCGCTGTACACATAGAGCGTTGAGGCATGCCTCACTTCTGTGGTCCAAACAGTTAAGTTAAAGCGCCTGTGTTGTTTCTAAGTGTTTATTTTATGCGGTTATTAAAAGTGTCACTGTTATTCCGCTGAACTAACAGATGATCAAGATTGTTATTTGAATTATTTGTAACATTAAACATATATATAGAAACTAACCAAGTTTAAAAATTTGAAGTTCAATCAGTTGTATTATTGTGTATGACTAATACAAGGATTGTTCAATAGACACACGTATAGAGCTGTAAAGCATTTTTTATTCAACGATTTTAAAAGAAGTCTCCAATAACATTAAGACATGAGTTCCACTGTTGCGCTAACCTGTAGATTCCCTGCTAGTAAAATTCTTACGGCTGTTTGTGGAACCATTCGGTTACAGCAACTCTATCTCAGCGTCCGATTTGACCCACCGTCCTTTTAGTGATTCCTTAAAAAAAATTTAAGATAAGATTTTTGCCTACCCATTCATTAACTACTAGCTTCGCCAGTAAGCAAATTGATGTCCATTTTTTCGGCTTGCACGCGTTATGTTGGTGTGGGTTTCGGCACTTTCCATTTAAAAAGCGTGCAAACGTAAGAAAATAAACATGAGTGAGGCCAGAAATAACGTGAATTGTGTGTTTGTGTCTTACCTGCCTTTTTATTGCCGTATTAAATGAAAAATATTATATTACATTAAAATTAAAAAATTTTAATTTTATTGCCTGGCAACAAAATTATTTTATTTTTAACAATTACCATTGTTTCAAAAAGTTTAAATAAATTTGCAAGTACTTTACTCTTGTTAAAACGTAAAAGGTTGCAGGTAAACTACCCCTTCCCCTTAACCGATCTTCACCAAAATCGAAAGTCCTTGAGACCTCTACAATTCAGGGATGTATGCAAAAAATTATTTGATTCTGTTTGAATTTGCGGCTGTTATCGTTTGCCATAGAAAATACGCTTGATAAAAAAACGGTGCAGGTAAACTACCCCTTCCCCTTAACAGATCTTCACCAAAAACAATAGGTCTTGAGTACTCTACAAATCAGGGCTGTATGCAAAACATTATTTGATTCTGTTTGAATTTGCGGCTGTTATCGTTTGCCATAGAAAATACCCTTGTTAAAAAAACGTTGCAAGTAAACTACCCCTTTCCCTCAACCGATCTTCACCAAAAACAATAGGTCTTGAGAACTCTACAATTTAGGGCTGATGCAAATAATCGTTTGATTCTGTTTGAATTTGCGGCTGTTATCGTTTGCCATAGGAAATACCCTTGTTAAAACATAAAACGTTACAGGTAAACTACCCCTTCCCCTTAACCGATCTTCACCAAAAACAATAGGTCGTGAAAACTCAACAATTCAGGGCTGTATACGAAACATTATTTAAGTCTGTTTGAATTTGCGGCTGTTATCGTTTGCCAAAAAAAAAAATTTCCCTTGATAAAAAAAACCGTTGCAGGTAAACTACCCCTTCCCCTCAACCGATCTTCACCAAAAACAATAGGTTGCGAGTACTCTACAAATCAGGGCTGTATGCAAAAAATTATTTGATTCTGTTTGAATTTGCGGCTGTTATCGTTTTTGCCATAGAAAATACGCTTGATAAAAAACGTTGCAGGTAAACTACCCCTTCCCCTCAACCGATCTTCACCAAAAACAATAGGTCTTGAGTACTCTACAAATCAGGGCTGTATGCAGAAAATTATTTGATTCTGTTTGAATTTGCGGCTGTTATCGTTTGCCATAGAAAATACCCTTGTTAAAAAAACGTTGTAGGTAAACTACCCCTTTCCCTTAACCGATCTTCACCAAAAACAATAGGTCTTGAGAACTCTACAATTTAGGGCTGTATGCAAATAATCTTTTGATTCTGTTTGAATTTGCGGCTGTTATCGTTTGCCATAAAAAATACCCTTGTTAAAAAAACGTTGTAGGTAAACTACCCCTTTCCCTTAACCGATCTTCACCAAAAACAATAGGTCTTGAGAACTCTACAATTTAGGGCTGTATGCAAATAATCTTTTGATTCTGTTTGAATTTGCGGCTGTTATCGTTTGCCATAAGAAATACCCTTGTTAAAACATAAAACGTTACAAGTAAACTACCCCTTTCCCTTAACCGATCTTCACCAAAAACAAAAGATCTTGAGAACTCTACAATTCAGGGCTGTATACGAAACATTATTTGATTCTGTTTGAATTTGCGGCTGTTATCGTTTGCCAAAAAAAAAAAATTTCCCTTGATAAAAAAAACCGTTGCAGGTAAACTACCCCTTTCCATCAACCGATCTTCACCAAAAACAATAGGTCGCGAGTCCTCTACAAATCAGGGCTGTATGCAAAAAATTATTTGATTCTGTTTGAATTTGCGGCAGTTATCGTTTGCCATAGAAAAAAAATCTACAGACACACACACACACAGACACTTTTCGGAAAACGACTTTTTTTCATGTTTTGAGTGTAGTAGAATCAGAATCTGCAATAATCTCGAACACGATTTTTTTTGCCATCACCATACTTCCATTCCTTAAGGAAATATGGAAGTAATAATGTTTGAATCATCTATAAATAGTTTCTAGTCAATCAAAGTTTGTGTGAAATTCTGTTGAAAGAGATTTGTTAAGGAACAGTACCTACCAAGTTACACACATACAAATACAAAACTGCACATTTTCTGATACGATTTTTTTTCATTTTTCCTACAAATTTTTATACAGGGCGATCCATTTAAAAGTGGACTGCCTCCAGTTCTGTGCATACAGCACAAAGTAAAGTAGACATATGTGATACTGAAATCTTTTACTTTTCTTTAATTAACTGAAGTTAATTACATCTTTATCAAAAAACAATCTAAAGAAATGTATCAGTAGCATCAGTGCATTATTGACATGAATAAATATATCAGCAATAAAAAAACATTACACATATCAAATACATAGACATGAAAGTAAGTATAATTGAGTTTATAAGTGTTTATAACTGTAGCACAACAGTGTGTAAAAGTGACATCCACAGCCCCTTATGAACCAGATTAGCTCATATGCATTAATATTGTGACCCATGTGACTGGGTCAATATTCCGTTCCCCACAGCCATTAGAAATTTCAGATGAATTTCATAATCACTTAAAATGTAGCCCTATTTCTAAGCTAGTTGTGTGTGTGAAAAATAAAGCTTATAAATAATTGCAGAAATACAAGAATTAAAATACTTGTAAATTAATAAAAAAAAAGATGTTCAATCTTCAATCTAGTCTTTCCTCCACCAGAAGCAAATCCCAAGTCTCATACTCCCCCCCCCTTCAGGAGCAGCTCTAGTTATGCCACTGATGTGACCTCTCTCTCTCTCTCTCTCTCTCTCTCTCTCTCTCTCTCTCTCTCTCTCTCTCTCTCTCTCTCTCTCTCTCTCTCTCTCTCTCACACGCATGCACACAGGATGTGTATTATGATATTAGGTAGGACATGTGATGTGTATTAGTATTTTCTTATGTATATCTAAGTTGTTGTCCATGGTGAATGTTATTTCACAATTCTCTTACTTGGATGTGTTAAGGTCTAATGTGCCAAACAGTTCTACTCATTACCATAAGGTTAATAACATTTAATGTACTCTAGATAATTATTATGGTTAATGTATGTCATATAGACATATACAGTATTTATGTGTATGGTATGCAGAAGGGTAATGTTGCTAACACCACTCCTTGAGCATCTTTTAACTTTCCAGCTAATGAAGCAGGTATCTGTTAGAATCAGGAGGATATAGTGTGGTTGAATATTGCATAAATGATGCACCTTAATATATGCTTTAATCCACATGACACTCCAAGCTATGTGAACACCACAGTGATTACAATTTTTTTTACGTTACCAAGTATGATAAATGGTAAGTAATCATCTTTCTGGAGACACTATAAAATCAAGACACTGTTTTCAGCTCATTTCAGACACTATGGAAATGAGTAACTAGGATGACACTTTCCATAGTCATATGTCTAATTTTATTTTATTATACCTAAGGTATAGTTAATATTGATAAAGTTTTCATTTATGTATTGCTCTGTATTTCAAAAAATTTTGTTATTTATTAATATTGTCAAATACAGAATAAAGATTTTGGACCTAGGTTTTGCATAAATATTTTTTAAATACCTTTAAAAAAGTGTCAGTGAAAAATATGATAACATGACAACTGTAATTATAAAACGTTTAGCATATACATTTTTCATAAACTCAAAGCTGGTAGAAATTCACATTTACAAAGTTATTTAGTTGGTATAGGCCTATCTAAAAAAAATTAACAGCATTGCACTAGTTAAAAAGATTTGCGAAGCATGAATGCAATGGGGAAAGAAGAACACCAAAGAAGACGTGGGACAATGTACTGAATAAAATTCTAGACAACTAAGGTACATCAGAGTTTAAAGCAAAATAGAAAGAAGTGAAAAAATATTATTTTAAATGGAATCTTATATCCTACAGGTAGAAAATAGAACCAATTATAATATCTTTAATTAATTTTAATATAATAACTAATATTACAGGTATAATAATAATAATTATGATAATAATAATAATAATAATTATTATTATTATATGGCTACATTGAAAAGAACTAACAATAGTTATTGTTTCTTTTTTACTTATTTTATATTGTTCACATTGTTTACAGAATTGAACTTGATTATTTTATTAATAAAGACTTTCACAACTATATTCTTTTTTAACCATGTGCATTAAAAAATATAGATTAATAAGGCATTTTGTTGATTATAAATACAACTGTTAACAATTTGTAAAAACAACGAAAGTAATAATGTGATTACAAACTGTTGGAACCAATAATGTAAAAGTATTTGTCATTCTGTATTTCTGCATGTAGTACACTTTACGTCTATGTGATTTTTACTGCCTCACTTTGTTCTGGTTTGTCACTTTAAAATGTCCCATTACAAGTCTACAGTTGTCCCATTTAGTTACCAAAATTGTGGAGTTAAAACTCAGAACAAGAAAATAATTTATCTAAAAGTTCAGAAAGTATTTAAATACATTTTACTTTACAGTTCATTCAACTTTCATTGAAATCTTTCTACAATTACAGTAGAAACAATAAGCACAGTATAAAATACGTGATGATGTAACGAGTGGCCTCCAGCCTCATTTATGCTCTTTCTACTATTTGCACAGCAGTTAGGAACTCTGGCTACATATTATAAAAGATTTACCTCGGGAATTGTTTTGATTTTAACAGCCAAGGGGTAGTTGTGGAGATTGTTTAAGGAGGATTGGACATTATGAATGTCTGTGCACTTATAGTCAATTTAAAATATTAATGTCCTGAGATTAAACAAGCCCATCAGGACTCATGGGAATGCTTCATACCACTATGGAACATGATTTATGCGGTAGACAGACTATGGCATATAAAGTGATAAAACATTGAATAAATCTGAAAGAGAAAAGATTCGTATTAATAGGATTGAGGAAAATTAATGGACAAACCATTATAGAAATAAAACTTATAGTTTTACCTTATTTCCTTTCCATCTTGCGACTTCGTTATATGTCATACACGACATATTTCGGGAAACATGTTCCCATCTTCAGGTTTAAAAACTTTTCGTTCTCACATGAAGAACTTGTCAACGTAAATAAAAACTTTTACTAACATCATTAAAAACACACTACATTAATAACGTACCGCGCGAAGAATCAGTGCGCACTGTTCGGGTTCATAATCGCAACTGTTGATTTCTCATTTGTCTATAATCTGATAAACATGTTGTAACGCAGTATCGTACAAGCTGTTCGAGTTAAACGACAATTGATCGTTGAGCACTAGGTTTTTTTGTGTTCTCGATGCTTTGTAGATTTCGAATTCTTCTAAAGCGCTCATAATTCGCCCTTTGTTGCAAATATGTAACGGTTTCAAATTTTTGGCGCAACTAGTGCATCTGTGGTTATTATTAATCAAATGTAACGCGAAGTTGGACATCATCTTTAACGAAGTCGCAAGATGAAAAGGAAATAAGGTAAAACTATAAGTTTTATTTCATAACACGACTTGGAGACCATAATCACAAATTATGAATCATTATAGAAAGTTATATCTTGACAGTACAATAGAAAATGATAAGGAATATATAAGTAAGCCCAGTCGAAAAGGTCTAGATAAGTTAACTGTAGAACTCTAACAAACAATGAATGGAATGAAAAGTAGAAAGGCATTAGGACTTAACGGAATAAATGCTGAGTTAATAAAATATGGTGGTACATTTTTGAATTCTCCATTTTCTAAATAACATTTGGATGGAAAACAAAATTTTGAAAGAATGGAGGTGGGCAAAAGTGATTTTGTTATATAAAAAAGGAGACAGAACAGATGCAATAATTATAGAGGAATAAGATTGCTGGACAAAATATATACAAGAATTCTCAATCAGACATTAAGCGTTATTACAGATGCATTCCTTCTTGAAGACCAAATGGGTTTTAGAAAGGGTAGGTCAACTGTGGATACATTGTTTGTATTAAGACAGATAATAGAGAAAAGGTGAGAGTATAACCAGGAAACACATATCGCTTTTGTTGATCTGGAAAAACCATTTGATAATCAAAAGTTATGGAATATTATGGATAGAAGAGGATATCCACAGCATTTAATAAATTCAGTTAAGATCCTTTTTGGATCTGAATGGTAGGCTCTCAGGTGACATTCCAATAAGTAAGAGAGTTAAGCAGGGATGCTGTGTTTCCCCAACCTTGTTCAATATATACATTGGTGTCATGTTGAGAGCATGGAAATCCAGAGTAACTTCAGGAATACAGATTAACAAATCAATTTGTATGGATTTCCTGCTATATGTGGATGACATACAGTGAAACTTTGCTAATTTGGACTAATGCGGACCAAGCTCAGTCCGAATTGCTGAAAGTCCGAATTATAGATCATTACGAACTGATCGCGAGTTTTTGCATGTCTATCGGTTACCGATAGGAGACAATATAAAAGAAATCATTCTGAAACCCAATTTGAATGTACAGTACAAGAGGTCTACTGCATGTTCTTGTTAAAAATACTGTATTTAATACTCTATTAATTAGTAGTAGAAGAGGTATAAAATAAGAAATAACGTACAGTACCTGTTTATGTGATGTTTACTAAAAAAATTCAATTCAGTTTTATACTGTAGTACATAACTTACATTCAAAACAAAACTTAAATACAAAACACTCTATTTTCACTGCACAGTACATATTCTAGCAAGCCTACAGCTTCTTAAAAAAATCACTAACTTTTTTCTGTGTGTATTTTGTTTTTAGCTGTTTCCTCACAAAATCCTGTTTCATTTCACTTAAAACAAAAAAAAATATTTGCTTCAGTCAGAGTTTGCAGGCATTTCTACGAACTTCAACAAGGATTGTACGTTTTTTTAACATTATCACTTTCTTCGTGATCGTTTTCTTCCTCATCATCATCATCACCATCATCATCATCATCACCATTTTGATCGTCTGTCATCAGTCCCTTAGTTTGGTGACCTTCTGTAGTAGCACCTATTTTTTCTTCCGACTGCACAAAATACCCTACCTCACCAGCATCTTCATCCAGCCACTCTCAGATATTTTCCGTGTTTGTCTCATGTTCTCCTGCGTTTTCTAAAATATTTCTGTAATCATCTTCTTCAATTCCATTAAAATCCTCTTCTTCGTTATCTTCATGGTTAAGAAGTTTTTTCCAAGAATTAGCAATCGTCGTGGCTTTCACCTTCCAACTTGAAGCCCAGTTAAATAAAGCATTTTTTATGTTGTAATTTTTCATATTGATTAAAGTCTGTTCACCTAAACCGGTACTGCAACCCTCTTCATCTTTAAAAAATACGAGACAGTCTTGTAGCTGTTTCTTTCTGTACAGCCGTTTGCAACTATAGATTACTCCTTGGTCCATTGGTTGTATTAGTGCCGATGTATTAGGAGGCATGAATAGACATTTTATTTTTCCATTATCACTTCGTAAAATGTCCTCTGCAGGATGCACTGGAGCATTGTCCAATAACAACACTGCTTTAACTTCTTCCCTAGCAACATTTTTTTCTTCCATCTGAAATGTTGTGACTGATGAAATAAAATTGTTATGAAACAAAGAACTGAAAATTTCATAGCTGAACCACGCGTTTCTGTGAGCTTTATAAATCACAGGAAGATCAGTCTCATTTATGTTCTTCATTGCTCTTGGGTTTTTAGATTTTCCTATAACGACATATTTTAATTTATGCGTACCATCGGAATTGGCTCACAGTAATGCAGACAGCCTCATTTTATTTATTTTATGTCCAGGTGTATGGGTTTCTTTTTCACTCAATTGTGTATTTTTACTTCCATATTCCTTAAGGAATGGAAGTATGGTGATGGCAAAAAAAATCGTGTTCGAGATTATTGCAGATTCTGATTCTACTACACTCAAAACATGAAAAAAAGTCGTTTTCCGAAAAGTGTCTGTGTGTCTGTCTGTCTGTGTGTCTGTCTGTGTGTCTGTCTGTCTGTAGATTTTTTTTCTATGGCAAACGATAACTGCCGCAAATTCAAACAGAATCAAATAATTTTTTGCATACAGCCCGGTTTTGCAGAGTTCTCGCGACCTATTGTTTTTGGTGAAGATCGGTTGAGGGAAAGGGGTAGTTTACCTGCAACGGTTTTTTTTTAGCAAGGGAAATTTTGTTTGTTTGGCAAACGATAACAGCCGCAAATTCAAACAGAATCAAATAATGTTTCGCATACAGCCATGAATTGTAGAGTTCTCAAGACCTATTGTTTTTGGTGAAGATCGGTTAAGGGAAAGGGGTAGTTTACCTGTAACGTTTTATGTTTTAACAAGGGTATTTCCTATGGCAAACGATAACAGCCGCAAATTCAAACAGAATGAAAAGATTATTTGCATACAGCCCTAAATTGTAGAGTTCTCAATACCTTTTGTTTTTGGTGAAGATCGGTTAAGGGAAAGGGGTAGTTTACCTACAACGTTTTTTTAACAAGGGTATTTTCTATGGCAAACGATAACAGCCGCAAATTCAAACAGAATCAAATAATTTTCTGCATACAGCCCTGATTTGTAGAGTACTCAAGACCTATTGTTTTTGGTGAAGATCGGTTGAGGGGAAGGGGTAGTTTACCAGCAACGTTTTTTATCATGCGTATTTTCTATGGCAAACGACAACTGCCGCAAATTCAAACAGAATCAAATAATTTTTTGCATACAGCCCTGATTTGTAGAGTACTCGCGACCTATTGTTTTTGGTGAAGATCGGTTGAGGGGAAGGGGTAGTTTACCTGCAACGGTTTTTTTTATCAAGGGAAATTTTTTTTTTTTTGGCAAACGATAACAGCCGCAAATTCAAACAGAATCAAATAATGTTTCGCATACAGCCCTGAATTGTAGATTTCTCAAGACCTATTGTTTTTGGTGAAGATCGGTTGAGGGAAAGGGGTAGTTTACCTGCAACGTTTTTTTAACAAGGGTATTTTATATGGCAAACGATAACAGCCGCAAATTCAAACAGAATCAAATAATGTTTTGCATACAGTCCTGATTTGTAGAGTACTCAAGACCTATTGTTTTTGGTGAAGATCGGTTAAGGGGAAGGGGTAGTTTACCTGCAACCTTTTACGTTTTATTTTCTATGGCAAACGATAACAGCCGCAAATTCAAACAGAATCAAATAATGTTTTGCATACAGCCCTGATTTGTAGAGTACTCAAGACCTATTGTTTTTGGTGAAGATCGGTTAAGGGGAAGGGGTAGTTTACCTGCAACGTTTTTTTATCAAGCGTATTTTCTATGGCAAACGATAACAGCCGCAAATTCAAACAGAATCAAATAATTTTTTGCATACGTCCCTGAATTGTAGAGGTCTCAATGACTTTCGATTTTGGTGAAGATCGGTTAAGGGGAAGGGGTAGTTTACCTGCAACCTTTTACGTTTTAACAAGAGTAAAGTACTTGAAAATTTATTTAAACTTTTTGAAACAATGGTAATTGTTAAAAATAAAATAATTTTGTTGCCAGGCAATAAAATTATAATTTTTTCATTTTAATGTAATATAATATTTTTCATTTAATACAGCAATAAAAAGGCAGGTAAGACACAGCCTGGCTGTTTGGCTGAAAATGATTTTAAATATAAATCTTAGAATATGGAAGTCATGTATGGTTCTCCATACCGATATTTTGGCATTGCCTTCCAAAACAATCCCATCTCATCAGCATTGTAGATTTTGTTATACTATTTTATTACTGCCCAATAAATCTTATATGTAATATCAATAATTTTATTCAACTTTTGTTCCGGGCACCATCTCGTGATATGATACAAGAATATTTACTTACTTTAAGTCCAGAATTCGTTTAAGCGAACCAGAAGATAGCGGAATGTGTTATTTGAAATAATAACTCTTGCTTGAAATGTTTACCAAATGACATTACCTTTTAATAACATCTTGCTACAAAACATGTGACTCTACCGTGCGACATAAGCACGCAGCTGACCCTTAGGTGTTACGTCATGAGACGCAGTTACATTATTTAAGTCAAAAATCCCCTTAAACATTTCAATAGGCCCTCCAAAATAACATTCAATTATATTTTTTATGTTTTAATAACATATTACTACAAAAACATGCGACTACCGTGCGAAAACAAGCACGCTATTATATGCCTTTTGGCGTTGCGTCATGAGACGCAGTTCTACTGTATAAGTTTAAAAATTTCCCTTAAGCATTTCATAAACCCTCCAAAATAACATACTCAATTATATTTTTTATGATATAATAATTATAAATAATTTCACAACCCAGCACTGCTTAAATTTTACATTTATATTATGTTCACGCAATCACACACTCATTCATGCAGTACAATTTTATAGACGTCCCTAACTGAGCTCATTTTATTTGAATTTAAATAGAATATTGAATATTGTTTTTATAAGTTTGCTACTTAGCTGCATCTCGAAGACGTCGCATCGTTACACGCACTAATAGACGTTAAAAACTTTAACGGAAACTTTTGTTTATGTTTTACATTGCACTGTTATTTCATGTTTATATGAATACTGCACTTTTACATTATATAACAACACTTAGTTGTGTAAAATTTAGATGGAATTAGCTTTTGGAGAAATACCGGCCGGTACGCTACACTTCTGAGTCGAGACTGACTTTGTTTTGCAACTATGCGATACAGAGGTGGGGAACAAACTACGTCGTCATTCCTTTGTGTAACTCGCCTTTGGTCCTTGCAGGTGTAGAAAATGCGTAGTTGCAACCTTGGCTGATGTAATTATGTGCGCAGCTTGTGACACATTTGTATGACAACTGTTTTTGCTGTTTCTGGACGTCTACGCTCGACCTTGACGCAATCCTTGTTCACTCCATATTGCGCAGTTGCAAACTCTCAATACAACTTTACCAATTTTTTTTATATATGGGACTTCAAAATAAAATACACTTTATATCGATTATTCCCCAAAATATAATAGGACCAGAATTGTACTGTTACAAAACCCCCTCAATGAAGGATTTTATGCCGAAGCATAAAAACTCTCATTGACACACTCATACTTCCTAAAGGGATCAGCTAGGATATGTCGCCACAACCCCCTTACTGTTTATAAAAAAAAAAATATAATTACTCACCCGTGGTCCGATAATGGTGACAGTACCTGCATGACCTTACTGGACTTCTCCTACGAAATCCCAACACCATAAGGCCAATCAGGCGCTTTACGCTCCTGCTCTGACACGCAGGCCAGCTCAGGACCGCCGTCACAATATCACCAAACACTGAAACAATAAATCAAAAATATCAAAATAGGGGCTTGGTATAATACCATATCCCTAACTGATCTGTTTCCCCTTAGCTATGTGCTGGTTTGTTTTAAGAAGCACTGGGTTTACTTTAACTCCACAAGAATTATACAGAAGTTCCATTCTCTTAATTCACTACTCTTAACATTATATAATTTTTTCGATTCCAATCAATAATAATTAATCCTTTCCCATTAACAAGAAGAAACACAAATCTTTATACTAGTGCAATAATACTTTCTAAATATCCAAACACATAATCTGAATTTACTCAAATAAAAACATCTATTTCTCCCTCTTTCTACAATTCTGAAACATTTTCTTCTTATTATTTTTATTATTATTAACAGTAAGTAATCTGGTGCTGTTAACAATATTTACCCCTCTTTCTCCTCCACACACACTATTTCCCCCCCTGAACTGTTGCGTTCAGTTGCCTCCACAAGGACTGAGGCAGAAGGAGTGAGCACTTTTTTCTTTTCTCTCTCTCCCATCCTTGCTTCAGCTTTACAAAAACTTCAGGGTAAGTACCCCTACTTTTACTCTTATAATATGCCCCTAAGGTCTACCACCCCTACTGAGGTGAAGTAGCCTATGCTCAAAAATAATCTTGGATTCCCCTTTTAAAAACCCCATTAAATTTCTAAATTTAACCAATTTCAAAGGCAACCAACTATGGTCAGGTTTGACAATTGCTGCCCACAGCTGGTTGTCGTCCAAAACCACGATCTGGGATGGTAAGGCCGAGATCGCCCGAAATGTAGGGAATCGCAATAGTTTGACACATTGTGTCGTATATAGTTACATTTGTAACTACCCCCAAAATCATACATTTATACATACATACAAATTCCTACACTAATACATAATAAACATAATACATAATAATACACTCATCATTAACATTGCGATTATCACATTAAAATAAACAATTCACATTTAACTTCGATCAAAATTTACACACCCTACATCTTTAAATTTGCATATAAAATTATAAACATCACATTTTAATTAATTAATTAATTAATACTTTTAATTATTAACTTTTATTAATTAGCCATCAATTATTTATCATTTACTACCATTTAATTCTTCACAAAAATTCAAATTTATTATTAATATTCATATTACATTATTATTATTATTTCATTTCTTATTACCTTTCTACTATGAATTTTCCACTTAACCTTTCACATTTTTATCATTGATTAGTCTGGGTGACTCCTGTATTCGCTATGCTTTCAATTGAATAGACATTTATAATCTTACTCCCTTTCTTCCTACTAACAACCAGATTTACCTATCATGATACCAATTTCTCAATTATAAACACCTTCACTAATTCCACTTACCTCTGGCACCGCTCGTCTTTGTACTAGGAAGTGTGTTCCCAACCTGGCCATATACATTCATAATATTTTGCCCTTCCAAAATATCGGCAAACACTCACTTAAACTACGCTATTACCTGCCACAACGCTATACGTTGACTACTCCTTATCACCTCACCCCCACTACAAAATATCATCAACAACAATTAAATGTTTAACCTTTACTTTACTCACCTCTACAAATAATCACTGACTACCGTGTCCCTAAATATTTAATACTCTCTTTGTATTATTTACTTTAAAATTCTTATCTATCTAACTCCCATTTACTTTGATTGACTAACTCACATGCCTCTATTTATTAATACACCCAGGCTCTATTCCCTTTTAAACACTTACTGTGATCATTGACAATTGCATTATAAAATTTATCTCTCACCTACTCATAACAGTACATCTCAATATTGAAATATATACTCTTACTTAATCATTTATTATTCATTAGAAACTTTCTTATTCATTACAAATTAATAATTTAACTTCATTACTACTTCAGTTACAAATTTAGTACAACTTTCTTTTGTACCACATTAATTCAGTAATTACTCTTTAATTATTTAATTTAAATAATTAAACTTTCTCTTATTTAGTTAAAACATGTTAATTGTTAATTATTAAAACAATACATAATACATGGTGTACATAAAATTTACCTGTAATACACAACATCAAAAATACATAAATACCATTAAAAATATACAATCCAACTTCTTATTTTGTCATTAATCAAAATCAGTCCATAGCAGTCCAATTCAAAACCACTGTTCACATATATTAAATGTTCATTACACAATAAAACAATCTATCCTCCATCGTTGAATAACATTCTAATCTTAGGTCTATTTATCTTATTGTTTAGTAAATACATTTTATTATTATAATCATTATAATATTTATCAAACTTTTTATATTCATTCACAATTTCGTTTACATTAATAGATGTACTCCCTATTAATTTATCATATGCCATGTCACGATCGGGTATAGTTCTGTCTACATCAGTATCATATGTTATAATCTTGTTAGTCATATAATCATCACAATTATCATCATAATTTTCTACTACTACACCTGTTACTTCCCAAGGTAAGTAATTGTTATCATTATTCACATCATCTACTGTTATTGTCATCTCAATCTTACTACAAGGTTTGTATTAATTATTTTCATCCATCATCTCTACTCCTAACCTTTCTACAAATTCTCTGTATTTTCTATTTACTTTAAAAATCTCTATTACTCTCTTTCTCTCACCATATCTCTCGCAATACCTCTCTACACTTTCTCTCTTAATATATTTCTTTCCATAACACCAAATTACACACTCTCTCTCTCTCTCTCTCTCTCTCTCTCTCTCTCTCTCTCTCTCTCCAAATATGCAGGGGTCACCAACTCATAATTACTGCACCACCTATGAGGTACACAAAAACACCAAGGAACTCTATTTGTAGACCTATCGTCTCCCAAATATAAATCTAAGGAACTCTCGTCCTTATTAAAAATACGTGAAGACTTGACTTCACCCCCTACCACAACATCAAAGGAAAATTCTACCCCCTGCACCCCTTTAACAAATGTACTTTCTCTCAGCTCTCTCTCTCACTCAACACACTCAAACACCTCATTATCACTCCCAATATTATCATTATCATTTTCTAATATCATATCATTCTTACTACTTGTAAACTCATTATTCAAATTATCACTGTCACTCACCTTGTTAGCACTTAAACTAACACTATTCTCTACCCTACGTTTATTCTTGTAATTCTTGTCTACTTTACTCTTCGGTATATCAAATATCTTGTCTACTAACGTTACTGTTTGTTCTTTCATTTTATCGAAATGCGTATGCATTTCCTCGATTCTTTTATCAAAGTGACAATTTTGTCTTCAATTGCATTTTTTAGTTCATCAAACTTTACACTCTGTTCATCCAATTTGTCGTTCAATTTAGTATATTTAACATTAGAATCAATTTTTTGCTCGTCTAACTTTAACAGTAATTGCATCATTGCACTAATCTCATCTGTTTTATTTTCGTCCCAAGTTGAGATGGGTGTTAATGGAACTGGATTTAACTGAGTGGCTCTGGTTTCACTGATCTGACTAATTGGGGTTAATTTAACGTCCATCTCACTCGTAACTGTTTCGTCTACATTATCATATTCATCAGTATTCATTTTGCTTATTTATAATACACACATGCATATAATCCTACAACATAACCTCGTAGAAGATAGGTTATGTTAAAATTATATCTATTATTTCAGATAACTGTCCGCTACTTCCCGTAGGCTTACCCACATAAAATAAAATTTTAAGTAGTGTCCCTGGTCGGAAAGCGCCAATGTTATACTATTTTATTACTGCCCAATAAATCTTATATGTAATATCAATAATTTTATTCAACTTTTGTTCTGGGCACCATCTCGTGATATGATACAAGAATATTTACTTACTTTAAGTCCAGAATTCGTTTAAGCGAACCAGAAGATAGCGGAATGTGTTATTTGAAATAACTCTTGCTTGAAATGTTTACCAAATGACATTACCTTTTAATAACATCTTGCTACAAAACATGTGACTCTACCGTGCGACATAAGCATGCAGCTATATACCCTTAGGTGTTACGTCATGAGACGCAGTTACATTATTTAAGTCAAAAATCCCCTTAAACATTTCAATAGGCCCTCCAAAATAACATTCAATTATATTTTTATGTTTTAATAACATATTACTACAAAAACATGCGACTACCGTGCGAAAACAAGCACGCTATTATATGCCTTTTGGCGTTGCGTCATGAGACGCAGTTCTACTGTATAAGTTTAAAAATTTCCCTTAAGCATTTCATAAACCCTCCAAAATAACATACTCAATTATATTTTTTATGATATAATAATTATAAATAATTTCACAACCCAGCAGTGCTTAAATTTTATATTTATATTATGTTCACGCAATCACACACTCATTCATGCAGTACAATTTTATAGACGTCCCTAACTGAGCTCATTTTATTTGAATTTAAATAGAATATTGAATATTGTTTTTATAAGTTTGCTACTTAGCTGCATCTCGAAGACGTCGCATCGTTACACGCACTAATAGATGTTAAAAACTTTAACGGAAACTTTTGTTTATGTTTTACGTTGCACTGTTATTTCATGTTTATATGAATACTGCACTTTTACATTATATAACAACACTTAGTTGTGTAAAATTTAGATGGAATTAGCTTTTGGAGAAATACCGGCCGGTACGCTACACTTCTGAATCGAGACTGACTTTGTTTTGTAACTATGCGATACAGAGGTGGAGAACAAACTACGTCGTCATTCCTTTGTGTAACTCGGCCTTGGTCCTTGCAGGCGTAGAAAATGCGTAGTTGCAACCTTGGCTGATGTAATTATGTGCGCAGCTTGTGACACATTTGAATGACAACTGTTTTTGCTGTTTCTGGACGTCTACGCTCGACCTTGACGCAATCCTTGTTCATTCCATATTGCTCAGTTGCAAACTCTCAATACAACTTTACCAATTTTTTTTATATATGGGACTTTAAAATAAAATGCACTTTATATCGATTATTCCCCAAAATATAATAGGGCCAGAATTGTACTGTTACAATTTGCCACGGTTCAAATTCATTATCATTAATAATCTTTTGTAATTATCCTTATATGGTTGAACAGCTTCATGATCTGCACTTAAAAGTTCTCCACAAATCAATCGGTTTGCTATGCAATGTCGATTTCTAAATCTAAACAACAAACCTGTACTTGCCTTAAAATCTTGGTTTTGAAATCGAGTAGCAAAATGTTCAGCAGCAGTCTGCAATTCTATCCAATGGATCGGTACACCATCAGCTCGTTGTTGTTTATACCACGTCCAAACAGCTTCATCAATGTCAGACGTTTTGGCAGGAGTCATCCGTTTTCACTTAATTTCACTGGAACTATCAAAGTCTCTATTCAATGAAAAATTTGTAATTGCTGATCTGCTTTTTTATTATCGTAAAATGTCGATTTACTGATACCGAAATCGTGTAAAACACTGTGAACCGAATCACCTTTGTCAATACATTTTAAAACTTCTATCTTTTGTTCTATCGTGAGTGATTTATACGAACCACGTTTATTCATTTTTGAACACAGTAAAAGGTATGAACACTACAGTGTCAAAACGTAAAGTGACTGGCTATGGGACGAACGTTCACAATGATGACAAATGTGAAAGTCTCTATGAGTCATATCCGTTGTTATGAATTGTACATTACTGTTTCCATGAAATGTATACGACACTGCTTTTCGTTATCGCTGACCTATCAATTAATAATCCCAGTTCATGGAAATACACTATGTACAGTATTTCCGGCCTTTCTCTTCTCAAGTAGGCTAAATCTACACTTGATTTTGAATTTTTACATATGTACGTATAAATTACAGTACTGAGAAACCCAGTCTGAATTACAGAAATTCCGAATTAGTGAAGTCCAAATTAGCGAAGTTTCACTGTAGTTCTTATTCAAGAAAATGAGGATGATTTACAAAGAGCTATGTTTCAATTACAAGAAGTGGCAATAGAGTACTCACTGACAATTTCAGTAAGAAAGACCAAAACCATGGCCTTTAAAGGTAAATATCCAGTGAGGACTAAGATAGTTATAAACAACAGCATTTTAGAACAAGTGAGCCATTTCAAATATCTTGGCTGTGCAGTAAGCTATGAATCTGAATGTGATATATGAGAGAAGATAAATATTTAGGAATATTTGTGGTATGATTCATAGAAATCTTAGAAATAAAACAAGACACAGCACAAGGATTAAATTTTATAAGAAGAATTCCAATACCCAAGTTGATTTATGCGAGTGAGGCGTGGGTCATGCCAAGAAAGCGGCAAGATTCAGAGTGCTGAAATGCAGTTTTTTGAAATACTTTAAATTATACATTGCAAAATAGAATAAGGAAAGAAGATCTCAGCAGAACTCGAAGTAAAGGACATAAATGAAATTATTGCAATTTACAGAAGACAATGGTGGGATCATCTGCAAAGGATGACAGAGGATTGACTGCCAAAAGTGGCACTGAACTATAAAACCACTGGTAGAAGAGACGTAGTCGTTCCGAGGATGAGATGGGTGCACTGGAAAAGGTTTATATAACCTAATCCTTGAAGAAGAGCAGAAGAAGAAGGAGAAGATATGACTAAGAGAATATGACAGTCTGCACAGCTGGTACCAGATCTTACACCCATTTAATTAATCAGGTGGAAGCGGAAGAGGAACAACATTGCTTTGTTTCAGTTCCCTTCTTCTCATAAGTTGATATTTTACTCTCCCATTCAAATCCTTCTATGTATTGTATACATGAATATTGATAAGTCTATCTGACCTAAATTAACTATAATCATTGTCAAGGATATAAAATGTTATTAACCTTATTATTATGAATAGAACTGTTTGACAAAAAAAAATCTGAACTCATGTCAGCTTGAACAGCTATACAGACACACATACATAAGAAGATCCAGATATATCAAACACAGGCACACGCACACGCACACACACACATTCACATTAAATATTCATGTATATGAAATAATGTCTATAGTCTATACAAAGCAGTATGTAAGAGCATAATCTTTCCTATTATTGAAACTTCTCACACTTGTGTCTGAGAAATCAATAAAATATCTGTGACATAGAATGGTCTGGTACAACAATGATTTTTTTTTACATTCCACAGATATACCGTGTATTCATATACTCTTTACTATGGACATGCCAGGCCAATAACCAGTACTAGTGCAGTGCAATGGACCAAAATATTGCCAAACCTGGACATTCAAAAAAACATAGCGGAGATGGTCCTACCTTGTTTGTTACCCTCCCAGCAGTGAGTCATAAAAAGTCCCAGAGGTTAGAGCGTCGGGTTTGGGGGGAGGGGGTAAGAAGGGTTGGAAAGGGGCATTTATTTTACTTTTTCTTGTATATCTAGGAAAGTATGAGGTTTAGAGTAAAGATGACTCTATATAAAATTGTAGAGCATTAAATTATCTACAAAAAATTTCTTATTTACTTTTTTCATAAGTCCAATGGTTTCTGAGATAACGGGAGGGGAACATTTGGTGAAATATCTATTTTTGCAAAAACTGTTCGTAAATCACTTTAAAATCTTTTAAAATTATTTCATTAGTTTTGGATCATATTGATTGACTATTGTGTAATTTTGAGGAATGGTTATATTCGCGGTCAAAGTGCGATGTGTGCAGTGGAGGAGGGGTAAATCAGGTATGGGGTGGTGACGTGGTGGGAGGTCCGGTCACGCCGATTGGCTTCCTTTGCTCCCGCTAGACGTTATATATTAGTCAACACAACGGCTTCAAGCAGTTGTTATCGTGCCCTTAAGGTGTTCGGTTTAGTCCCTGTACCTATACTCTGGGTAGTTTTTGTCGTCCTTCGCGTTCGAGTTCGTATAATTATTTTAAACAATCACCCAGTATAATGAATAAATGTGTACTAGAGCCGTGTTGGAATGAAGGAGGTGAACTTGTGCGACTGATGCAGAGGGGAATAAATACAATTATACAGTGCAGTGAGATAAGGCAGGATGGTGTAAAGATTTGTTTGTGAATAACATAGTTCGTGAAGTGCATTCTGAGTGCCGTAAATGGTACACACGTAATCCCAAACCTCCATCTCACGTGCCTACACCTCAGCGTCCTACACAAAGTGCAACATTCGACTTCAAAACACACTGCTTTTTCTGTGGTCGAAAATGCATAGATGTTACGAAATATCAAAATCCATCCAAAGAGGAATGGAGGGAGGTTCAGACTTTAGGAATCCTACATTCTGTTCGAAATTTTGCAAATGCTAGAGAAGATGATGAGTGGGGGCGAGAAGTACTCCATCGACTGAGTGGTGTCATCGATCTGGTTGCTGCAGAAGGTCGTTACCACAGGTACTGCTATGCAACATTTCAGCATCTCAACACCAGTAAACCAGGAGAGGGTTCGGAGAGAGGAGGGTCAAGGGAAAGCAAGGAAAGTGTTGATGCTTTTATAAGTTTTGCAAGTACTTAGAAGAAAATGACGAATGTCAGTACTCTGTTACACAATTGCAAGAAATTTTCAGCGCTCTAAACACAGGAATGGAATGCTACAGTGTAAAACATTTGAAAAGAAAGTTAATACAGCGCTATGGTGAAGGTGTACTTGCAACAGAAATTCCTGGAAGAAGTGGGGTAATTTGCTTCACTGGAACTAGCGATGGAATTTTCTCAGATTGGTGGTACTTACAACGGAATTCGAATGTTGAAGAGGAGGAAAAAAGAATCATCAAAACAGCTGCCCAGATAATTCGCCGAGACATTAAATCTCGAGTGTATGATTGTTCTGTTTTTCCTAACACACAACAAATTATCCTTTCAGGAAATAATGAGGTAGTTCCTCAATCACTTCAACTTTTGATGACAGAGATTATCAAACCTCCTATAAAAAATCCTGGAAATCTCAAAAAGACGGAAAGAAAAGTTTCTACGATTGCCCATGCCATAATTTCAGCAGTTCGCCCAAGATCTTTTGTTTCCCCCCTTCAGTTTGGCCTGGCTGTGTCCCTTCACAGGAGATACGGTTCCAAGCTATTAATTGATATGTTAGCTAACATGGGATTTTGTGCTCCATACAAAGAAGCTTTGCTTTTTGAAAGGTGTGTAACTTCAGAAAATACCGTTCAAATAGATGAGGCATACATTCAATATGTATTTGACAATGCAGATTACAATGTGCAAAGTATAGATGGTCATGGCACATTCCACGCTATGGGTGGGATCATGTGCATCACACCGAAGTCATCACTACAAGCTGAAACTGTTGTGAACCGAAGTAGCACCATACAAGCAGCCAACGTTGCATCATGTGGTTTAACACCAATACAGGTCTATGAGCATCGTGGCCCATCCGGATATTCTTCTATCACAGCTCTCAGTTTCAAACATCTCCAGCTGAAACCTTTGTCGGCTGGACACAGTCGAAGTTTGGATTTATTTTGGCTCACAGGTATATGGCTTCAAGTTTCTCGCCCTAGCTGGGGTGGCTTTATGGAAAATTGTTTTTCATTGGAGCATTACCAGTCTACAGCAGTGATACCTCTCCCATTTGTTAATTTGGCCCCCTCCAAACCATCAACTATCTACACTGTTCTCCTGTATGCTGCTCAGGAGGGAGCAAAACACGGACAAAGATGTATCATGGTCACATTCGACCAACCGCTTTATGCTAAAGCATATGAAATAGTTCTCAGCGCTCCTCCGGACAGTCCTCTGCAAAACATTTTTATTTGCCTAGGAGGTTTTCATCTTCTTCTATCTTTTTTCAGCTGCATTGGGCTTTGTGCTTTGTTTTTGACTGAGGAAGCTCTTTTTACAGTATTCCTTCAGGCACATGAGAACTCTTTTCCTAACAAAGAGGAATTGAAGGATATTTACATATCCCTCATTAATGGTACCACCCATCCTCATGTATTGCTGAACTCCCAAACAGTGACAAAGTTCGTCAAACATCTGGAAAAACATCTGAGTAGTACATCCGAACGTGGGCGCACTCAAACATTATGGATTCACTTCCTTGAAATGGTTGAGTTGGTCCTCATGTTTGTGCGGGCTGAGAGAAGTGGGGACTTTTTTCTGCATTTGCATTGTGTTGCCCAAATGCTTCCATATTTTCACTCATGTGGTCACTTTAATTATGCCAAATCTGCTGAGTTATACCTTCAGTCATCCCTACAGCTGCTGGGTACCTTGAATGATGAAGAATTTGAGACGTTTGTAATGCAAGGTCACTTTACCATCCGTAGAAGGGAAAAATTTTGGTGTGGGATTTGGAGTGACCTGGCTAGTGAGCAAGTGTTAATGAGATCATTGAAAACTAGTGGTGGCTTGACACAGGGCAGAGGGATTACGCCCTCTACAATAGCTACATGGATTAAATCCATGCCTGCAACTTCAAGAATCATTGAAGGAATGGAGGAATTTGCTGGTGTTGAGGCCACATCATCTGAACAACATGTTGACTTGAGGGAGGCTCATCAACGACAAGATGCCAATGATATACAGACTTTTGTAGCCTGGTTTCAAGAACATAACCCTTTCAAAAAAAGTCCAGAACTTTCCTCTCTTTCCACAGGTGTATTGGCTTCTGACAGTGTTGATTGTGACAGAGCTTTTTAAAAAGGTGTTGCAGCTATAGGTGAGATAGAGGGGAAAAGATTCAACGACGTTCATTTCAAGTGAAAGTCATGTGTTAAGTCTCTGGCTACCATAACCAAATCTGTGTCTGTGCGCAACGATCTAATTTCTGTAAATCCCAATCAACTCTTGCATCATATGGTATGCACATTGAATACAGATACTCAGATTAAAGAGTTATTCAAATATGAGCTGTGTGCTTACCCTCCCTCCCTTTTTAATGAAAGTGGCATGATGAGAAAGGGTACAAAGTCTTCTGTTGTTGATGTGCTGGTGGGCAAAGTAACAAGCCAACAACTGAAGTCTCTGCTCCACAAATTGGTGTGAGGTACGTCATAGACGGAGGGCATCTTCTCCATCGTGTCGTATGGCAACGCCCTGCTACCTTTCAGTCCACATGCGAACAACACGTAGCATATGTACTGGCTCATTATGGAAAACAAACAGTGGTGTTTGATGGTTACAGTACACTGAACACAAAAGATGAAGAACACCTTCGTCGCTCAGGTAAAATATCCCATGTAAATGTAGTAGTGGAAGACCATATTACAATAACCTTACAACAAGATGAATTCCTAACCAACGCCACCAACAAAATGAGGTTCATTTCACTTTTAAAGACTCATTTGCAAGCAGCAGGATGCACAGTACTTCAAGCTGAGGGAGACGCAGACATCCTAATAGTTTCAATGGCTATTGCTGAGGCACAAATAGGTGGTGAAACAATTGTGATTGGAGAAGATACGGATTTGTTGGTGTTGTTGCTTACACTTGCCCCAGACGATTCTCACTTGAAAATGGTCTTGCCAGGCAAAAAGAACCAGCCACATAAAATTCATTTGATCAGTGCCATTCAACATCAGTTGGTAGAATTGAAGAATATTTTACTTACTGTATATGCCTTCATGGGACGCGATACTACATCATTCATCTATCGAAAAGGTAAAATCCTTGCATTTACGAAAATCAAACGTGATAGAAACCTTAGAGGGAAACTAGAGGTTTTCAACAACGCAGGTGCCTTGCCAGATTCAACAGCTGAAGCAGGTGAAGCTTTGTTCTGTGTACTATATGGTTTAACGAGTGAAGAAAACTTAGATTCATTCTGTCACAAGCTGTAAATGACAACCATTGGAAAGCAGCCAGTGTATGCACAATTTAATTTGGCTGCCCTTCCACCTACGTCTGCAGCAGCTCATCAGCACTCTCTCCGAGTGTTTCACCAACTACAACAATGGCGTAGAATTAACATGGACCCTTTGGAATGGGGTTGGAAAATCGTCAATGGCCATCTGTGTCCAGTCACAACTCTCAAGGCAGCTGCACCTGATGACCTGCTACACCTAATCTGCTGCTGCTGCAAAGATGACTGCACAACTAAGTGTGAGTGCTTTAAAAGTGGACTGAAGTGCTCAACTATGTGTGCGAATTGTGCCGGCCATGGTTGTAACAACAGAGACGTTGCAGATGAAATAGAACCTGAAGAAGACTTCCTTGTAATGGACGAGGAAATCAATCTTGAGCAGGATACTGACCGGGAAGTTGTTTCGGATGAAGAGCAAGAGGATTATTACCCAGGAATGGATTTCTATAGACTGTGCTGAAATAATAATACTGTGTTTACTGTTAAACTCCGTTTTTACCAATAATCTATAATATGTATTAAGTTGTATGTTATTTTGGAATAAAACCTACTACTTACCTATTTCAGGATTACAAATAAAATTGAATCATCTGTTATATAATATTTATGTGCCTTTTATTCATTTCTCTTTCATTGTTAAACATTGCTAGTAACTGTTTAGAATTACACAATAGTTAATCGATTTTAAAGTGATTAAGGAACGATTTTTGCAAAATGGATATTTTATCAAGTGTTCCCCTCCCGTTCTCTCAGAAACCATTGGATGTATGAAAAAAGTAAAAAGGACCTTTTGTGTAAAGAATTAAATTCTCTACAATTTTGTATAGGGTTATCGTTACTCTAAATCTCATACTTTCCGAGATATTCAAGAATAAGTTGAAAAAATGCCCCTTTCCAACCCTTCTTACCCCCCTCCCCCAACCCGTTGCTCTAACTTCTGGGACTTTTTACGACACACTGCTGGGAGGGTAACAAACCAGGTAAGACCATCCCCACTTTGTTTGAATGTCCAGGTCAAAGTCTAATTGCACTGCACTATACTATAAATATAATAAAATGAGAAAGGCATCAAAAATCCATTTTCATATACATATGCATATGGATCAGACTTGGGACTTACTTATAATCTATGACAGTGTTGGAATAATGAAGGCTGCTAAAACAAATTGTCTGAGATAACCAATGTGTTTCAAGAGCTGAACATATGAGCCAAACAACACCACGTAGGTGTAACCCAGTCACACACACATTCTCTAGATGACACATAAGTATGTTATACTGGCATACCACATTTGAGATATCACTCATATTCTCAATTTTCTTTATTACTTTCCTACAGCCCTGTAATCCTAAAAGTATCAACATGAAGCAAAAAGAAGTTTGTGTAAACAGTCAGTGTGACATATTGTACAATATATTGTGTCACATCAACGCAATTCATTATATCAGTTTTCAAATTAAGAATAAATAGATAATAATCATTTAGTTGTAATGATTTTTTGGATAAATTAAAAATACAAATTTTGATTATCTAAATATTTTTTGAACACATCAGTTATAGTAGTGCATTAATATTGTTTAAATCGTGTTTTCTATAATTCATATCCATGCACAAATTAGGAGATTATATCAAACTGGTAATTTATATGCAATCAATTTGTTTTGTTATGTAATAATTGTAAATGATTCACAGAAACATACTAAAACAGTATCTTTTTATTTAAATTTATTATAAAGTATACTTCTGATGATGACAGTAAATTAAAAAACTGCCAAAACATTTAAACAAAAAACAATTTTTAGAGTAGTCCAATTGCAAAATTCGTTATACCCATAAAAACAAAATTTTCAGAAATGACAAAAAACTGATTCTTTTAATATTATTTTACATTTTTTCTGTAAATGGGTAAAATTACTCTGCATATTGTCCCTTAATATAAACAAAATCAAATTAGTCATTTGGTGGAAAAATCAAAAAAACATTTGGACATAACGAGTTTTGCAGACATGTATGATATAACATGTTTTGATTCAGTTTTTATTTTAATTTCTTTTTAGCAATTTGTTCACCTGTTCACTATTTGTATGGGTTAGATAGTACTTTTATCAGAAAATATTGCAAAACCAGGTTTGTGAACTGTTAGGTTTTTTTATAGCAATTTAGGTGTACCCATCCAACTGTTTTGTTACATGATGGCAGGGATAAAAAAGACGAGAAAATTTATTAAACATATTAGTAGTAATTGGTAAAAGAATTGCAATCAATATAATTTGGTGTCAGAATCTACAAAACAAACAAACGGATCTGCCTCCATTATAACCCTAACTTTCAGAATCTTCGTCCTCAACTTGTTGGTAAAGAAAGAATTCTTGCTCCTCAAAAAAGATTTTAAAGGAAGTAAGATTTTCCTTTTCTTTCCAGATAGGCATGAAATGTTTGGAAAGCAAATTGTTTAAATCCTTCAACTTGGCTGGCTTTAAAAGAACTCCTTTGTTGATGATCTATGGGTTAATTGTGTTCAGTTGATTTCTATGCTTCGGCATATTTTTTCCCTCACCCACATTCCAGTTTTTTTTTTTGACATAATTATCCTTTGCAACGGTGTAGTTTAAAATGCTAATTAGGTTTTTTTTTATCACTTCAAAGACGTCTTTTTGCACTTATATACTGGACAGTCCTCACTCAGCCTGATGAGTAGCATGTTGAAATATTTTAATGTAGGCCTAATCTTGATTTGTCAGAAGAACACTCTGTTTGTTAATATCTGTTTCTATATGGGCAAATGCCCTGTCAGAGGGAATGTTAGGTACCCATGTAAATTTTAAAGACATTATGCTTAATAAAAATGTATGGACAGCCTCTGATGAAGCCTTCTATAGGTGAAAGCCGGTTTAGGCTGTAAGGTAAAACTTTACGTTTTTACTTATAAAAAACTTTGTGTTCCGAGTCGTCAATATTATAGTGATATTTAGTTAAGTAACGGACACGTCATGGACAACGAAATCCAAGAAAATAAAAATGTATGTTATAAATTAAAAAGTATTCACATATTATTCACAGGCGTGAATATTGCTTATACGTTTGGTAAAATATCTAAAATGACATTGTAAATAAAGTGTTTTTTCAAACAGTTTATTTTTATCATAATTAATTTTTAATTACTATGTAAAGTGTTTCTAGCAATATTATAGGTTAAACTTGTATTAATGACAGAGCAAAACATGCTGTTGCTAGTCATCAAACATACTAAAGAAAACTCACAAAACCAATGCACTTCAAATTTAATTCTAAGTTTTTATTTTACAAGTCACAAAAAGTCCAACTTGAACATCAGAAGATGTTCTTTGATGTTGGTCTCGGGCAGTTTGATTTATGATATCAAAATGAGGTCTGATTGAACTACGATTATTTAAATTTATTATACTATTAGACGGAAAATGACATGTTGTAATCTCACTTTATAGTTTGTAGTTTTGGTTCCCAATAAATTGAGTGTTTTACCTGAAACATATATGCACCAAAAGCTACAGCTAGTGAAATGTGAATACAGAAATCTATTTTAACTTGTTCAGTTTTATATTTATGTGGTGCATAGTACGGGGAATTTTAAATTTATGAGAAACATGCTGTCTATGCTTGAAACATTGTACAACTTCTAAATGTGAGCAAGATTATTGTTTCAATAAAGTTGATAAATTGTAGAGTTTGGGGGACTAGCAAATGTGCTTGGTTACTAATCCAGAGGTCTCAAGATAATCACTAACAGTAGCTCAAAATCAAAGTGTGCTTTTCAGTACCTAGGTTAACTCAACTTGTGGGATGAATCATAACACCTGGTGTAATAGTGGATGAATGGAACAAAGTGGCTTTTCGACACTGTCCTTGGTAGTTTAAAAGGACACTGTTTTTATAGAGATAGTAAATTCCCAATGCCAACTCTCAATTAATTCTTACAGGATTCCAGTACTTATTGTGTTATACACCTGCCATGGTACATTGATAACATTCCATACAAACATCAAACATATAATTTGTACTTTTTTAATTTTGCTGACAGTTAATACATCAAATTTTATGGCAGTTTTATGAGTTATATGTGAAACCATAGATACTTTTCTTAAATTTAGTTTCTGACAGTGGGTAGAGACACTCCTCTCAATTATGCAACAGTGGGTTGCTCTGGGGCCAGCAATTAATTTATAGTGACCAACAAATGGTGTGTTGTACCAGCTTAATTGCTTTGGGGTGCCAGCACGAAATTGGTAACCATTTGAGCTAGTTTGTGAACCCAGCGATTGGTGCTCCCACCCAGAATATTGAGAGCCTGATAACAGCTAAGGAATTCAATAGAAGACAGTGTGGGATGCACAGATATTTGTTAGATTCTTATATATGCCAGTTTCTTTGCAGGAACTCATTGGAAACAGAGGCCTGTTTGCTGGAATTCTTGAAAGTACTGTAGTGTTACCCTCATGATAAAAAAAAAAAAACATGTAAATGTATATCTATTACAATAATGCATACTTATTTCCATACTACTTATTTTATTGTGGAAATAAATGTGTCTTTTTGTGAGGTAAATGTATTACTCAATCTATTATGGCAGAAATTATATCTGTGTCATGATTAGTGTAAATGTAAGTAAGTAGCATGAAATAAAGACATCATGGTAGATAGAAGTAAGTAGAATATCGTCTTCATCTGGATCTTCGATTTCTGCAACCTCAAGACCATTGCCTATTATCGCTTGCTCCAGTACTGATTTATACGGCATAGGAACATAAGGCAGCAAGTCTCTTAGATCCTTCTGTTTTGATTCTGAGAGTAAGATTGATGCAGGGTATTTAGTTGGCAGAACAGTAGAATTAAGGTCGAAGGAATCTTGATTGTGTCTTGTCCTCTTTCCTTTCTGTAATTGGAAAAATGTTGGAATAGACGTTTTATACAAAGGGTGTATTTTAAATCCAGTCCTTAACTCACTTGAAAATTCAAATATTTTCCCATCCTTGAATTTTGAATTTAGCAGTTGCCCTTTGTTACATTCTGAAGAAGTACGTTAAAGTCTTTTATCATATCTCTGGAGACATGAACTACTTGAAACTGGTTTCACTGTCTTGTATTTTTGACAAAATGGATGTAGTGATCATTTGTAAACACTTCACAATGCATAATTTTAATTTGTGTGTGTCCAAAATCCCTATCACAACCCATCATCGAATGTCCTGGTACCAAAAAATAGTGACAGATATTTTCAAACTTATTTTTATGAATTAGACGCAAGTACCCCAGAACAACATTTAAATTTTTATTTTGTCCAGGGCAATTATCGCTAAAAATAATCACTGATCTGACATTAGCTTTGACATAATTTTCAAGGTAGTGAGAGATGAAACTTGCTATTTCACTAGATCCACGTTTGCCAACAGTTTCATTCCATACATTGTGACGGCAGCGGTATGTGAACATCTGCTCTCCGGTACCAGCGGTGGACACAGCGAGCCAATCCGGCATCAGCGTTCGGAGCTAGCCAATCAGCGATCCCGGTTAGTGGATAAAACCCGGGCCGGCAGAAAATTTTGCGCAGAGACACACGGTAGACAGATTCGGACTTTTTGCTCCAGCTTCGGACTGAACAGGACTGCTCTTTGGACCGCTCTCTTCAGATCTCTTCGCTGGACATGCTACAGCTTGCTGTTTCGGCCACCTCATCGCTGGACGAGGCATAATATCGCCTTTCTCTTCGTGGGAAAAAGACCAAGGAGCCAGCTGCTGCTGGTGAACTAAGTAGCTGGTACAAGTAGCAGCTGGCAGAAGACCTTTTTAGGACCACCTTCGCCGGATACTATCTGCTGGCGAGGAATAGAAGAGGACTGCTCTGGGCTCACCTGGTGAGTGCCGCATCAGTGCTTAAACCCTAACCTGCTCGCGACTGTTAGGTAGCGCTGCCCCGGACGATCCTTGCAAGCCCCCACCAGTGGTAAGCGAGCTAGGATATCGCCGGGGTAAAGGGGCCAGTGGACACCAGTCTTGGTAAGGACTGGTATTCAACGAAGCTGGTCGTTACCCCAGCTCCTCCCGCATCGTCGTGAGCAGGGAAGATGCGCGGGTAACCCGGCTTCGGCCGGATCCGAGATCCCTGGCGTCTGGCAGTGACTGCCTAGCAGTCTCTGCCCGGCAGCCGCACCTGGCCAGCATGCCTTCTACAGGGAACGGCTCAAGTGCCGAATCGCTCGGCTCTGCCTTGCCCCATCTGGGCGACTCGCCTGAATCGCCTCGGGCGATGGAGACAGACGATCCTCTCCCTAACCCGCTTCCCCCTCTCCCGGCAGACAAGTCGGGCGAATTCGCGACCGTTGGTCGGCGTAATCGCCCGGCTAAGAGGACCCACACACCCGGATCCACTTCCTCTCAGACCTCGGCCATGGACATCGGACCTTCTCGGGGCCAACAGGCCGCGGTTCTGACTGCTTCGGCAGCAGCTCCGGCTGCTGCCGCTGTTGGTCGCGCGCCGCCCCTGTACGTCCACGGGGTGTCCAATGTCGCCGCCTTATACAGACGGCTGATCGCGGCCCACGGCCTGTCGGCCTGTTGACCTGAAGCTGCTTGGCGGTGATACGGTCAAGATTGTCGTCCGCCAGCTCGAGGACCATCGCTTGGTCGAGGCCTTTCTGCAGGCGCACAGCCTGCAATATCATACCTTCTCTCCCAAGCGAGTCAAGCCCTTGTCTGTAATTCTGCATGGGCTTGACGCGCATACTGATCCCCAGGAGATCCTCATGGAACTCAGAGACCTCGGGTACCCGGTGCAGGCAATTTTCCGCCTGTTCACACACTCAGAAACCCGAGTACCTCTCCCGCTCGTCCGTCTCCAGCTCGAGAAGGGCGAGGCTGCAGATAAAATATTCCACCTGACGCGGCTGTTTGGCTTCCGCGTCAGGGTGGAATCCAGTCGTCACACCGACATCTGCCGCAATGCCCCGGCCTGTCTACGTTGTTCTCTGGGACATTCAACTCAGGCCTGCACTGTGGCAGACAAGACCAAGTGTAATAAAATAATAAAAGATTGGTGAGTCTGTTGAGATTCTGATATAATCAAGCCCCACTGTTTGGGCTAGCCAATTTGTAATAAAATAAAAATAGGATTGGAGTGTGTATGTTCTTAATTGGTGAGTTTTAATTGGTGTGGCTCTCGACGTCTTACTGGCCTGAAACACTTCCTTAAGTTTCCCAGTTTCCCAGCTGGTCGAGTCCCAATGGTAGCAAGACCGGTCGAGTAGCGTAATGTTGATGAAGAAATATATGTTCAGCTCCACCAAAAGTTTCAAAACAAAAATTGTTGTTTTGAAGAAAATTAAAAAAAAATGTGTTTAAAAAAAATTTATAATTTAAAAAAAAAATTATAATTTTATTAATTAATTAATTATAATCAATTAATTAATAGAGTGCTGTAAAGTTTTAAAAAGTGTAACACTCTTCTGAAAAATTTTATTGAAGTTCTGGTATATTTTAAATAAACTACCACCACTCATAAGATTGTCTCCAGGACAGTCGATACTTGTTTACCTTTTTGTTTTTTAGGTTATCTTCGCTTATAGGTGGTAAAGTCCTGGTAGATTGTTAATTAGAATTATATTAGTGGTAATTAGTAATATTTATGAAATAAAGAACTATTTAGTGTTGAAAAGTATTAATGTTTTATTAGTTAATGGCAATATTGACTCTTATCAATAATAATATCGATTCTCAGGATATCGAAAAAGTTACAAAGTATATTATATAAAATTCATACAGGGTTCTTTAAACAGCCAATTATTATCAAAGTCAGAGAAATCGGGCTAATATTTAAAAAGTATAACGTTACAACAAATTAATAATTATTACTAAATACAGACATTGAATAATAATTTGAAAATAATATAATTGTTTTCACCAACAGCTGATGTGATCACAGAGAAGGCATTGGGATTGTCAAAGAAAGATGGCTGCCGTTAAGCTGGTCCAAATGTTGCTCGATTCTGCTACGTTCCGAATAATGTATTTTCTGGCAGTATTCCTGTTCTGGTGTCTGCAAATCTCTTGTGAAATGTTGTATAGTGCCTGGTGTAATGTTTCTAGGTTGTATTTGGTGTATCTGTGTAAATATAAGTTCAAACACTTTTCCCTATTCCGACACTAATATGTTTATTGTATTATACAGTTTTCTGGTGTTTTGTGGTGTTTTTCGGAATAGATATGTATTGTTCAGTGTTATTTATTGTTTCTTGATTGTTTCTGTCATAATGTGAGTGTTCTAAAAGTATTTTATAAGTCACTCGCGATTTCACAAAAACGTACTATTCACTCGCTTGACATTACCGTTGTAAGTTAGGTTAGATTCGACACAAAACGCTTGTCATGTTAACCGTTCAAATACCAATAATCAACTATCCTATTTCCTTCAGTTTCAATTAAACTCTTAGCCAATATAATATTATTCTTAACATTGTTCAAATATATTTTCATATCCTGTGCATATATAATAATTCACTATATGATTGCCTAAACTTTGGTTATTTATCAATTTTATTCACTAGATGTTATTTAAATTAATCTTTCAGTTCATTCTGGTTATTTTAAGATTAAATAATGCCGTTTTATAGTGTTTTCTGTCCAAAATTAGTAATTTTACTTTCATTTTGGTATTCTCTGAAAAGTCAAAACATCTCCAAAATTTACTTCCTGTTATTATGTAAATTCAGCCATTTTATCAGTTATATTTAATATTAATAATCTTATATTGTATTAAAAAGGTTTATATTCCCTTATTTTCTTGTAATTAACTGAATTAGTTGTATTCTGAAACATTATTCTGGAATATATGACTCCCATGTCTAAATTTCTGAGTTTAGTCATTTTCATTTTTATTTATAATTCTGAATATAATTTATTAAAATCTTTCTAAATGGTATGTGCAATTATATGGCTTGATCTCAAGTTTATTTTGTCTAAATCCCTTTTGTTTATTTGCATTTAAATGAGTAATTTCTCTGTTTTAATGAAGTTTGGTTTTCCTTCTATGGCCTATGATTTTTTAACAATTTTTTCTTACAAAATATTTTACAAACAATATATGATGTGTGATACCCTCTCTGACTTTTAAATATAGTCTTATAAACTAAACATTTTTCCAAATTACACAATAACAATGAGTATTGGTTACAATACCAATAACAGTTAAACAAATAAAGAATATTTTTTAAATAAATGGTTGTCTTCAACCTTCAGACATTTTACAACAAAATCCTTATTTCTAACATGGAAATACGGTTCACAAAAAAGGTTTTTTTACTAACTCAGGTCTTAATTACTTCCTACTATTTACAAGTAGTAATTATTTTTATAGTTCTGATGTTAGTTGTATCAGACCCAAACAAATGGCCTTATATCTAACACATTTTTAAACATTCTTATACTATATACATAAAAACCTTATATCTATATTCTTGTTGCTAACTATTATTATAAGTGGGATTCTACAGTTTTTATACCGTCTTTTACACATTGTCTTTGGGGAATTGTACCCTGTCATAAATAAATAAATAGCATAAATTGTTCAAAAAGTATTATGAAATCTGTTTTTCTTTTTTCATATAAAACAAAATGTTATTTTAAACAGATTTATGTCTTATAAGTAACATATTCTCACAGTACACATTTCAAGTCATTGAAAATTGTATATTTCATTGTATTCAATGTTTGTGATTGCCAAGAATGAAACACAAGGTTTATTTTCTATAATACCCAAAACTATCACTGGTTCACTTTGCACTTTTATATTATGTTATTGCTAAATGGTCGTATAGTCTTATTAACATAATAAATTGGTTAGTGTTTTACAATGGAGACTTGTTCCATGGGTACTATATTACTGTTTCATCTTAGTTCACAGGCAACTTTTACTTTATACACTTCTCTCTCTTAAATTTATATACATGTGGTTTTCATTTCGTTATACTTTTATTGGTTAATTATTTATTTTGGGGGTATGGGGATTTGGGTGTCTTTTATAAGAGCACGACATCTTCTTCAGGATGCTGCCTTCTTCTTCTTTCATCAGTCTTCTTTTCTCCTGCCTCCTGGGACTGGTATCTTCTCCATCTTCTTCTTGATGCCATCAGGTTTCTTGGGATCTTCTCCATCTTCTTCTTGATTTTTAGAAATACACCACCTGTATTACCACCACCTGGTTGATCTTGGCTTATTCAGGGTTTCTATTCTATTTATTCTTCCTCGTTGTGGGTTTGGTCATATTCTGTACTGCTTGGTTATTCACTTTCTTACCTTCCTGGGTTATAACTTGAAAACCTTTGATTATGAGACTGGTTTTGGATGACTCATCACTAGTAACTCATTTTATTTGAACGTGTATTTTTTTTAAATAATAATGATTCCTTTCCACAGTTGCTATGAATTAATCTTTTTATATTAAACTTAATGCTTTCTTCCAAATTTAAATATTATAACTTTATTATTCTAATGATCAATTGCCATTCAATATTATGCATACATCTGTCACGTTACACAAGTTCCGCTGCATTAATTGTGGCCAAGGCCATGCAGCAAGTAACGTTAACTGCCCGGTCTACAAGGCGGAGCTCCTGCGGAAGCAAAAGCCGCAGGGGCCCCTCCCGAAGCCAAGGCAGCCAGCTATGCAGCCCCAACATCAGAGGCAGCCTAAAACACAGGCTAGGCCGCAACCGACGGCACAACCGGCACGGCGCGCGCCCTCTCCGGCTCCACCTCCAGCCCCTGCAAAGGCACCTAAACGAACCGCGTCTCCTTCCGAAGCAGAGACAAGCCCTGTAGCCGTCATCTCGGTTATGGAGCCGGAGAATCTACCCTCCACCTCCGCGTAACCTCCAACTCCCGCCTCTGAACCAGAGGTAGCCTCGCCACCACTGCCACCTCCGCGATTTCCGCGAGCAGGCATCACAAAACCCCAAAACAAAGGGATAACCACACCGGATGCTCGGCCCCGAGCTCCTGCCTGCCCACAGCCCAAGAAAAGTCCTGCTTCCCGGTATAAGTCCGACGAAGCGCAACAGCGTACTTTTCCTGCCGCTAATTCACAACCGTCTGCCCCTGGTCCTGTGGCTTCCACCACGACCCGATCTGCCGTTAAACCTGGTCGCTCTTACGCGGCTTCAGTTTCCAGGCAAACCGCCCAGTCCGTCATATCCGATGACGCACAGTTCGTCCGCGACTTTCTGTCTGGCTACGACCTCAAGAAAGTCGCATCCACCTTCAGGTCCATCCGAGACCGCCTGGAAACTGCTGACCCAACTGAGAGATTTAAGCTCTTGGTGGAAGCCTGCGAAGTAATAGGTCTTCTATGAACCGAGCCCTTAGACGAGATCTCTCGCTCGTAGCCTGGAATGCTAACAACATCGGTTCCAAGCATTCCGACCTTCTTGAATTCCTGGCTCGGTTCAAACCCGACGTACTTCTCCTCTCTGAAACCCACCTGACCCCGGCGAACCGGTTTCGATTACCAAATTACGTGGTCTATCGGGATGACCGAGTTGGCCGACGAGGAGGCGGCACGGCGATCGCGGTGAGGACCTCCATAGGCTGTCGCTTTGCCGCAGCTTACCAACCTAGAGGCCACCACCATTGAGGTCCACGGAGCTCTTGGCGGCGTCCTCGTGGTTTCAGCATACAAGCCCCCACAAGCTGAACTCCTTGTCGGCGACCTGGATGTCATCTTCGATTCCCATCGAAGGGTAATTTTGTCCGGCGATCTGAATTGCAAGCATTGCGTTTGGAATAGTCGCCTGACTACTCCGAACGGGAGGCGCTTGCTCAGTTTTGTTGAATCGCGCCGGGCGATGGTGTTTGGTCCAGCGCAACCCACGTTCTTTCCGTCAAGGCCTAACGCGGCTCCCGATGTTCTGGATATCGCGGTGACCCAAGGAGTTGTCTGTCCGGTCGAGGTATTCTCACTTACGGAGCTGACATCCGACCACAACCCTATCTTGGTCCACGTCGCTACCCAGCACACCTATGCACGTTCTGACAAGAAGAAGGTCATCGATTGGGATCGCTACGGCCCTGCCTTGTGCCGTAGATTGCCGCCAGCGGCCCCACTCGATTCCGTTCGCCTCCTAGACGAAGCAGTTGCGGGAATCGAGAGGCAATCATCTCGGCTATAGGCGTGTCTTCACGTACGCGAGCTGGTTTCACGCCTGAGTACCAACGCATCCCTGAGGAAATCTCTCTTCTCGCTCGCGAGAGGAATTACTTACGGAAACGTTGGCAGAGGACCCGTGATCCGGCCGATAAGGCAGCATACAATCGGCTCACCGGACGACTGCGTGGCAGTCTGAAGGCGTTCCGACGTAGCTGTTGGGAACTCGATGTGGCCCGAACGGGGGATGCGGACCCGCAAAGTCACCCGTACAGAATACCTACCGCATTGACGGGACGGAGGCGCCGACCTCCACTCCCCGCCATTGTTGGACCGTTCGGTCGACTCCTGGGTCGCCCGGAGGAGAAGGCCGAGTACTTGGGCTTGTGTTTCGAGCGACAGTTCGCTCCCAACCCGCCCATGGACCTGAACCCGCTCATGGTCCTATGGGACTTCGACGAACAAGTCGAGATGGCTGTGGAAGACTTTCTGTCCCTTCCGATCACGGCGGAGCCCGAACCCATCTCTTTGGAAGAGGTCTCAGATCGGCTCGCTGAACTTCAGCCAAGAAAAGCTCCAGACCCGGACGGTGTTACCAACACCGCTCTACGACTTCTTCCCGAGCCTGGAGTTCAATTCTTGACTGATTTGTTCAACGCGTGTCTTAGACTGGCCTACTTTCCCAAGAAATGGCGAAAGGCGACGGTTATCGTGATCCCGAAGCAGGGAAAGGATACCACCCGCTCGGAAAACCTCCGGCCTATCAGCCTACTCTCCGCTACGTCCAAGGTTTTTGAGCGCCTCGTACAGCGTCGTGTACGAGAACATCTAACCAACTTTGACGTGCTGGTCCCCGAACAGTTCGGCTTTCGTGTGGGGCATTCGACCACTCATCAACTGATGAGACTGGTGGAAAGGATCACGGAAGCCGGGTGTCGGAGAGAACGGACCGTTGGCTGTTTCTTAGATGTTGAGAAAGCCTTCGACAGCGTATGGCATGATGGCCTGTTATTCAAGCTTAGGGAAGTCCAGCTCCCGGACTGCTACCTCCATCTGGTTGCTAGCTTTCTGACGGAGAGGACCTTCTGCGTGAGAGTTGGCGATTCAGTCTCTTCCGAGAGACGAATCACAGCCGGCGTCCCTCAAGGTAGTGTTCTAGGCCCCCTTCTGTTCTCGATCTACGTCAACGACGTGCCGAGACAGCCTGGAGTCCAGATGGCCCTCTTCGCTGACGACACGGCCGTATTTACGGCCGATCGTCATGAGGAAAGGGCCGTCCTACGACTGCAGCGCCAGCTCGACACGCTCGTGGACTGGACTGAGAACTGGAGAGTGCAACTCAACGCCACCAAGAGTGTAGCCGTCGAATTCTCTAAGCGACGGAAGAACCCCGTTAGGCAGCTACGTATCGGCAGAACGTACTTGCGCTGGTCCAACGAGGTCAAGTACCTCGGCTTACACCTTGACCGTCGGCTCACCTGGCGTACCCACGCACAGACAGTTCTTAAGCGAGCATCCACTCGCCTGTGCGCACTGTTTCCACTCCTGATCAGCTCAGCCATGACCAGGAAATTGGGCAGGATGATCGTCGGCGCGTACCTGCTGCCGGTCTTTACCTACGCCTGCCCGGTTTGGGGTTACCTCGCCGCGATGCATAAAAAGAAGTTGCAGAGCGTCCTCGACAGGGGTCTTCGGCTAGCGGCCAAAGTCCCCCGTCGCTTTTCATCTCGCCTTCTAAGGAGAGGACTTGGCGTCCGCTCCTTAGACGACACATTCAGGCGGCTTGCACGCAAATTTTATGCACGTGCGGCGAGGTTCCCAGGCAATCCTCTAGTGACTGGGCTGGGAAGGTACCGTATACGTCCAGGTGATTCGTGGAAACGCCCTCGGTGTATACTGCGCTAGTGTAGGCTAGCACAACAGCCGAGAATCGGCCTGCTATAGAGCACACGCCCTACTTGGGCAGGGCCACGAGGCAGGAGCTCCAGAAGGCAGCTCGGAACTCAGATACCGAGCGGTTCGTCTCTGCGACGCACAACCGCAAAGCCCAGAGCGAAAAAAAAAAATTAAATAAATTTTGCGCACACTTCATCGCCACTCCATCGGACGCACTTCTCTCCTCTCTCGGACGACATCGAGGCGGAGTCAGCCGGAAGGAACAGCCGAAGAATAGAACCGCCGCCATTCTTGCGTCTTCGCACTCCCGTTCCGTGCCAGCGATGGATTTCGCTGGGCCGGCAGCCGACTCTACAACCGGTGCCGAAAGAAGAGTACTGTAGTACGCCACGAACAGCAGGTGCAGCCGCCGAACATCTTAGCACGGCACAACCAACATCAGCATTCTCACCACAAGGTCCTTTTTAGGGCCACCAAAAACACTAGAGTGTACGATTGGCGCCATTTGTCATGCGGCAAGCCTTTTGTCCGGTGACAAGTGGCACCCAACGTGGGGCGACGATCATCTTGCGGATGCAAGATCCAGCCACGCCAGCGAGCTACCAGCCGGCAGACCAATCAACATGGCGCCCAACAGACACCTCCACAACATCTGGAGAAGAGCAGTAGGCTGACTACCAGAGAGCATTCAAGACCTGGTGGAGTTGTGACGGGAGCGGTATGCGAACATCTGCTCTCCGGTACCAGCGGTGGACACAGCGAGCCAATCCGGCATCAGCGTTCGGAGCTAGCCAATCAACGATCCCGGTTAGTGCATAAAACCCGGGCCGGCAGAAAATTTTGCGCACACGACTCGTGACCCGGCTGACAAGGCTGCGTTCAACAGAGCGTCCGGCAAGTTGCGTCGCGACATGCTGGCATTCCGTAGACGCAACTGGGAGCTAGCTGTGACACAGATGGACGGCCCTGCCGAGGACCGTAATGTCTGGCGGATTCCCAGTGCCCTAACGGGAAAGCGCAAACGCGCGCCTCTCCCCGCACTGGCCGGACCCGGCGGTCAACCCCTTGGCCGCCCCCTCGAAAAGGCAGAGTTCTTGGCTGACAGTCTAGAGCGACAGTTCGCTCCCAACCCGTCCAAGAACCCGGCCTTCACTGAGCAAATCTGCCGCGAGGTAGAGCGCTTTCTATCGGCCGATATCACAGTCCAGCCGGAGCCCATCTCCCCGGAGGAGGTCTCTGAGAGGATTGTTCAGCTCAAGCGCCGGAAGGCGCCTGGCCCGGACGGAGTCATTAATTCCGCCCTCCATCGCCTTCCGGAGCGAGGAACCCAGTTCCTCACTGACCTGTTCAATTCATGCCTCAGACTGGCCTATTTTCCGGTGAAATGGAAAACGGCTACCGTCACAGTGATACCCAAGCCGGGAAAGAATTCTTCTCGCGTGGAAAGCCTCAGGCCCATCAGCCTCTTGTCCGCGACGTCCAAGGTTTTTGAGCGTCTGATCCAGCGTAGGATCCGCGACCATCTAGAAAGACTAGACGTGCTGATCCCCGAACAGTTCGGCTTTCGTGAGCTGCACTCCTCGACTCATCAGCTGATGAGACTCGTGGAATGCATTACCGAGGCTGGCTGCCAGGGCAAACAGACGACTGCGATCTTCCTAGACGTAGAGAAAGCCTTTGACCGCGTGTGGCACGAGTGTGTCCTATACAAACTGACGGAAGTCCTTCTCCCAGACTGCTACGTTCACTTGATCGGCAGCTTTCTGAGAGACCGTAGCTTCCGAGTAAGAATAGACCACGCTCTCTCTTCGGAGAGGCGTATTACCGCTGGCGTCCCTCAGGGAAGTGTCCTTGGGCCTCTCCTGTTCTCGCTGTTTGTCAACGACACGCCCCGAGTTCCTGGAGTGAAATTGTCGCTGTTCGCGGACGACACTGCGGCTTTTGCCTCAGAGCCGAACGCGAGTTATGCGGCAGTTAAGCTCCAGCGCCAACTCGACGCGTATGTCGGGTGGACCGATGACTGGAGAGTTGCCGTTAACGCTTCCAAGAGCGCCGCGGTAATATTCTCGCGCAAACGCAAGCGGCCTCGGCCGCTTAAAGTAGGCCCCGTCGAGGTGCCCTGGACCAATAGCGTCAAGTACCTCGGGCTCCACGTGGATTCCCGACTCACCTGGCGAACCCATACACAGTATATCAGACAACGCGCTTCGGCGCAACTCAGTAGACTCTGGCCCGTGCTATCTAATCCGGCAATGACCCCCCGGCTAGGTAAGCTCATAGTCAACACGTACGTGTTGCCCGTGATTACCTACGCCTGTCCTGTTTGAGGATACCTGGCTCGTGGTCATAGAACAACGCTCCAGGGCGTACTCGACCGGGGACTGAAGCTCGCGTGCAAAGTCCCCCGGAGGTACTCTTCTCGTCTTTTGAGGAGAGGACTCGGTGTCCGCTCTCTTGATGACACCGTGAGACGCCTGGCGCGTAGATTCTATGTTCGTTCCGACAGAGTGACCCACAATTCCCTCATTGCCGGACTTGGTAAATACACCCCGCGACCAGGTGAGTCCTGGAAGCGACCTCGTCTATTAGTCCCGGTGGTATAATCCACCAATCGCAGGTCGCTTCAGACCCCCCCTACATAGATAAAATAATATAAAAGTAACTCAAAACGACCCAGTGGCAGGAGTCCTTCCTGAGACTCGGGACACTGCACCACTCGCGACCCGCGCAACCCCCAGTTGTGTAATTTTGCGCACACTTCATCGCCACTCCATCGGACGCACTTCTCTCCTCTCTCGGACGACATCGAGGCGGAGTCAGCCGGAAGGAACAGCCGAAGAACCGCCGTTCTTGCGTCTTCGCACTCCCGTTCCGCGCCAGCGATGGATTTCGCTGGGCCGGCAGCCGACTCTACAACCGATGCCGAAAGAAGAGGACTGTAGTACGCCACGAACAGCAGGCGCAGCCGCCGAACATCTTAGTGCAGCACAACCAACATCAGCATTCTCACCACGAGGTCCTTTTTAGGGCCACCAAAAACACTAGAGTGTACGATTGGCGCCATTTGTCATGCGGCAAACCTTTTGTCCGGTCACAACATACATAGTTGATGCTCCAGTTCTGACATTGTGTACGGCAAAGTTATATGTCCACATTTTTCTCTTGTAGTATTGAGCATTGCATGTAAGTTTAGGTGTTGGTAAAGCTTGCTGAAGATCTATAGCAACAACGGCGACACTGTTATCTGTATTTTTTCCATAGCTTTTCATTAAGTCTTGGGCCACTTGCTGTCTCTTCAGGTGAAGCTATAGTTCTATATTCCGTTTTTGAATGTTTGTTGACTCAGGATCAGTTTTCTTTAGTTCACTGATTTCCATTTTTAGCTTTGAGCAAGTGTTGCAGTCATCAACGGCTGGAGGCTGGATCCCAATGTTGTATTCATTGACAAATATCTGTCGGTAATAAACCTCAGTAACTGGTTCTTCTTCAGGGTTGTTTTCATCTAACCACTATTTGTATGCGTTGTAGGAACCCTTAATTGATGAACCTGGGGGCATATACTTTCTGAAGGGACTCTTCGCACGACTGTAGTGGCTAGAGACAGTAGCGAGGGACTCAATGTGTTGCTTTAATAGCATTTTTCTATCTTCAGAAATCTTGTTTATCGGAGTTTATTTTCCTCTATTATCACTCTCAGCTGTACCTGACAGATTGTTTTGATAATACTACACGTACTCTCTTTTCTTTTATATCATGTATGCTAAGAAATTCTTGACGGCACACAGTTGTTGCTTCCCCATTGGCTGTAACAAAATATGAAATCGTTCTTAGCTTCCTGCTTGGTCTGTTTGAAACTATTGAAACCTTACAGTCATCCCATTTTAGTAGATTTGAGAGATAACTGTTCTGTAAATTATAATCCATAAGACTCCAAAAATTGAAGACAATAACTTCAACTAAGTTCATTTCTATTTTTTTGAAACATTTCTGACTACACTTACACGGCTGTCCGATTGAACGAGCAGGAACTACACGTTTTGTCTTTCTTGAAACATAACTCGTGCCAGAATTTCGTTGTATCTTGCATTTATTAACAATCCAATTTTCTGTATGTTTCTGCCGTTTCCTTGACATATTTTTATTTCCATTTTACAAAAAAAAAACCACACTCACACTCACTGTTGTAATGGTACTATTATAATAAGACACTAATGGAGTAACAAAGAAATAACGTTTGCAGTATAAGAAAGAACAAACTAATCACTTCAAAATACCGACTCACACTGACCAAACTTTTCATAGACTTGTATAAGTATGACTAAGTGCGGTGGAGAAAGGGCGAACCTAAGCAAAAGATCATGCAGAGGTGTGGAACTGTGCAGTATATTTGCCCTTACTCCTCTAATATTACAGCACTAAGCTTTCGGATGGTTTTATGCAGTCCATACATTTCAATACTATTTACAAAATACTAAGGGCGAATATAGATGTGATAGTAGTATTACCGTGTTCTTAACATGTCAGACAATAGGATTCCTTAAAAAAAATCAGTTTTTTAATATTCGCCCTTGCTCCTCCAAGCTCCTGATATGTAGTCTGTTATGTTGGAGATGTTTTTTGGTTGAAGTGTTACTTTATGTGGCAGGCATATAAAATAAAAGTAGCAGGATTCCTTGCTATTAATCAATGGTAATATTCTACCTACTTTGAATATATTGAAAACTCCAAAAATATTTTAGTAAAGGTTGAGGAAAAGAGAATTAGATGTTGGGTATAAAGAAACAACTAAAAAGACAGTAGAAATTGAGATAAAATTTCAGTGTATCAACATATGCTAAAATAAAACTACTACAGAAAATAATTTCTGATTCTTTTCCAACAATGTATACTGTTTAAGGTGTTAACCTGTATGTATTACACACAAAGTAAATGGTAACTACAGTTTAAATGTTAATTCAGACTAATTTGAAATATTATGTGAATGTTATACGTTTAGTGTAGTGAAACAAATTGATTTATTAAAAAACAAATCACATTTTTTCAGTTGTTTGAAGTCATGAGTTGAACTATTACTATTCTCTTTAATTCAGACTGCCACCAATTCAGCCTTAGTTTTTTCATCAGTTAATCCAGTTGAATGTGTTTTTACTATGTGTACCTGTCTGTGTTGTCCACCCCCTCTCTATCTCTATTAATCTTTTTATCTGTCTATCTGTTATACACAGAGTAGAAAATTTTTAATATCCAAGATCACATTGTGGAAAACAAAGAGAATGGATGGTTCATCTGAACAGCATCATGAATGACAGGGTTTCTAAGGAAGTTTGATGACACAAGCCTATTGGAAATGGAAGTATATGAAGCTTTGTAGAAGTATTTGCTTTGGGACCAGAACAGGCGATTCACCTAATCCTTGATGAAGAAGAAAATCTCTGTCTCTCATGGAAATGCGTGATTCATTTTCTTTACGTTTTTGTTAAGAATACTTCATAACAGGAACAGTAAATAATTGATTATTATAGGAAATACATGAAATAAAATACAGCTGTCATTATTCTAAGATTTTAATTAAGGTTATTCTGAATGACTTGGAAAGTCTGATTTATTTATTTCTGTAAGTTCACTGTTGATTCATTAGCCTAATCCATAGTCATGTGATACATGAACTAGGGATGGGTGAATTTGGTCACAAGTGAACTCTGTCAGTACATTTCAATCATTGAAGTCATATGATCTTTAAGAGTTAATCAGTCGATCACTATTCAATGGGTTCATGTAACTTCATATATTTGTACTCTGTATGTCGGTAAAGTTCCCATAAGAATTCAGTTATATGCAATTTGTTGACAGGACTGTATTATTTCAGTTATATTATAAATTCCTGACAGATGAATGCATTTTTTATTTTTGTACAGACAGAGAAGAATAAAAAGATCCAGAATCATGAATAATTAATATTGTTACGGCATCACAGAACAATCTACGTGTTTATCGAACGTTCCAGAGAGATCCAGAATGTAAGCGTGTGGCGTACGTGCTTGTAGACGCATCTACGAGAAAGTTCTCGATGCTGCCAACTGTGCGGACTGTGTCAAGGCCGCAGTTAATTACGTAGTTCACACAACCGCTAAGACGCAGTTTCGAAGCTTCTGGTTTGTGAGCGGGACTATAAATACATGGCGGCAGCGGCCTTAGTTTTGAGTATCAGTTGCGATTTTGGATAGTGCGGTCCGAGAGTTATAGTAGCGATATTACTGTACGCGTTCAAGTGGTTATTAGTTAAGAGTGGTGTTTTATAATCGGACGGTATAATTGTAATACAATTGTCTTAAATATTAGTGGACATTTTATTGCGTGTGAACAATTTTCATTTGATTTGTTGTAGAGACTGTGTTGTTAATTATGAACTGTTTTACTGTAACAATTGAAGATGTGATTATTGACTTAATTGGTGTCTTGTACTTATTTTGTTTCCACTGTACCTACGACGATCGAGTAGACCGCCGTAACAGTGGTGTCAGAAGTGGGATAGAATGGTTAACAGTGGAAACAGTGGACATTTTGTACAAGACGAGTGTCATTCGTAATTAATCGGAAAACAATGGATGCCAGTCAGATGATTGAAAATTTCCAGGCGCTGTTGTTGCAGACAGAAGAACGACAACGACAACAGGATGCAGAGAAAGCGGAAGAGAGACAGAAAACCCTCCTGCTGGAAGCAGAGGGAAGACGCAGACAGGAGGCGGAAGAAGCAGAAAGACAACAAAAAGAAGAACGGTGACAAGAAAGAGAAGAAGCAGAAAAACAAACATGATGAAAAATGCAGACAGGAGGCGGAAGAAGCAGAAAGACGACAAAAAGAAGAAAGAAAGAGAATAAGCAGAAAAACAACAGGATCCAAAACGCAGGCAGGAAAGAGAAGAGGCTGAGAACATCAGAAAGCACTAATGCTTGAAACAGAAGAAAGACCAAAAGAAGAATGTAAGCAGGAGACAGAGGAATGTAAACGTGAAGCAGGTGACATCAAAGCATTAATTCAAGAGCAAAAGCAGATGCAAGAACATACTACAGCAAAATTAGGTCTCCTACGTGGTGACGTAGGTGAATTACGAGGTGAGAACAATCAAATTACCAGAATATCTGACGTAGAAGAATCCATGTCAAATAAAATAGCTGAAGTAGAAAAATCTGTCTTGAGTGTGGGAAAAGCTATGTCAACAAAAATAGAAGACTCGATTACAAATATAAAAGAGCAGATTATAAATGAAGTCGAGCAGTGACTGAAGTTACAACCAAAACAACTTTGTGAACACACTGTACCAATGATAAAGACAGAGAAAGACACAGAAAATAAGTCAATAGAGAAGGTCACCTCGCCTGCGGTTGGGACAGTTCACGTCAAGGCCATAACCTTTGATGGAAGCACGCACTGGACGACGTATTTATGCCAATCGAAGCTGCTGCATGCGCAAATAATTGGACGGAGAAAGACAAGGCTGTTTCACTCGTTCTTGCATTAAAAGGACCTGCGGCGGAATTACTACAGAAAGTGCCACCTGACAGTCAAAACATCTATGCCGAGTTGATAAAAGCTCTAGAATTACGCTACGGTGATAAACATTTGCGAGAGGTGTACTACGCTCAGTTGAGACAAGACGACAAAGTTCCAGGGAGAGTCTTCAAGAATTTGAAGCAAGTATCAACAGATTGATTAGATTGGCCTATCCTGAAGCACCAGAAGACTTCCGAATAAGGTTTGCGGTGCGGACATTTATTGATGGCATCGGAGATTGTGAACTTCAGCAAGTGTTACGAATGGCAAGACACCGAGATAGCTCAGAAGCACTTGTTCACGCCCTAGAGTTTGAAGTTGCCAAGTCACCCTCCCGCTACATTAATGGGTTTGTGCCATCACGTTGCAATCAGAAGATCCCTGTATCACATTGCCGTTACGATGGGTGCAGAAAAACAATGTTGTCGGACAAACAATTCAAAAGTTCAAGAGAGTCGCAACGATTTGAAAAAGACAGAAGACCGAAATGTTACAACTGTGGAAAACGTGGTCATCTACAGGTAGACTGTTGGGAGAAGAAGGTACCGAGAGAAGAGAGTGATCGCACTAATTGGTGAAGTAAAGCCCCAGAACAGCACACAGTTTCCACGCTACATAAGACCAGTGGAAACTTGATCGTTAGTGGATTTGCAGAAGGTAAACCAACATCATTTACAGTTGACACGGGCGCAACAGTGTCCATTGTGCGCCCTGACTTAGTCAGCAACCGCCAGCCTCTAATTAGCTGTTGTACAATACAGACTGTGACTGGAAGTCCCGTCAAGGTGCTAGGAAATGTAGACGTACGTGTACGTCTGGGTCTTCTCGAGTTTAGCCACCAAATGCTCGTTGCAGACATTGTCGATGAAGTGATTCTTGGCACGGACATTATGAATGCCTACGGATTCATTGTGGACTTAAGAGAGAATATCCTGAAGGTTGGCCAAGAGAAGATAAAGCTTTGCATGGCTAAAATGACACGGTCTACCCGGGGGGGGGGGGCATTCCAGCTTCCCGCGCTAACCTAGCGATCAGCTGTTGTTGACGCGTGACGTCACCTGGTGGAAGAACTACACAGTAGTGTTTGAGTTTAATTGCAAAGGGAGATTAGGTATTTAATTGTGGTCAGAATTAACAGGATTTTGTACAGTGCGTTCTTTTTGAGAATCGTTTTTGTTCATTACAATCGTTTGAGTTTAAACAATTTAATTTTTGTAGCGTCATTGTATTTTTGTTTTGTATTGTGTCAGCGTGTGTTGTGTTTTTATCTTATGTTACACATTGGAATATACGTATAGTTTGAAATTTTGTACAGTGCGTTTTTTTGAGTATCGTTTTTGTTCATTCCAATCGTTTGAGTCTAAACAATTTAATTTTTGTAGCGTCATTGTATTTTTGTTTTGTATTGTGTTTTTATCTTATGTTACACATTGGAATATACATATAGTTTGAAATGAATAAAAGTGGTAGCAGTAGTAATGCCTCTTGTTCTGTTGCGCAATGTCATAATTGTTGCTTTAAGGAACGTGGTACCATATACCACCGGTTTCCAAAAAGCGAAGAGCTGAGACATGTGTGGCTTTCTCGCTGTAAACGAACTGATAAATTTAATGTTAATACTGCCCGAGTGTGTTCTAAGCACTTTCCCCCAGAAGATTACGAAAGGGATATGAAAAATGAACTTCTTGGTTTACCGACAAAAAAAATTCTGCGGTTAAACGCTATTCCATCCCAGTACATTCCAAATTGGCACGGCAACTCAGATTCAAGAGAGATCACAACTCAGGTGTGTATGTCCTCAGTTTAAACATTGTAATACTATTTTAGTCAAATTTGATTAGCCAACATAACTCAGGCTATAAGTTTCCTCCCTGTTCCTAAATTGATTCTGGGTTTATAGGCCTACTGACTTATAAAATAGGCCTATATCTGAATATCCTTACCCAAGCAGAATTTACACAGCAGACCTCGCATTACCGGTACTGGATGGTGTGGACTGAATATGTATAGTCTTTAATTGAACGAGGAAGCGAGTTTTCAGTTTTAACTCGCTTGTGTGTGTGTGTGTGTGTTTTAAGTATACATAAACTTAAAAACTAAAACTATACTATTTGTCATTTAGTCATTATGGTTATAAATTTAATTGACAACAGTACAGTAGGGTTTTGTAGTGTTAATTGTACGCAAACTAATAATGATTGGTTTAATTCGTTTTAAAATATTAGCGAGTTATGCACCTCAGTTAATTTGTTAGTTCATTTACCTCCTTTATGTCATCCTTGCCTAATTTTTTTTATGTTTCACTCCTGATTCATACAAAATTAAGGGATTGTTTACCCTCTGTAGGTCTCCAGTGATCGAGAGGCCCGCATAGAAGTCAGATCTGTGAGGAAACGAGCGCTAGCAACAGTAAGTACTTTGTCCCCAAAGAAGAGAGGTATCGACCAGGAAACTAGCACTGAGACAAATCAGGACATACAAAAAGATATAGAAATAGCAAAACTTCGAGAAGAAATTTTACAGCTAAAAAAGAAAAATGCCCTAAATCTACTCGCACTAAAACAAACACAAGCTGCTCTAACAACACTCAAAAGAGCAAGATATGTAGCGTCTTTCAAGAAGGCATTCCCGTGCAAAACAACACGGAGAACTTTAAATCAAGACATAAAAGATATCCTTTCCAAGTGCTTCACTCCAGGCCAGATTCGATGTCTTTTACAAGACAAGAGGGTTAAGTGGTCATCAGAAGATATCGAGAATGCACTCACGCTAAGAGCACTTTCAAAGAAGACCTACAATTACTTAAGAAAACGCAATTTCCCCTTACCTGCTCGTTCTACTCTCCAAAAGTGGACACGACAGTTTAAATGCAGGCGAGGCATCCTTCAGGAAGTTTTGTCTTTAATGAAAACTAAGGCTACAAATTTTACAGAACTTGAGAGAATTTGTGTCCTTTCTTTCGATGAAATGAATATTGATGGACGTGTGTGCTACGATTCATCAGATGACGTAATTCTAGGGCCCCACAGTAATGTTCAGGTGGTCATGATTAGAGGTCTGTTTGCCAAGTGGAAGCAACCCATTTATTATGATTTTGATGTGACCATGACAGATGTATTGCTTAAAAGCATTATCAGTGCCGTTGAGAGCAGTAATATTCATGTAGCGGCTGTGACGTGTGATATGGGGGGAAAGAATTCAAAAGTCTGGAAGGAATTAGGTGTAAACACAGAAAAACATTTCTTCATTAACCCGACTACAAACGATAAGGTGTGGGTTTTCTGTGACGTACCTCATCTTTTGAAGCTGCTTAGAAATCATTTTCTAGACCATGGGTTGTTACTTTGCGACGGCACTGAGTTTAAAAAGGATACAATCGAAAATCTGTTACAGCAACAGAAAGGAGAATTGGCGATTTTACCCAATATTAGTCAGATACACCTTAACGTAACTGGTCGATCTCATCAAAATGTAAGATTTGCTGCACAGTTGTTTTCTACTCGTATAGCAAAGGCGCTGAAGTATGTTGCAAATAAAGAGCGCGAAAGCAGCTTCATCGAACTGGTAAACGATGCATTTGATGTTTTAAACTCGAGACTTCCAAAAGACCAGAAAACGCCCCTCAGAAGTGGGTACGGCATGAATTTAAGGAGCCAAGAAAATACTTTAAAAAGGTTTTTGGAAGTAATAACTAACATGCGAGTAGCAAGTAAAAAAAGTTTACTACCTTTTCAGAAAGGTTTCATTATATCTTTAAATTCATTGTTCGGCCTTTATGAACAAATGACAATGATTCGGGGTGACGTACATTTTGACCGCTAGATTCAATCAAGATTGCCTTGAAAACTTTTTTCACGAATTCGGGGATTAGGCGTCTTTTATAATAATACCACTCCCTTTGAAGTGCGCAACAGAATTCGGCTCTTGCTTTTTAACGGGTAGCACGGACGATATACCGTTATCTGGAAGTGCGTCTGTGGCTGAGGATGGTAGCATTCATTCCACCGAAGTTATGGAATCAAATGACTCTGACGAGGATTTCATCCAGTTTGTTACCAGTAACTATGCATAGACATAGTTGAACATACATTAATACCAAGTTCTCCGAATAATGACATCGACGAAGCAGAATTGTTAAAAACAGAGGACTTGGCACAGTCTGCAAGTGACAATGATGTTCCTCAAGATGCCTTAAAATATCTGCCCGGGTACATCGCATTCAAGTGCCGCTTCATTGATGAAAGTCTAGGTGTGAGAGGCGAAACATTGTGTCTTTCCGGAGAACATAGTCATGACTGGATATCGATTATATCAAAGGGGGGGCTTACCCATCCGTCAGGCGAGTGGTTACAAAACCTGATTCAGTTTGAGATAGTTTTTAGTTCTTTCCACGGATGTACAGTATCAAAACAAGTGAAAGTTATCTCTTATTTGGCCACCTTACTCAAATCTAAATTTCCAGAAGTGGACGAGAAAGTCATTTGTCTGTAAGTTACGTCAGGACAAGAATATTCATTAGAATTCGCCATCTGAACAAACAGCTCAAACTCAAGTCACTTGAAAAGTATGCAGCAACAAAGAGTCGGCTCTGGGTAGCTTCGTCTTCAAAAATTTAAGTCACCTATGAAGGTATGTATCAACTAAATAACCATTTTCATTTCGTTGAGAAAAGTATTTATGTTTACAACTAAACGTACTAGCTTCAGTTTTTAACGTTATAACAGTGAAAATGTAGATAAAGAAAATGATTATGATATTGATTATAATTATGATAATTGGAAGCTTGTTTCAAATATATTATACTACATCGAAATGTTTATACACGCACTCATGCGCGCACGCGTGTGCACGTATCGCCTCCTTTCCGACTTAGTTTTACATCTTGTGCCATTTTGTCAATGTTATGTGTGGACAGACTTGCTTACTTTTCTATTAAATGTAGAAATAGTTTACCATTATTTTTTGGCACAAACCATTTAATCTTGTTGTTTAATCCTTTTTCTATATGAATAGCTCGTTACAATTATTGTTAATATTTCGTGTAAACAGCAGACAGATGCTAAGTAGGACTTTGCCTCAGGTAAGATTGCATGGTAAATCAAGACTCGCGCGTATTTCTTCCACCCGGCGACATCAGAGCGAAGCAACCAATGGGAGCGTAATTGGCCGGAGTGGCCTACCTTATTATTCTAGTTACATTGGGGTCTACCAACCATTCGATTAAGCGAGTGGCATTAGTCGAAGAAAAAGTCAACAAGTCTGGTCAAGAGGAACCCTCCCTGTTGCAAGTGGAAATGGAGGAAGAACTAGCAGAGGAAGTACAAATAAGTATAACGACAAAAGAAGTGATTGGAAAGCCAACTATGGGTGTCGAGACAAAAATCTTGCTTGTTCCTGAGCTGATAGAAGTGCCCGAGGGTAAAGTGGCTGAAGATGAGGTTACGCAAGAGGTTGTTGACGAGAACCAAACTTGGGATCAGCCAGTGGTATTTAGGTCATCAGTACGTGATGCAACGGGAGTGATTCCAGCGAAACTAGTGGTTGCACGAAAGACTCGCATTCCTGGGAACGTGATGTTCGGATCACACAAGACTGAATTCGAAGAACGGGAAAATTATCCTTCGCAAGGACGTCCGACGTCCACCTAGATCGCCTCGTCGAGTATTACTTCGGAGACGGTTTGCCAATTCGGGACGAACAGGCTTAGGGAGGGAGAGATGTTACGGCATCGCAGAACAATCTACGTGTTTATCGAACGTTCCAGAGAGATCCAGAATGTAAGCGTGTGGCGTACGTGCTTGTAGACGCATCTACGAGAAAGTTCTCGATGCTGCCAGCCGTGCGGACTGTGTCAAGGCCGCAGTTAATTACGTAGTTCACACGACCGCTAAGACGCAGTTTCGAAGCTTCTGGTTTGTGAGCGGGTATATAAATACATGGTGGCAGCGGCCTTAGTTTTGAGTATCAGTTGCGATTTTTGATAGTGCGGTCCGAGAGTTATAGTAGCGATATTACTGTGCGCGTTCAAGTGGTTATTAGTTAAGAGTGGTGTTTTATAATCGGACAGTATAATTGTAATACAATTGTCTTTAATATTAGTGGACATTTTATCGCGTGTGAACAATTTTCATTTGATTTGTTGTAGAGACTGTGTTGTTAATTACGAACTGTTTTACTGTAACAATTAAAGGTGTGATTAGTGACTTAATTGGTGTCTTGTACTTATTTTGTTTCCACTGTACCTACGACGATCGAGTAGACCGTCGTAACAATATTTATTTTATTTAAAAACTGCAGATTGCGTTTAAATTTTTATGAAAGATGGTGACTGCTGGATATGTAATTGAATGAAATTAGCAAAATTGAAATGAATACCAGAGGAATCTAGCAAGACTGTGTTTACTTTTGATAATTTGATTTATGAACTTTACTAGTAAACACACTTATACACATAGAATAAAACTACTTTAAAATATGTGAGGAAAGACTATAACAGTAGAGTCCCAAACCATTTTACTTGTTAGCACTCTTATAATAAGTGGAACAGAAACTATTTTTTTTTTTTTTTAATGTTCAAAACATTATCATTCTTAAGGTGAACTGAGTCAGTTTTATTTGATTACAAAATGTACAAAATATTTTTTTTAATTTGAAAATAGTCTATATATAAAATAATAACAAAAATTCTAAAAGGTAAAGAGCAAACAGATAATATAAATAATATCACTTGCAATACAAAAGTTGAAACAATATTTACTACGGCAAATATATAACACTCGGGTCCCTAGTTCGGGGCCAATGAAACAATATTTATTTGTTGCCAATATATATAATCTTACTCTTACCTTAGAATTTCGGGGTCCAAAGTCGTTCAGACGAAACCAGCTACAGAAAGGATTATTTGAAGGTTACCAGTACACATATAAATATGCAGTTCATTTATAAAACAAATTGCTTCCAATTTATTAGCCCCATTATTTCCTCATCAATTAAACACTAGTCTTGATATTGGTAATACATTATATTCAAACAAATTAATAAATGAAATCTTTCTTAACCTATAACAAATTATATCTTTTTGAATAAACCAGTACGTTTATTTTTTATTCACCTTGCTTTCATATTTAATATTAAAAACCTTTTTCTTAGAGATCTCTTTGTTTCTTACTTTTTAAGCTTTTATTAATCAAAATTTACTAAACATTGGTTTAAATGTTAATATGCTGTGATTTTAGTTACCCATCCATTACGTTTTCTTCTGGTTTGCTACGTCGCCTCATGATATCCGTTTTACACGTTTTTTCGCACTCCGGCACTATTAACATTGAGTTTGGTTGTTGTTAAATAATTTATGCACTGTAAGATGTATACTGTACATGTTTTTTTTATTTTTATATATATTATATAGCCGGCCGGCTTTTGAGATTCGCCCGGGCACTTAGAATTTTTACGGTCGCGCGACCATGAGTTGCAATAGAACTTGTTTTTTAAGTTGTTTAAATAGATAGGCCCATTTAATCTAGGCCTATCTTATGCCCGAGGCCACTGGTTTTAATTCACGAACTTTGCTGTCTGATGCTGGCTGTCTGTTGCTCACTCTCTAATGACACACTGCAGACTGGGTTTCACACAGAGCCTGCTGCTGGGCGGTTACGCAATCCGTCTCGGCAATTGTTTAGGCTGACTGTATGTATGTTGCATTGGGGCTCCCCACAGGTGAAAGTTAACTATTGAATTACTGAATTAAATACTGATTTATATAAAATAAAATTCCCATTTCTGTACCGTTACAATACCCCCCCAATAAGAGGTTGAAAGCCGAAGCGTTCAAACTCTTATTGCCTAAACCCTAAAAGGATCAGTGAGGATATGGCGCCGCAACCCCCCTGAATACTCTACTAAAATCATGGGTTCTTACCCCCCTAGTCTGGCGACTGTGACACATTCACTAAAAATTTAATAAACGGCCTTCCATCACTCCATATCCCACAACTGATTTGTTTCCTCTTAGCCATACCGGCTTATTCTTTACAAAGTACTGGTTCTTTTGTTTACCAAGTACTGGCTTTAGTTTGAAATAATAATATAGAAACACAGTTAAACATAAAATGTAGATTGACATTAATAAAATTGATATGAACAGTAATATACGCATCTTAGGTTCCCACACATTATCTTAGCCTGAACATTTTTATTATATCCATACAAAATTTCCTTCAGTTTTCAATTTTAAATGAATATTTTAACCATTATTTACATCAATTAGCATTTACTTTATAATTCCATTTGAATTTGAATGAAAATAAAATTAAGTTCATTATTACAAGTTCATTATTAAAAATCTTCTTTTCTATTAATTTAAGTACCAAATTAGTTTAATTTTATTTGATTAGTAACCTCAGAATTAATTACATTTTTCAAAATGATCCTACATAAATATTATCTACATTCCAACACATCAGATGTTTCTTTCTATTTCATAATAAGATTTTCCTACTGGCAACGATTCATGAAACTGCAACAGTTGGCAGTTTCAACACTTGGCTGTATACATTAGTCAAAACATTTCACACACCTGTTTGCATAAACACTTGTGTGCCAGGCTTGTTTTCATAAACACTCTCAGTTTCAACATTCATGATTACATCATATACTGACATATATACTTCCTTCAAATTTTTTGGTTTCTATAAATCTTCTTGTTAACATATTTGTCAAAGTCTAGTTATTACAATTCAAACCCAATATTCACCTTTCGGTTATTATTACTTTTTAATTACAATTTCTATTTAATACCATTATCTCAATTTATTTATATTATTGAATCAACATTTTTTCACACCAGTAAACATTTCATTTTATCTAATTGGCATTATAAACTTTATACTTACAATACATTATCCACCTATTGACCTGAACACAAAATACACACCACACACACACACACCAATATCTCCGTGTAACCTCTGAAACATTTAACAACAATGTTATTTCATACAAACCATTGAACATTAATATCAAATCTCATGAAACAATTGAAGTCCAATGGAAAATTCAATTATACAACCTTTAAATTAATCAGAATATTTAAACATCTCAAATTATTTTAATTAAATCAGTTATTGAAAACACAACATTTTAATTACTTTCACCCATTGCAATAACTACAACTCATTCATTATCTTCTTCCAAATTATTTTTGTTATTTATTTAAGATGCAAAATATTAATATTATTATTATCATCACAACAATTTCTACTACATACATACATTGTTTATTTAACATTTTATAATACATACAAATAATTTCACTAAACATGTATTTACAAGTCTTCAGCAATAATTATTCAGTTATATCACACTTCAATATCAAAAATAGATCATAAATCATATTTAAAATTGTTCATTTATGAATTTCAGCCTCCATCGTCAAAAATTAGTCGGGGTTTCACATAACAATTTTCAATTTTATTTACATTCCGTATACGGTTATCTTGTGTATAGTAACCATAAAATTTCTGTTTATTCATTTTACCATAATAATCATATACCAAGTCAACATTATTTATTTCTGTCCAGTCTCCATTAGTAATTATATTCATTGTCAAGTCAGTTATTTTATCATTCATTACAACATAAGGTAAGCTATTATTATTTAAAACTGTATCATCAAAATAATCTTCACTCTCTATTTTAACAGGTAAGTAGTTCAAATAATTTAACATCTCTTTCAACTCATAATAATTTCTCTGCAACCTATATAATTCTATTTCTTTATCAACACACAATTCTCCATCTAAATCTCTCTCATCATAACACCATATCATACTTTCAACATCATTCCACACAGAGGGTACTAATTTATACAACAAAGGGAAACAATTCAAATCTTTCACTAATAAGGGTCTCTTGCCCTCCAATAATAACATTTTTGAACACCTTGGTTCATCACCAATAAGGGGAAATTTTACCCTCTGCCCTACACATTCATCTACTCTTTCTTTCCATTCTTTTTCTAATTCATCAACACTAATTACAACTTCATTACTACATATAGCGCTCTCTCTGACTCACTATTTCACTATCTACTTCCAATGTATTATTCTCTGATATGACTGATATTCGTGTGGACTCAGGAAGAGGAGTGAGTGAGGTGGGGCGCTTGAGGTAGTTAGGTAGGGATGTGTGGAGGTGAGGGAACACCCAGCTATGCCTGCAGAACATGTTCCCGCATCAGTAGCACAATGTCTGAGCACGAAGTACCTTTGTCTGTTGCGTAATGGGTAATTATCTAACTTTTCACCAATGAAGGAGTCAAATCAGCTGATATTTTCACCATACTCCAGGCACAGTTTGGAGACACTACTCTGTCAAGAACACAAGTGTTTGAGTGGGCCAAAAAATTTCAAAGCGGTCGTGATGGAGTGGAAAACGCAAGTCACAGCATCATCTGTAGTCCAGCATCAATGCTGACAACACTCGAGCTGTTCTTGACCTTGTGGAAGGTGACCGCCGCATATCTGTTGCCGAAATTACATCAGAGTTGGGAATAAGTGTTGGGAGTATGCACACAATTCTTTCAGATGAGCTTGGATTCAGCAAAGTCTCAGTGAGGTGGGCCCGATGTCTTCTCACTGAGGCGCAGAGAAATGTCCAAATATACATCTGTCAGCGGCTTCTGAATCGCTTTGAGAAAGAAGGAGAGGCATTTTTGAACCAACCAAACTATGATCTGCGACGAAACGTGGGTCCACCACGACACCCCCGGAGAACAAGAGGATGAGTATGGAGTGGCCGAAAAGTGGAGACGGGACGCCGGTCAATACCAAAACTCGCCTGCCAGAAGGGAAAGTTCTGGGAACTCTGTTTTGGGACTCAAGAGGTTGCTGATTGATTTCCTTCATGATCGAAAGACAGTGAATGCAGCACACTACTGCCAGCTGTTGGATGACCTCAGGGCCGCTTATCGCAACAAACAACGCCAGCAACCAATTCGCGATGTTCTGCTTCTCCACAGCAACACACGGCCGCAAACTGCAGTTCAAATTCACAATTAACTCATTGAAATTCACTGGACACCTCTTGAAAATCCTCCTTACAGTCTGGACTTATCTCCGTGTGATTTCCACATGTTAGTGTGCTGAAGCATTAGAAGGGGGAAAATTCAACAATGAAGCAGAGGTTGAGCAGTATGTGCAGAATTGACTGTTGGAGCGCCTGTCTTTTTTTTAATGAGGGGATCAAGAAGCTACCTATCCGGTGGAGAAAATGTGTTTCTGTTAAAGGAAACTATGTAGAAAAATAAGATAATTTATTTTTGTAATTTTATCCATCACCAATAAATCTGTGTAAAAAATCCGGTTTATAGTTGAACGACCCGAATTCGAAGACAAATGGGAATTTATAAAGATATGTGCAAAGACTGCAAATTTGTATGTAGTAGTAGTTTGTTACAACAAACGTACTAGTAGGCTGTTTGTTATAACAACTCAACACTTTAACACCATGTCTGTATGTAATACGGGCAGCACTAAATGCTGCAGCAGACCATGCGTGTATAGCATATGGGTGCTTGATTTTCATGTGTGTAAACATATTTACACATATACAATCTGATTAAAGTCTGTAGTGTGATACTAATTCTTTCATTGCATAGCCTGTTATAATTTAGTTTGATATTTTTATCCATAGATGTCTCCCACAAACCAGTGAAACAATTGGTGTTTAGGTTCAGCTGTTCAACATCCAGTTTCTAATGTAAACAAAATGTCAAATACACGTAACTTTGTACTTAATGAATCAATATATGATGAACATTCCGATTAATCAGATTCTGAGATTGTATCTACGAACTTGATGAATCTTTCAATGATGAAACAAAAATATAATTTCGTACACATAACCCAAACGAGTTACATGTATTTTCACAGATATTTTATTTTTATTTCACCCCTTGTAGTAGTTATACTGATTTTATTTATATACAAATGCGTCATGAAAAGAACCAATTTCTGCAAACCATGGAAGAGATATTGACAGTGATGTTGGTAATATGCAGGCAGCTCTTTATGTTTGATCAAGAATCTGCTATAATAGTGCCAATTGACAACAAATTCAAAATTGACTATTTTTCATTGTTTTCTTAATAGACTAATTAAATTATCTACTATAGTGTACATATAACACCACAAGTTTAAATTTAAAAAAATTGTTTGTTAACAAAAAAAAAGTTTTTTGTGATGAAGGAGTATGTTTAAGACTAATTTCTTAAACTTATATATGTATATATATGTGTAGTTAGAATATTAATGATATACATCAAATCTGCATAAAAGGAGTTTAAAAATGATATAACATTTGCATTATTTTATTAAAAGATAAATTTGTTACAATTTTTGAAATAATGGTAAAAGTTCACCAGCAAAAGACATGAAAAAACGGTAGTGTTGAAAGTATTATAGAACATCCTAAGAAAAAATATCATACAACGGCAATGTAATTTATGCAAGCAATCTAATGTATAACATATCTTTATAAACTGACATCACTTATCTTCATAAATTTCAAAGTTATACGCTTCTGAAAGAAAGGAAGGTGTAAAGTTGAGAAAGTCAAGATTTATATACACCTTAAGACAAGATAAACAGAGCCTTTATCTTCTGCGTGAATAACTAGATTTGTATTCCATTTAACTCTTTATCAGTGGTTAACATACGAGATAAAGAAGGTGACAATGTTTTGGTAATTTAGTTAGTGTTTGATGTTGCCATTGTATACAAACATGTTTAGGTTAACTACATGCTGTGAAAAAATTGTAATACGCTTTATTTGTTGTACCATACTAGTTTATCTTAAGCTTTACTTAAAGAGCCTCTCCTGAATTGTTGTTTCAAATGATAGGATACAAGTCTTAAAGTACAAAACAAACAAAGCCACAATATAGAATGTAAATTACAAATAACTTGGATTTGGACAAACAATGTGCAATGGAGCACTACTGTGTAAATAATAATGATATTTGTAATCACTGGTGAAGTGATTAATGTTGCGACAAGTGTCATAACAAATATGTATTACATCTATCTGAATCAGTGAAATCCTTGAAATTGCTTCTTATATTGTGGATTAATTTGTCTCTTCAAGTGTGTGACCAAAATTATGTTTTGTTACATTCAGTATACTTGATGTTTCCTAACATCTCTGTCAATTAATTTGTTTTTTCATTTGTGGGATAATTTATGTCTTTTCAAGCGGTATGAAGAAAAGAATGCTTTGTTACATTCACTACATTTATGTTCTTGACACCACCATGGGTTAATTTATGTCTTGACAAATCACTTGATGTACAATAAGATTTGTTACATATGTTACACTTATATTTCCTGTCACCACTGTGGCATAATTGATGTTTTGTCAGATCGCCTGATCGAATAAAAGCCTTTTTACATACACTACACTTGTGTTCCTGACACAATTGTGGAGCAATTCATGATGCATCAAACCTTGTAATTGTGTAAAATCCTTCTTGCATACACTGCACTTATATTGTTTCTTGTCACTGTGGGTTAATTTATGTTGTAACAAGTTACATGCAACATTGAAAGTCATATTACATATATTGCATTGAAATCGTCTTTCACTAGTATGGGTGGCTAACTTATGTCTTGATAAGTTACTTAACAAAGTATAAGCCTTATTACATATGTCACACTGAAACCTTTTTTTTAGAGCTGTGAGTTGATGATAATTTATGTTGAGACAACGATGCTGATTGAGCAAAAGCCTTATTACATATGTCACACTGAAACCTTTTTTTAGAGCTGTGATTTAATTTATGTCGTGACAGCAAACCCGAATTAGTAAAAGCCTTATTACAAACATTGCACTTGTAATTTTTAATACTACTGTGAATTAATTTATGCTGTAACAAATCACTTGAACGAAGAATGTTTTTGTTACATATGTTACACATATGCTTCTTTATACCGTTATGGATCAATTCATGTTTTTTCAGATCACCCAATCGAAGAAAAGCTTTTTTACATACATTACACTTGTTTTCTTGACCCCGCTGTGAATTAGTGTATGTTGTGACAAACAGTGTGATTGGGTAAAAGTTTTTTCACACTCATTGCACTTATTATTTTTACCCACTTTTCTCATTTATGTTCTGCTTTGACAAAGGCAACAAATCTGTTTTAACACACTCAGCATTTTTAAATCCATCTCTTTGTTTTCTATTTTTTCCATTTGTAACAGTGGCCTTATTTTCAGATGTATTGTTGTCACACAGTAAACTCTGAAAACAAAATACATAAAATATACCATATTTCAATTATTATAATAGCTACATTTCAGTGCTCACAAACTTAAATTAATACAAAACTATTACGAACAATGTACTTTGGTCCATCACCATAATTTTCCCGTACAAACTTACAAATCCATTGTTAAGAATCTGAGTACTATATATATTACAATGTATAGGTGTCGCATGGAATCAGTAGTTGAGTTACGTGTTACTGGAATGGAGTGGATTTATTAATGACGCGATTATTTTTGAAAATCTACTGAATTTAATACATTTTATAAAAATAATTGATGTGTCTCTATTGACCTTTGTAACACAACTAAAAATTTACTTTCTCTACAACGAAATACATTAATATTATCACATTGAGACCTGCCCACTTACAGTCACTACAATGCTGCTGTGTCCTGAGCATTTTTGTAAAAGTTAGAGGACTAACAAAAATATTTATCTCTTCACTTACAACTATTCTGTAAACAGTGTAATAAAGTACACGTCTTCTGCTTTAAAAGGATATATATTTTGTTATGGTGTTTTGTAGTTTACTTTTTTGTATTAAGTTGAGAAAAGTAGTTTTCACTTTAAAAAAATTTCAGCTCAACACAATTCTTGCACGTTACCTTAATTTTAAACACAGAGTACAAGTATAAACATAATTATATTGTTTACACCTAAATTTTGATAGTTTTATCAAAAAATTTACTGAAATAGTCGAAAACAAAAGACATCTTATCAACTGAGGTTAGGATACAACTGTCTTTCTCACACACGGGTAACAGTGGTTGTTCATCAAACTCACACCATGAACTTGACACACACACACACACACACACACACACACACAATTCATTTGTATTACTATGTACATCTTTTGAGTTTTTAATAATTTCAACTAATAACTGAGAAGTGTTAGTTATATCATTAGCTTCACCCATTACAATGTCACTACCATTAACACACATTACCACTAATTTCTTAATATGAATTCGGTGAATCAATGTAAAAAGCATAACTTTTCATGATTCATTAATTTCTTCGTCTGTAAGATAATTCCTAGAATCCATTTTCAATCAACAAAAAGGTAACAAAACACGACTATCTCATGCACAAGCTGTAGGTAAACAACAAAATGGCTTCCCTCATCAAATATGTGTATACATAGCACATACAGAAATATTTTCCCCGTGCTTGTTCCAGTGCATGGTGACATCTACAGTTTATATAGAAAACTAAAATTTCCATTACATGGAAACCAAGCCTGTGAATGTGTGCGACGTGTGCGACCTTAATGTGTACGGCAATAGGGCCCAATGTGTTAGAAGTTCTTTTTGTCTTATTTACTATAAAGTCTATTCTGATGTGACAGTCTTCCTTTTAAACATTTTCTTAATATATTATTGTACATAATAATACAAGTTCACTTCCCTTTAATGTCGACTGCAGATCCTTCAGACGACAGGTTGTTCCTGCTTGGAAGAATAAAAAATATCTGAGTTGATATACTCTGTCCAGCCTCAGGGTTGCTTTCGAGTGTGTAGATATTTCTCATGGGTATGGTTACATATAACTTTCACCACAATCTGACTTTGTTACAATATAAAAATGGTGTGTCAGACTTACACCATCCAGTCATTTCAAGTGTCTGTATACCCTAATTGGATATCTTGAACATTTGCGGATTAGGATAACTATAATATTTCTCACTGTAATAGTACTCGTTTTCTAACTTGTTTTTGTCACGACAGGCAAACCAATCATCATGGAAATCGTGGCATTTACATGTTATGGATTTCGAAGAGAGACTGGCCTATCAATTTAAAGTAATTATCATCGACTGAATTCTCGTAATCTGATTGGTTTTTGGTAACCTCTTCTATGATTTCTTACAGATAATAAATGTTCTTGTCCAGTGGCGTAGCTAGGGTTTTTTGGCCCCTGGGGCAAGATCGTCGGCCGCCTCGCCTTTACAATTAAAAGGGGACATAAGAGCAAAAGTGAAGACCCATCCAGCGAAAAAAGTACTTAATGAATGTAAATGTGTAGATTTTTGTATGAAAGTATGTCCAGCAAACGTTTTAAGAATATTTGTGAAGTCAAAATTAAGAAATTATGTATTATAATATTACTGGTATTTAGTTTGTATACATTTGTTAGTAACAAATGTAGAATATAAATAATGTAATAAAATAAAAAATTGTTATCATAAAAATGTTCTAAAAACATACAAATTCCTTGTAGGTCTAAAGCTCATCGTCAAAACAATATCCTAAAGCAACATAAAGTTAAACAAAGAACTACATTAACAATAATAAATTTAGTAACGTAAGATTAACAATACTTAATATTTGTTGTTAATGTTGAATAAATATTTACACAAGACATTTTACAATGTAACTTTTCTGGTCTTAATTGCTGCAAAGTCGGTTAGTAAATCACTATAATCTAAAGATGAAGCAATGTCATTTTCAATTGAAAGTATCGCTGGATTTTATACCCTGTCTTGAGATACTGTTGATCGTAGCCACGATTTAATCAATTTGAGTTTAATAAATGATCTTTACAAGAAGCCACAGACACTGGTTTTGTAAGAAATTGTTTAAAGCTGATGCTAGTGTTTTGTAGGCTTCTAATCCCATTGAAGAAATGTATTGTAGCAGGCCCTGAGGTGTAACGTCCATTTGTTCTCCGTTAACATTTGCCCTTTATAGTAGAAGTATGATGTCTTTGAACAAAAATAAAAGCAAGTGAACAATTCTACACTGTTTAGGTCATGTGCATACAGTTTTGCCAGCACTGTGTACTTAATATTGATTTGGGAAAGCTGTTCCTTAAAATGTACATCCCCATCATTTACGTACTCTTCAAATTTACGGACGAACACAAAGCATTTTTATATGTTAGAGAAATGGCTTGAAATTCACCTGACAGTTTGTCCAAAATTTCTATTAGAGAATGTCGCATTTCTTGCCGAACGGTTAATGCAGAATCGTCTACATACTCCCCTGGCATCGTGCGCTTCCTTCTTATCCTTTCTGTGATACTGACATCCCATTCATTACATACCTGCTCTGCCTTATTAATGACATTGTCACACAGCTCATTCCTCCAAACTTTTAATTTGTCAGTTAGCGTCTCCAGAAGTCTCAATACTTGAATAAAACTTATTTCTTTGATCTGCAAGATTTTCTGGATTTTGTCCATAGAAGAAAGAATATCTATCCAGAAGAAGCGCAAGGCCACAAAATTAAAGTTTTCTATCGCATCAATTATTTCAGTCGGTACATCCTTCAGTTTCTCCAGTGCAGCGATCACTTCATCCAGCTGAGTCGATATTGCTTTTACCAAAACTGCTTTTGAACTCCATCTGGTACCACAATGTCCTTTTAAAGTAATATTTACGAAGTCTCTAAGAACACTCCATCTATGAGTGGAACAGGAGAAGAAGGCGAATAGACGTTCTAATATCCCAAAAAATGTCACTGTCTGAACATCTACATAAGCTGCATGAACTCCAACCAAGATAAGTGAATGGTTATCACAGGGAACAAACACAACTAGTGGATAGAAATATAATATTCTCTTCTGAACTCCTGAATGGATACCAGCCATTGTTCCTTAATTGTCATACGACTGACCTCTGCAATCACTAAGATTCAATCCATCTCTCTCTCAGGCTTATTTGTAATAGCTTCTGTGATCCCCTCCGCTGTTTTCACTTATAAAGGAATAAAATCTGTAAAAGCTTCCTTGATATCAACAGAATTGCATATAATTTCAACAAATCTTATAATCTTAGACATTTGTTCGACATGTGCAGCATCTGGTGTTGTGTATAATATAATACTAAAGTACTTCGCCTTCTTACATGCAATAATAATATATTGTGCACTCTTCCTCCTAACAGGCTTTTTATTTTATTTTGAATAGTTAGCGAAAGATACGGTATATACCCAGATTTACAAGAGACTGAAACACAAATGAGATCTCATGGCAGAGTCAAATTTACCCAAGTATTTCAGCAAAGCCAAGTTTACGGAATTTGGATCGTTAGTAATTGACTCTCGATGTCCTCTAAGTACCAGATTTTGTTGTGGAAGAGTTTGTATTGTGGCAATGACCCGTTCGAAGATTTCTTTCCATGACTTAGCTGCTTTACTCATTTGTTCCTAAAGTAGATCAGCAATAAGTTCCCCTTTGTTTAAAGAATGTTCCAATTCCTTTCATTTCAAAAACACAGAGCAATGAGCAGGACTATTTTCATGATCCCAAATACGGAAATTTAACTTTCGCCACGACAAAAACCAATTTTCACTATTGACATGGCTCCTTTGATGGCTTTCTTTTTCTGAAAATAAAGTGCAACAAAATCAAAATAGAGATTTTTTAGTTGGAGAAAAACACATCCAAGAGCGATTTACCTTATCATAATGAACTGCAACTACGATGCTTGAGTATAAATAGACTAATACTGTTTATCACGCGAGGTTTATGACAACGGAGAAGCTGGCTGGTTATGCTTCTTTCATGAAAGGAATAGTCATATAAAAGAAACAAGTTGTTTGCATTTTTATAAACTGAAAACAATTTTTTCAAGTCTATGCTCACTTTGCCGTCCTCCTGGCTATGCCGCCCGGGGCAGCTGCCCCCTTGCCTCTCCCTAGCTACGCCTTTGTTCTTGTCCAAGAAGGGTTCTGAACAGAACAATTGTTGTTCAAAAAGCTGATTATTTTTACAACTGAATTTGTGGCCCCAAAAGTTTTACTTTAAAAATACTGTTACGTCATTACAGAACAATCTACGTGTTTGTTGAATGTGCCAGAAGAATCTCGGTCTATGTGTGTGGCATACGTAACTCTACACGCATTCGCGAGTTTTCTCATAGCCGCCAGCCGCGCGGACTGTGTCAAGGCCGCAATTAATTACGTAGTACACACTGGCGCTAAGACGTAGTTTGGAACGTTCTGGTCTGTGAGCGGAGGCGTCTGGTGGAGGTGTGGTGGTGGTCTGGTGTGATACATGGTGGCAGCAGCCTTAAGTTTCAGTATAGTGGCGATATATTTACAGTGCGGTTCGAGTTATTATCGGGTGATATTACTGTGCGCGTTCAAGTGTTTTTTAGTGAATTGTTGTGTTTTATAATCGGGCGGTATATTGTAATACAATTGTGTCTTAATATTAGTGGACATTTTATTGCGTGTGAACAGTTTTTATTTGATTTGTTGTAAGAGACTGTGTTGTACGAACTGTTTAACTGAGAAATTAAAGCTGGTGATTAGTGACTTAATTGGTGTCTTGTACTTATTTTACTTTCCACTGTACCTACGGCGATCGAGGAATAAAGCAATGTATTTGTCACCGTCGTAACAATACATACATTTAGTTACTCATTTCTAAAATAACTATTGTCATCAGTTAGGTCTTTTTATTATGAGTACGTAGACTCCCGACTATCCGGCCTAATGTGGCGGAAGGGCAGGCTGGATAACAAAAAAGTCGGATTGGCTGGAGTTCTATAATTACTCACTTCCTGCCCCACCCATACCATTAAAAACACACTTTTTATATCAAAACCCGCTCTTATCATATTTTCTGACCTCTTAGTACAGGCCAGTACTTTATAAATGTTTGTTATGTACTGTACTGTATGTTTTAAAAATTTATTACAAAAAAAGGAAGTCCAAGAATAAAAATATTGTATACACATTTTAAGATAAATTTTATAATGTCCAACTTAATGCAGGAAATATAAAATGATGTACACTGTACACGATGAATACATACAATTTTAAAATAAACAACACAGCGTAAAACGTAGGCCTAATTCAAAAAAAATTATTTAAACTTAATTTACTTTTCATTGATAAATGATTACACAAATGTGAAAAGGTAGGCCTAAGATAAAAGAGTCAAAATTTACAGTTTTTAATTTTTGAAAAAGTCCTTGATAGATGACTGCTTCTCCCTTTTAGCTCTCTTCTGCAGTGCTACGTCCCTCCACTTAAGCAACCAGATGATATCAGCTGACATCGCTTCCTCCTGCTGACTAATGTACTGCAGCGCTGCCTCAATCGTCTTGAACCGTTCCGAATATGAGGATGAAATTTTTCCTATCATTTAATATGCCTCCTCCTCCTATTCTTCTACCTGTGTCACCATTTGCGTAATATCGTTGTCAGTTGTTTCATCAACTTCATCGTTTGCCGCCCATTCTCTAATGTCCTCTGCACTTACATCGTCACAGCCCGGTACTTTTTCCAGCAAAGAAATAAGTTTATTGTTTTCATCTTCCACTTAGGTTTCACACAGGGGTTCAAGATTTAAATGTCCACCTTCATGGTCCAAAAGAATTTTCCAAGACCTTACAAGTGACACGTTGTAATGAGTCAAAAAAGGGGACATAAATTTTTTAATTAGAAAAATAAATATTCGAAATAAAATCAAGCCCAGTGTGGAAATAAAGTCAGCGGTGGCGACGGCGAGTCATTGTTATTTCAGTACATTCCAGCAGTGACGCGATTTGATGTCATTGTGAGGGGAACTAATCCAGGGACGCTTTCACTAATAACCATATACAGACAGCAATACGTCATAAACCATTAATTTTTCGTTATTATATTATGATGTGAACGATCGAAAACCAAGGAAGCTGCGGCATTGAGGCCGTGACATTATTCCAAGAAACGTAAGCAACGATGAAAATCTAGTGTGCCACGCAGGGCGTAAACGACAAAGTAAGACGTATTTCCGGCATCTCCCCAGTCTACCAGACTTCTTCAGCCCGGCTGGGCGTCATATTAACAAGTTCGCGAAAAAGACTCAATTTACAGTATATAATGTAGCTATTTATAGCAGCTACTCAAAGATAAATCAATGTAGACAGTGCGTGACCGACTAATGAAATATCGCAACCCGGTTTTGGACAGTTTATCGAACACCAGAGGAAAACCACGCGACAACATGGAGGTGCCACGTGCTACGAATAAAAACTGAAGTATTTTGAAGACATAGGCCAGGTACCTGGTGAAACGTATCACTTTAAAATTTATTGTTTTTGATAAAAATAGCTCTAATACAAGATTGGGGGGAAAGAGATTATTTTGGCCATTTGCATTGGCTATTATTATAATGAAATGTGAGGGAAACTCAAAATGTAATAGTATGAAAGTGTGTGTGTGAATGAAGAATATATGTAAGAAGTGTTGGGTTTGCGGAGCATATAGGTAGTTATACTGATGATGTAGTATAATCTAATTTGGATATAATAATTTCTTGTAACTTGTTTTACGCCTCAGAGCAGAATAGTTGTATTCATTTTGAATGAAATAATGCCATAAAGAAAGTCATTAAACTCAATTTTTCAGAACAAATAAGGTGTTCTGAGGTGTTCTACGCTAGCGCGCGCCTATTGTGTACTTAATCACTGTTTCCGACGTTTCGCATAAACGATCCATGGAACTTCTGAGTGTGATATTTTAATAAGGCAGATGCGTAAATTGGTTGAGTGTCAGCCTCAAACACTCTGGCGACCCTGGGCACCTCTGACGAAGAAGATAAGTACATTATAGGTGCAGCATCTACAAGTGGGAAGTGTAGGTAAGTTTACATTTGATGAAACCCTGCCAGGATTTTAAAGTGTAAAGTAATGTAAGTTTACAACGTTTGGAATCTCTTACCATGCTTCGGCCAACCATCTTATAACATCTAGCATGTCAACCTTTTTCAGAGTGGTGAAGTAGCATTCATTATTATCAACCGCTGATATCAACGAACTGAGAAGACGCCGGCAATAGTTTTTCTTTAGCATTTCAAGGACGTCCTGGTCCATCAGCTGATACACTGCCAGGTAAAAATAAAGCTTTGATGTCTCCATCTGTGAGTTTGTTAGTGGCCGGATGCATTGTCAAGAAGGAGCACAGCTTTTCTCGGCAAATTGTTGTCTTTAAAATGTTTTTCTATAGTCTGTACAAATTCATTTTGGAACCATGTTTTAAAGATTTTGAATTCATCCATTCTTTCTTTTGATGTGTAATATAGGGATAGTGATTCCTGATTTTCCAGTTTTTAAAAAGCTCTAGGCTCTTTGATTTTGCTATTAAAGTCAACCTAAGCTTGGTCTTGCCAGTTGCATTACTGCAAGTTCCTGCATGATGGTGACTCATTCCTTGCTGTTCTTGTATCCTGGTGCAGCGGCTTCTTTTTTTTTTATGCAAGTGTTTTTCTACGGAGCACCTTATAATTTAAACTGGTCTCATCCCAGTTGTACAACTGCTCTGTAGAAATTTCTTCCCTTTCAATAATCTAAAAAAATAGTCTTTGAACAAAAGTACAGCCTCTTTGTCAGCAGGTAAAGCCTCCCCACTTATGGTAATCTGGCGAATACCGAATAGTTTTTTCCACCGATCTAACCACCTATCATTGGCAATAAATTCTGAATCTTCTCCTTCTACTTGTCGCTTAAATTGCAATGCTTTTTCCTGCAATATCGGCCCAGTTAACAGGCAAGCCTTTTCCTCTTAAGTGTTCATCCCACAAAAATGAAGCTTCCTCGACTTCTTTATGCTTACCTTTCAGAATGGTTTTTCTTAATTTCATTCCATTTCCACTAGCTTGGAGAGCACACCACTTTTCAATTTCTGCTCGATTTTTCTTCCAGTCACCAACTGTACTTTTCCCAACTCCCAACTCCGAAGCAATAGTTTTTGCCGTTACCCCAGAGTCCAGTTGTTTTATAGCATGTAATTTCTCCTCCATAGTCACAACCTTTTTTTGATTATCACCCATTTCGTAATCTTCAATAAAAAAAAAGTAACGAAGCACACCAAAAAACAATTTACAAACGTAACCAGGAACAGTGACAAACGTATTCCGCACTTGTTTGTAACGGTACAGACCGATGGGGTTTTGTAAGTGAAATCTTCTCAACATTATTTGCAACTAAGAAATTACGGTGAGTAGACTGTAGCGTCAAGACGGGTGTGAATTGGCATTGGTATGTGCAGATTGCAAAGAGGGCGCGCCCGCGCTTTCAACCACGCACACAGTCGGCCAAGTTTCTCACGCTAACGGCACGAACTGGTACATTCTTTCTGGCCCGGTGCGCGGAAAACAAAGGCAGTCGACGAATAACATCTGAAGGCAGCGGACGCCAGTAGTGGTGTGAGTCGCCGACCGGGAAAAGTTTTATCTCGTTCGCCTATAAAAAATGGTAAAATAGTTAAGACAGTCTATATAGACCTAAACCCCGGCCGGGCGTTTACACATAGACTCGTCAGCCTAAAACTTCAGCTTGTAATTTTAAAGTATTAAAATGTGTTTAAATTTATAATATAAAGTGGAATTAAAAACAACGTGAGAACAAATTACCTTACAGTGACATAGAAAACAAAATGTGAGAACTATTTTCGGACATGTGAGGGAATAAACCCACAGAGTACAACACGTGTCGACCAAGACATACAGAGAAGTAACAGTGCAACTTTCTTCTTAATTCTTGCCGTAATTTTTATAAAGCGCTAAAAATAAAGTATGGGGAAAATTTAAATATGTGTGTATGAGAGATTGAGCGAACTGGGCTGCTTTATATAATACTAGCAGAATACCCGTGCTTCGCTACGGAGTTTCACGTTGTATGTAACGAAAATGTTAGTTTAATTAATAAAGTTCAATTAAAGTAGGCTTCTTAAAAATAAATAGCTGTTGCCCACAACTTCGTTCGCGTGGTCTTCAATTTAATGCGATAATATATTTAGAACAGAATCTATTCTATTGGGTTGCCATAGTAACCAGATCTAATAGTTTTTTAAGACCGCAAAGGACCCCCCAGAGGATCGTATCGAAAATAACACCTGTCCTATGTTGGTTCTCCCGTTGCGTAAAATATTTGTGCCAAGGTTGGTTGAAATCGGTCCAATGGTTTAGGTGGAGACGTGGAAGACCCCAAAGGACCCCCCAAAGGATCGTATCGAAAAAACACTTGTCCTATGTTGGTTCTCCCTTTGCGTAAAATATTTGTGCCAAGTTTGGTTGAAATCGGTCCAGTGATTTAGGAGGCGATGTGGAAGGCCCCAAAGAACCCCCAAAAGGACCCAATCGAAAAAACACCTATCCTATGTTGGTTCTCCCGTTGCGTAAAATATTTGTGCCAAGTTTGGTTGAAATCGGTCCAGTGGTTTAGGAGGAGATGTGGAAGACCCCAAAGAACCCCTCAAAGGACCCCATCGAAAAAATACAGAAACCTTCGCGGGCGTGCGCACAACAACTCACCGAAGTTTCATCGCAATCGGATGAATGGTATAGGAACGCATACGGGACAAACAAAGAAACATTTATTTTTATATATAAGATGTAAACTATACCACTTACTTGACATAAACCGTGATAGCTAAGCTAATGTACAACATATATGTATTAATTATACACATAAATGTTCCTCGATAGACACTCTATCTATTGGCGAAAACTTGAATAAAATCCGTTCAGTACTTCCTGAGATTAGCGATTTCAAACACAGAGAGAAAACGGACCGACTTTACTTTATACTATGTATAGATAGATTAAATAAATAAATATGTAATGTTGATATAATAGTATAGGTGGCATAGCCAAGTAGGTTTTAATAACGTTTAGAACAGATGTAGAAGGAAATGAAACAAAGAATGTCATAACAATAAATAATAATAAATTAATATTTTATTTCACTTGATAAATGTGTGTTAAAATAATCATTTCAAGTACCTGATTTCATTTTCTGTGCTGGTAAATTCGCTATACGAAATAGACGTACACCACTAGACGATCTGGCCAGAGAGTTGACAAAGGAAAGGTAAGTGGGAGTTTGCTATCATTTAATTAATTATTTAATAAGAAAGAATAAAACACGACAAATGGTGCCGTGACCAGGATTTGGAATAAATAATGTATTTATTCCAAATTGGCCTATTTTAAAGCATAGAGAATGGAATAGGGTTGGCGGAAGCCGAAAATAGCTTACGTAAAATTTACGTAACATACGCAAAATAAAATTACGAGGTGTTGATAAATTGTGCATGTTAGATTACAAGTAAAATTTAATAAATATTTAATAGAACAGTATAAAATGTCTGATAACGAAAAAGAAATTAATCTGATAGACTCAGTTATGAATGAGAGTGGCCTTGGATCAATGGACCCGTCACCGAGTGTGAATGAATTAAGTCAGCCAATGCCAACAGCTGACTCGAGTATGCAATCAGTAACTAACGCTGACCTAACCGAGTCAATTATAATAAGTAATGCTGAAGCAAAATCTACTCCTGTAGTGATAAAAACAAAAGAAAAAGAGTTGTCAATGAATGATATATTCAACCTGATACAAACTATGTCTGAAAACATGGTAAAAAATAGTGATTTCAATGTATTAAATAAACGTTTTGATGCAAGTGACGAAAAATTTGATACCAAATTTGACCAATTAAGTAATGACATTAAAAAACAGAAAATAAAATGTGAACAACAGAATATTAAAAACAATATTAATTTTAAAGAACTTAAAGAGCAAAATATTAAGTTTGAGCAGAGTATAAGTGTAAAGTTGATGATCTAAGTAATGCATTATGTAAACGTATTGATGAACGTTTCCAGACCGCTATAAAACGAATACAAGATGATGTAGATAACGTTACGAGAAATACCGGTAAGTGTAGTGGGAATGTAATTAGTGAAGAAATGATTGATAACAAGGTGAGTAATAACAATAATTATAACAATGGGTTAACGAGTAATAACAGTGGTGAAATTAAAAACGTGGTGTTAGAGTGTAAGGTTGTGAGCAGAGAAAGTGTTGATGAGATTATGAGAGTGTGTGTAGAGAGGTTAGATGGGCAAAGGGCAGATTTTTCCCAAGTTTATGGTGAAACAAAGGTTTCACAGGTGTTTTATGAGGACGAAGGTTACTCCAGTAGTTGTATGGAAGACGAGGTGTCTTCAAATGGTCCCTTTATTTTTTGTGATGGTCTTGGAAGCGCCAAGACATATAGTAAGTTTGTTGTGCCCTTTGCGTGGTATGAAATAGGTCAGTGGGGTTGTGACAGGTGTTATGATGATGAGAAATGTTTTGAAAGAGAGTTGTGTGCAGATAGGGAGATAGAAATATTTCAGTTAAAGAGAAGTTATAATGATTTGAAAGAGAGGTTAGAATTGAAGGAGATAGACGATATGAAATACTTACCTTGTAAAATAGTGATGGATGATTATTTTGATGTTGTGATGAATGTAGTGGAGGAATATGATGATAAAATAACTTACCTTATGTTGAACAAAAATACTGATGGAGACTGGACAAAAATAACTAATGCAGACAAGGTTTATGAAATAATAAAAGGGAATAATCCTATAAATTATAATGGTATAATGAATGACATAGATTTAATGGGTTATTACAGTAATAATAAGAATGTGATGTGTATCGATAAAAATGACTTGTGTTATAAATATGTAAGACTAATATATGATGACGGTGGTTAAAATAAAAAATAAGTAAATGGACATTTTAAATATTTTAGTTTATGGTAATGACATGGCTAGATTATGAAATGAGGCGTGGTAAACAGAAAAATTAATGACAAGAATTTGTAAATAAATTTATAGTGAAATTAATTGTGTTTGTATTATAACAAGTGTTTGATGTAAACAATGTGTATGTGGTAGAAATTGTTTTAATAATAATAATAATATTTTGGTAGACTAAATAAATAACAAGGATAATTATGAAGGTAATAAATGAATTGTAATTGTTTTGGAGTAATGTAATTAAAATGTTGTGTTTTCGATACTTGATGGAATTAAAATAATTTGAGATGTTTAAATATTTTTATTGATTTAAAATGTTTTATAAAGAGATTGTGATGATGAATTTAAATGATTTTAGGAGATTGGAATTTGATAATAAATAAATAAATGTGAAATGTATTTAGTTTGTGGAGTAACATGGTTGTTAAAATGTTTCAGAAGATAAATGTTATAATAGGAATAAACCTGTTTTAGTACCAAGCCACGTTTCCGTTAAATATATGAAAAATATATTATACTAACCGTCTGTGACTTCTCGTTGATGTCCCTTCTTATTACGACATGTTTCGAGACTCTTGTCCCATTGTCAAGCATAAAATTTGTAGCACATATGAGATATGTTTGTCAAACGTTAAAAACCATGTTATAATGACCACAAATAACGGATTATTAAAATAACGAACTATACTAATTTGTAACTTGAATACGCGCATTGGGCGAACAGTGTACACTGCACAGCGACCCACCGCGCATTAACCGCAACTGATTCTTGTTATCTCAATATCTCAACGCGGTGTCATACAATACATTATACTTGAATAATAACTGGTCGTTCAAAATGTGTGGCTTGGTATTAGTGTCCCTGAACGCTTTGTACACCTCAAATTCCTCGAGTGTGTTCATATAACGTCCTTTACTGCAAAAGTGGAGGGGTTTTTAATTAGTTCTGAAATCAGTATAACTATGATTTTCATTAACAAGATGTTTGGCGAAACCTGATTTGATAGTATCATAGTTACGACAGATAATGGGTGGTTTGTGTTCATTGAATCTTTTGAGAAAACCACGGCCCGTCTGGCCCACATAGAAAGCGTCACAATCATTGCATGACAATTTATAAATTCCCGTTTTATTCTCAATACAAGTAGATTCGTGGGTACGGAGATTATTTAAGATATTTTTTGTAGTCTTGTAAGTGACTATGATATATCAGTGTTTTTGTTTATGAGAGATTTTAAAATTTTCGGCATGAAATTGGTATATGTTGCGGCGATATATCTATGTGGCTTTTTCTCACGTGCAGTCATTGATAATTGGTTAATGGTCCTTATTCTATTTTTATGTTTCTTGAGAATGTTGGTTATTGTTTTTATTGTTTACGACGTTGGTTACGATACCAACGTCGTAAACAACATTCTCAAGAAACAAAAATAGAATAAGGACCATTAACCAATTATCAATGACTGCACGTGAGAAAAAGCCACATAGATATATCGCCGCAACATATACCAATTTCATGCCGAAAATTTTAAAATCTCTCATAAACAAAAACACTGATATCATAGTCACTTACAAGACTACAAATAATATCTTAAATAATCTCCGTACCCACGAATCTACTTGTATTGAGAATAAAACGGGCATTTATAAATTGTCATGCAATGATTGTGACGCTTTCTATGTGGGCCAGACGGGCCGTGGTTTTCTCAAAAGATTCAATGAACACAAACCACTCACTATCTGTCGTAACGATGATACTATCAAATCAAGTTTCGCCAAACATCTTGTTTATGAAAATCATAGTTATACTGATTTCAGAACTAATTTAAAACCCCTCCACTTTTGCAGTAAAGGACGTTATATGAACACACTCGAGGAATTTGAGGTGTACAAAGCGTTCAGGGACACTAATACCAAGCCACACATTTTGAACGACCAGTTATTATTCAAGTATAATGTATTGTATGACACCGCGTTGAGATATTGAGATAACAAGAATCAGTTGCGGTTAATGCGCGGTGGGTCACTGTGGAGTGTACACTGTTCGCCCGATGCGCGTATTCAAGTTACAAATTAGTATAGTTCGTTATTTTAATAATCCGTTATTTGTGGTCATTATAACATGGTTTTTAACGTTTGACAAACATATCTCATATGTGCTACAAATTTTATGCTTGACAATGGGACAAGAGTCTCGAAACATGTCGTAATAAGAAGGGACATCAATGAGAAGTCACAGACGGTTAGTATAATATATTTTTCATATATTTAGAAGATAAGTGGAGTGGTGTACATGATTTGGTGGTAACAATTGTTTATATTTTGTGTCTATGACAGTATATGAGTGATGTAATGTAAGTATGAATTTTATGATGCAATTTATATAAAGCAAAATGTCTAATGTTTGAATGGTTAAGTATAGATGAATCTAAAGGATGTTACACATGAAAATTTAAAGAATAATATAACCAAACATATAAGATTTGACCATCCGTGAATTGTAGTAACGGTGTCAGTGTGAGCCTTATATGTGTTTTGGTAGTTTCCCCACATTTCGGGCGGTCACGGCTTCACCGAACCCTGACCGTGGATTTATGTAAGTAGATTCTAAATTGGTGAACATAGAAATTGACTGGGGGATAACCAGGGAAACTACATAACTATGGAACAGCGGCTATCGTCGAAGGTGGCGATAGTGCCGTTTTAAGGGTGTGTGAATCATTTTAGTAGGATTACTGGTGTCCTCGGACATCAGTAATGCCGAATTTTATATAACGCTGAACCAAGAACGGTATAGGCAGCGTCTATACCTTATATATGTAAACTTCAGTTCTTGGGTATGCAAATGGACGCCACAGTCCAACACCAGGAAACAATAGTGTGTGTGGAAAAGGAGCTGGCCGTTACAAGCCAGGGGCATAAACAATAAAGTGTTTATGCAACCAGGCAAACGCTCGATCCGGTTTACCCGGCGGGTGGTTACCTAATTGTAACTGGGTATAAGGGGGGACTTTAAGAGATTGATGTAGTAGGAGGGTAGCTGAAAATTCAGTGAGAGGGTGACGACCTCTGTAAACAGCGGGCGGTCAACTTATACGGCTCTATAGAGAGAGTTGGGGGTTGACAATCCAGACAGTTGTTCAGTAACTGTTGTATAACTATGACTCAATGATTGGTGATGTATTTCACGCATGAGAGCAAACAATTTTAAATGATAGGGTCAATTATAATGATTTTATGTTGATTCAAGAAATAATAGTGTAATCGATAGTTGTTTAGAAGTAAGTGATTTAAATGTGTCATGCTCTGTATAATAATTTTATAAAGGACTTTACTTATTTTGAAAAGATTATTTCAAGTGAAGAAGATGTTTATAATATGTTGTTTATTATGTCTTATTGTGTTATTATTTTATTATGTTAATATATAAGGATTGTAAACATATAATGTATTTCACACGGTATAATGGTTTGAAACGTATTTAGAGTAAGGTCAGTCACCTGACCAGGAACATCAGCTGATTACTAGTGTTATATATGTAGTACTTCACTGATTTGCAGATTTTATCAATATAATTAATGTTTGAATAATAAGTTTTCAATGTGTTTAAGAGATTTTAAATTAAATGGTGAAAGCAATTTGAGATAGTTATGAATTTTCAATGGGTTGTAAAAGATAGAATTTGGGTGATAATAATTGTTTAAGTAGGGCATGTGAGTCAATCAAAGGTAGTTTCAAATGGGTGTTAGAGAGAATAATATTCTTGGGAGTAAAAGTGGTATAGAAATTGAGTATTAATAGTGACACAGTAGCAAGGGTATATGTTGAATATGAAAGGGATGTAATAGGAGAGTAATTAAATGATGGGGAATTTTGTAAGGGGGGTGGTGTGATAAGGAGTTCTAAACGAAAAGCGTTGTGGCGGGAGGTGAATAGTTTTAAAATGGGGTTTGGCGGGGTTACCTAGGGAGAGTCCAGGGACCAATAAGGGGATGAGTATGGGGAAGGGAACACATGTCCTAAGTACAAACAGGGTAGAGGGTATTTTGTTATAAGGGTAGAATGATGGGAATGGAATTAGAGAATTATTGGTAAATGTTCTGAGAGATGGGTGTCATAATAGGTAAAATCGTAAGTAAGTGTTAGAGTCAGAAGAGAGATAAGGTTATATTTAAACACCCATATCTAAGTTGAATTATTATGAATAACTAAGAGTCACCCAAACTAATTGAGAATGAAAATGTTAGAGAGGAAGTCATAGTTAAAATGTACTAATAATTGAAACCAGTGACAGATTTAATAGAGTCTGAAAGTCAAATAAAGCTGTAAAGAGTGTAAATTTTGATCAATATAAATGTAAATTTTATTGTTTATTGTAAGATAATGATAACCATGTTAGTTTTGAATGTTCTATGTTTATTATGTTGTATTATGTTTGAAGGTAAAAAATTATAACCATGCCTCATGTATTTTATGGTGTAGCTTTGTGTAGTGTATATGGATCAAGGTCATTCACATGACCCAGAGAGATCAGTAATGGCTGATGTTAGAGACAGGACCAGTTTCTAGTAATTAATTCATGCAATGGTGTTGCTTAATTAAATTAAATAATTTTATTTTCTTGATAATGATAAAAGAAATAATTTTGGGAAATTAAAATTTTTTTGAAAAAAAAAAGGTTGCAGTAAAGAAGTTATGTTAAATTTTGAGGTTCACTATCAGTAGAAAAGAGGTCAGCTGATTCATGATGTATATCTTATGTTCTTATGTTATCTTTGTAATCAAGTGTAGCTATTTTTGAATTTATGGTAGAAGTAGGTTGTTTATTATAAGAAATTTGTTTATTATTGTATTGTTTATTATATTATTATGTTATATTGTTTATTTGTTTATTATAAGTGGGAGTAATATAAGAAGAATAAAGTAAATGTATTTGAAAGATTTTGGACAATTTTGGAAAAATTTAAAATTTGCAATGAAATTAAGGAATGGAAAGAAATAAAGTAAACTAACGTGGATGTGGGTTTTGATAATAGACCTAGATTGTTTTCACTAGTGGAATAAAATTTAATTAATTGAATTTAATTTGAAATAATATCAGAAAAAATTTTGTTGTGTGGAAAGGGAGAATTACTTTGTGTAGAAGCAATTATAGAATGCTTGTGAAGTTTATTTTAATGCAAATGGAGGTAGTATGTAGTCGATAATGAAAATGTGTATGCACCCAGTATTTGCTAAAGGCAACAAATACAGTATGCATGTAAGGGGGAACATATCGGTTGAGGATCTGGTATGGTATAAGGCCAGGTTTTGATTTTTTGACGGAATGATACAAGGTTAGGTGGTACTATGGTGAGTATCTGTCCGATTTTATGGTGTTGGGATCTCGAACAGAGAAGTCCAGTAATCTCGTTCAGGTGCAGCCATGGTCGCCGAGCTAGAGGGGTAGTTTACCCATGATGTGTTTAGAAATTAACGGGGGGTTGTTGGCACCATATCCTCACTGATCCTCTTAGGGGTTAGCAATGAAAGGTTTTCTGTTTCGGAAGAAAACCTCTCATTGGGGGGGTATTGTAACGGTACAGACCGATGGGGTTTTGTAAGTGAAATCTTCTCAACATTATTTGCAACTAAGAAATTACGGTGAATAGACTGTAGCGTCGAGACGGGTGTGAATTGGCATTGGTATGTGCAGATTGCAAAGAGGGCGCGCCCGCGCTTTCAACCGCGCACACAGTCGGCCAAGTTTCTCACGCTAACGGCACGAACTGGTACATTCTTTCTGGCCCGGCGCGCGGAAAACAAAGGCAGTCGACGAATAACATATGAAGGCAGCGGACGCCAGTAGTGGTGTGAGTCGCCGGCCGGGAAAAGTTTTATCTCGTTCGCCTATAAAAAATGGTAAAATAGTTAAGGCAGTCTATTGAGAGACCTAACCCCGGCCGGGCGTTAAATCATAGACTCGTCAGCCTAAAACTTCAGCTTGTAATTTTAAAGTATTAAAATGTGTTTAAATTTATAATATAAAGTGGAATTAAAAACAACGTGAGAACAAATTACCTTACAGTGACATAGAAAACAAAATGTGAGAACTATTTTCGGACATGTGAGGGAATAAACCCACAGAGTACAACACGGGTCGACCAGGACGTACAGAGAAGTAACAGTGCAACTTTCTTCTTAATTCTTGCCGTAATTTTTATAAAGCGCTAAAAGTAAAGTATGGGGAAAATTTAAATATGTGTGTATGAGAGAGTGAGCGAACTGGGCTGCTTTATATAATATTAAATAAATAAATATGTAATGTTGATATAATAGTATAAGTGGCATAGCCAAGTAGGTTTTAATAACGTTTAGAACAGATGTAGAAGGAAATGAAACAAAGAATGTCATAACAATAAATAATAATAAATTAACATTTTATTTCACTTGATATATGTGTGTTAGAATAATCATTTCAAGTACCTGATTTCATTTTCTGTGCTGGTAAATTCGCTATACGAAATAGGGTTACACCACTAGACGATCTGGCCAGAGATTTGACAAAGGAAAGGTAAGTGGGAGTTTGTGATCATTTGATTAATTATTTAATAAGAAAGAATAAAACACGACATGTTGACATCCGATACACAACTGACGAAACAAAGAGCAGACAGCAGAGCGGGGGGAAATCCACAGTTTTCAGGTCACAACTTGTGTTTTGCACACACCATAATATAGGTTCAAAAATAGGCCGGACAATCGAGAGTCTACTGTATTCTGATGTAAGTCCTATCTCAACATTTCCCATATCACGAAAGTTATTTGAATTAACATGTTTTTTATGAATATCATATAAAATAATTAGGCTAAGTACCCTCACACACACACGAAATACAACATGGCTATGAATCGTACCATTTCACAGCACTTAAAGTTGTTTTACAAGCTTAAAACTACTAAAACTAACATTTTTCACAATGTTCGTTATCATCTAATTTATAATCTCCAATCTCTGCTTATTCACAGCGTGTCTTTATATGCTATCATATGCTTTTATTCTCTGCTACATTCCATATACGAGGCTTATCCAGAAAGTAAGTACCGTTTGGGCATTAAGAAAATGATACAAATTATTTTCAAATTAATTTATTTTTCAAAAATTCTACATACCTTAATCTACATTTCTACATAGTCACTATGCAAGTTGAGACATTTGTCGTATCTTGGCACTTAATATGCCAGCTTCAAAGAATTCGGCCGCCTGCAACTTCAACCACTGCTGGACGTTTCCCTTTATCTCATCATCACTTTCAAACTTCTGGCCAGCAAGAAATTTCTTCAGATGCAAAAACAAATGGAAATCGCTGGGAGCCAAATCTGGACTGTAAGGAGGATGACTGAATTGTTCCCAGCAAAATGAATCAACAAGCACTGTCGTTACATGTGCGGTATACGGTCGTGCGCTGTCATGCACAAACACCACTCCGGAAGTCAGTAGTCCACGCCTTTTGTTTTGTATTGCTCACCGTAACTTTTTGAGTGTTTCACAGTAAACTTCTGCATTGATTGTTGTGCTTCGTTCCATAAATTCCACTAACAAAATTCCCTGTCAGTCCCAAAAAACGGTGCACATGATTTTTTTTGCAGAAAGAGGTGGCTTTGCTTTCTTGGCTTTCGGCGATCCAGTATGCCGCCATTGCAGTGACTGTCATTTAGTTTCTGGTGTCTCGTAAGAAACCCACATTTCATCACCAGTGACAATTCTTTTCAAAAAACAATTTCCATCTCTTTCATAACGCTGCAAAAATTCCAAGGCTGCTCCCATGCGTTTCGTTTTTTGACCGTCCGTTAGCATTTTCGGCACCCATCTTGAACACAGTTTTTTGTAGTGTAAATGTTCAGTCACAATTTCATGTAATAAAGATCTAGAAATGTTTGAAAAATCCATTGACAAATCAGAAATTGTGAATCGCCTATTGGAACAAACCTTCTCGTCAACACTGCGCAGCAAAATTCTTCATTGACTAAGGACGGGCAACCACTACGCTCCTCGTCGTGAACATTTTCTCTTCCATCGTTAAACATCCTAACCCACTTTCTCACCATACCTTCACTAATCGTATTCTGTCCATAAACTTCACAAATATGATGATGAATTTCATAAGGACGAAGATTTCTCGCATTCAAAACCTAATAACTGTTCTTATTTCACAACAGTGAGCAGATCGATTTTTTTAAACGTGATTACCGATGTGTAGCAAATGTAAATCGGAACGTAAACAAACAATATAGCTTGGCTACTTCGCCGTCGAATAGAAGGAAGTAACTACGCATGCGCGACCTTTGTACTACAATATGCGCAAACGGTACTTACTTTCTGGATAAGGCTCGTACAATTAGAATGTTCATTGCAACATGTATAGTGCTACTACTTTCAATTCAACAACAAAATGATCAATTAAAATTAGGCTTTTACTTTCTAAAAAATTTTTTTTACCAAACAGTAGGCTACAATTCAATTGTTTTTCTTAAATTAATATAGCAATCTATTAATGTTCAGTGTAACTTCAAATATTTAAATTGTTTGGTTCAGGATGGGTATTTGGAACTAATGCCGCCATCCTGTAAACACTACAGAAATGGCCAACACCATTTACTGTATATTTCTATACGACTACTAAAAACGACAACTTCCTTATATTTCTTTTCCAATTAAAATTTAATTGTTAACGTTTATTTTAGACAGTTTGGTGTAAATGGGTATTTTTTTGAACTCAACACTGTTAATATAACACAATAACATACTCCGTTTAAATATTCTCTTATATCATTCAATTTCATAGCCGAAGTGTGTAATTTTTTGTGATTATAATTCAATTAATATTGAATCAACCAGTGAGTTTTTTAACTGGAGTATACACTTTACCTGGTATATTTTTTTCTTAATGATACTTAGTTTATTGTTTCTTACTATTCTTTCCCTTATGTTAGTAATTACTTTCTCTCTGCTTTCTCATTACTCTTCTTATTTACTGCAATAGTTATACTACTTTTAACTATTATTTTTTCTAATGATCAATCACTATTCAAGTATTTGTTTCAATCTTGTTAGAAGTACCCTTATTAAAAGTTCAAGTAAGACTATGTTGGCATCTTTTTAAATTATTTTTTTTTTATTAGCGGGGGTCCTACAGTCTATGCTGCATCCCACATTTTGGTCGCCATTTCTCCCTATCCTTTCAGTCTGAAAATAGGAGACATGCAAGAAGGCCCAGATCTGCAAATCCATAGAATCGGAAAGTGTAGTAAATTCAAGTATTTGGGAAGCATTATTTCAGAAGATGGAACAACAAAAAATTACATCAAAAATAGGATACAACAGGGAAAAAGGGCTATTCGTTTGCTAAACTCGTTACTTTGGTCGAAGAAAATGAAACTTCAAACTAAACTGACAATCTACACAACTAGTGTGGAGCCCATTTTAACTTATGGCTGTGATGCTGGCAACTTTCAGATAAACAGAAAAAGATGATAGAAACTGTGGACTTCTTAAGAAGAGCGTGTAATATTTGTAGAATACAACATGTTAGAAACAAAGATATAAGAAGGAAAACAGGGTACGTATTTACAACAGCAGAAAAAATAGAATCCAGACAGTTGCTATGGTATGGTCACGTAATGAGGATGGAGGAGAAGCAATGGCACACACACACACACACACACACACACACACACACACACACACACACACACACACACACACACACACACACACCACAAAACAGGAGAAGAAAAGGAAGACTGACAACACAGTGGAGAACAGGAATTAGGAAAGGCATGAGAGATCGAGCTACTGAAGATGGTGACTGAAAGGATAGGGAGAAATGGCGATCGAAATGCGGGATGCAGCATAGACTGTAGGACCCCCACTAATAAAACAAAAATAATAATTTAAAAAGATGCCAACATACTCTTACTTGAACTTATTGTTGTCTTGATTATTCATCTCTTCTTTCACAGCACTAACACTTAACTAAAACGCCAACGCCAAGCAACAAGTAACAAAAACTTCCTTACACATAGCATTCAATAAAACTTGTCGAAAACACAACATCATACCAACACACGCACAAGTTACAATAAAACAAAACACACATACAGCACTACAAACCAAACGGAAATTAGAACAAATAAACCTAAACAACATAATCAATTATTTATACCATAAAAAAGACACACTCAACAGACAGGCATATAACTTACACATGAAACTCACACAAATATTACACCACACAGAACTTGAAAATGTAATACAACACACACAAGACAACATAGAAAAACTCAAATTGACAATACAACATCGACACAACAAAAAAATAACTAACCTTACAACACACACAATTGAATCAATCCCTGAACCGGCACACATATTCCACGCACGCGTAGTTAATACAACACACATTAATTTCACAAAAGATGAAATGAATTTATTAAACAAAGGACTGAAACATAATTTGAATACCAATACAACTAACATCAAAAATCACAATAAACACATACGCGACATCATCATAGACGCAGAAACGGCTGTACAAAACACGCACCTCAACGACCAAGACACGATACGTCACGACATAAAAAGAAAACTTCAAAACACACATACAAAACCAAAAATACACAACAATGAAATAAAAACACTCAATAGTGTAAAACACAAGTTACTCGAACACAACACAACACAACAATCCTAAAAGCCGACAAAGGTAACATTAGCGTCATAATGGACAAACAACACCAATTAAACACTAAAATCGAAAGTTTCTTCAACGAAAATAATATAACGGAAATAAATAAAGACCCCACACTAAAATTTCATAAACAGATTAATAAATTTATAAACAACACCAAACATATAATCAAACCAGAAAACGCCAAATACCTTAAACAAATAAAACCTAACCCCCCTAAACTAAATGCATTACCAAAAATACATAAACCTAACATTCCAATCAGACCATTAATAAACAACACACAGGCCCCCTCCCACAAAATAGCAAAACAACTAGACAAAATAATCAGAGAAAACATAAAACTCAGCAACAACACCTCTATCAAAAACAACATTGACCTAGTCAGGAAAACTGAACACATACACATCCCACATAACTCAACTCTGGCATCTTTTGATATAACCAATTTATACACTAATGTCCCCATCAAAGAAACCATACAAACACTAGAACAACTACTCAGACAAAACAACACACCTGAAACACACATACAAGAAATCATCACACTTACCAAAATAATAACTGAACAAAATTACTTTACATAGAATAACAAAATATACACACAAACAGAAGGACTCCCGATGGGATCCCCCATATCAGGAATACTAGCAGAAATATATATACACAACATTGAACAGAACCACATAATAAACAACAACAAATACACTAACAAAATTATATACTGGCACAGGTATGTAGATGATATATTACTTTTATTCAAAGGCAACACAAGACAAGTTGAAAACTTCCACAAATACATAAACACTATACACCACAAATTAAAATTTACACTGGAAACTGAACAAAACAATAGTATAAATTTTCTAGACCTAACAATTAACAAAACTAACAATACACACACGTACAAAATATACAGGAAACCAACCACAACCGACATGGTTTCCTCAAACCATGATTTGTGTCGACACAACACATCAAACCACCCAACACAACATAAACATGCGGCCTTCAACCATATGCTCCATAGACTAACTAAAATACCCTTAAATAAACAAGATTACACCGGCGAACTCAACACAATAAAATACATAGCAATAAAAAACGGTTATAACCCCAATTTAATAAACATACTACACAAACGCATCAAAAACAAAAACAACAAAACACTAAATACCATCAACACACAACACAATAAGTACATCACACTCACATACCACAACTCATACACACACAAAATCGCCAATACATTCAGAAAACACAAATACAAAATAGCATTCAGAACAACCAATACCATCAAAAAACACATCAGTAATACAAACACAGACATAGACAAATATAACAAAACAGGTGTTTACAAATTAAATTGTAATGACTGCAATAGTTTCTACATAGGCCAGACGGGAAGATCTTTTTCATCCCGTTATTCTGAACACTTAAAAGCTTTAACCAACAACAATATACACTCTGCATTTGCCACACACATACACACAGAAAACCACAGTTACACCAACATAGACACTAATCTTGAAATTTTACATTACATACCCAAAGGTCAAAAACTCAACACAACTGAACAATACGAAATATATAAACACCACACAACACAACCAAACAACATACTCAACGATCAATTACAATATAAATCACATACACTTTTTGACACAATTATACAGAAAACAAACAGTAAGTTGAATCCCCGCGCCAATCCCCTTCCTCCACACACCACCCCCACTTCACCTTCCACACAACCGTTACAAAATGCTGGTAGTCTGTTACCAAAGCTGAAGAAGGCGGATACTAAACCGAAACGCGTCCAATAAAACTAGTAAGTTTTTCACATGAAAAAAGTTCATTTTTAGTTAAGTGTTGAACTTATTATTTAAAAAACGCACCATACACCTTTCCTCGTTACAGTATAAGTAAAACCTTGAAAAACCTTAATAAGTCAGAAAAAGAATTTTTGAGTCTTTACATTAAATTTTAAAGAAGACCCAGGGTGAAATGGAATTTGTGGACAACCTCAGAGGCCTTCAGAGAGACTGCAAGCACTAATGGAGGGAAACTGGACAGAGGAAAGAGGAAAGCAACTAGGCTAGATGGTGTTGATTCAGAACTTCTGAAATATGGGGGAATATTCTTATTGTAAAGACTGCTAAATTTATTTAATAATTAAATAATCTAGTTCTTCAATATCTCCAACAAAAATTACTGAGGTACATCCAGCAGTAATAATAAAGAATTTCACAAGGTTGGAAACATCAACATCATCTCTGTAAACTTTTTCTTTTAAAATAAGCTATCATCCTTCATTTTAAACTGATTCAAATATGTATACTCAGGGTTGTTAGTTACCTGTCCGCCGTGTGTGTCCAGGTTGTTTGTTGCACTGTCTCGTTTTTACCGCTTTCTTGGTCCGAGCGCACTCACACAACTATTTATACTGAGTTTTTAATTAACTTGTCACTGCTTTGATTGTATATTTATATATATATATTAAAGCATAGTCGGCCGACGTTAACTTGCTCGAGCACTTATATGGTTAATTGGCTGGCCACGCGCGGCCATGAGTTGCAGTAGAACTAACTCATTACTGCGCTAAGACGGTAATGCATGAAGTTGAGTTTGGTCACGTGATCACCAGTCTGCGCTCCAATTGGTGCTTTTTAAAAGGTGCTATAAGCCAGGCATAGAGTTTGGCAACATTTTGCTGCCTGGTGAAATACATGACTTGACGTTATTTTCTTCCGTGATTCACGGCTGACACAAAACTGTATGTAGTTGCGTAATGTGTCCGCCCCGTCTGGTCCAAAGACAAAACACAGACGCATTGTTTTGTAATAAACACTGCATACGTGGTTGACTAACTCGAGGTTCTAAAAAGGTGATCACTGGCTACATAGGAAATACACTTGATTCAAAATTTTGTTTTTCATACAATTCTGTACCGTTACAGATTTGTACGTTAACTTCAACAAAATTTCCAGCCAACCATATACACTATTTACACATCTGTAGTGCGATTTTGAACAGAATGTTTTCAAGAACTTGTAGTGCCCACTTTATGGAAATCTTAGATTCAGTTATGTGGCAAAACGAGTACCACCAATTAAATTCAATTTGTGGCAAATGCTTAATGACACTTACTTACTAAGGTAAAGTTTTAAACACTCTTATATGGAACAATAATTGACATTATTAGTGTCTACAGAAGACATAAGAAATTTTGTGCCAGTTTTCTGGTATTATTTATTTCACTTATATTAAATATCACTATAATATTGACGACTCGGAACACTAAGTTTTTTATAAGTAAAAACGTAAAGTTTTACCTTACAGCCTAAACCGGCTTTCACCTATAGAAGGCTTCATCAGAGGCTGTCGTTAGTAGCGCTGTTCATCTTGTTGTTGGCGACGAGATAGTGTTTCGAAAGATCGAAGCTGTGTGTGTGTGGTGAGATGTGTTCGAATAATGCGTGCGATTTGAATTGTGTCTGTTCGTTTAGGATGTCGTTTTTATTTGTTTTTGTGTGTTTGTATATTTCTAATTGTTCTAGAGTGTCTAGTTTTCGGCCTTTTGTGTGTACGTGTAGTATGTTCATGTTATTGTCGAAGTTTTTATATGTGTGGTTTGCTTCAATGAGGTGGTTTGCGAAGGTAGATTCTGTAGTGGTGTGAAAGCCGGTTTAGGCTGTGTAAAGCAATTACGGTAGAGAATTTTTTTTGCGTAAACGGCACTGTAGCGGGCGTCAACTGTCAAGAGTGATGCATGGTATAGCCAAACGGCCGCCGTTAGACAATGACTTAAGAAAGACATCGCCTTGGCACACAACAGATGTTGGACGTGAATGAACGACATAAGCGCAAGTGGCGACAATAACAAAGAAACAAAAGACGGTGTCAGTTCGTCACAACTACCGACAAAGCGTGTACTAAGGGGACGCCAACATTTTCGACATACACGTGTGGGTTAGCGGCTGCACATGGACATAACATTTTCCACAAAAGCAGTCTAAGAGCGGATGCAGTTAAGTACAAAGGAACTTATATAGCCGCACAGCGGGCAACTTGCTTACTGGCACGACATACGGAGCATCTTGTAGGGCTGCAGAACAGATGTTAGTTCCTGGAAGATGACCACCATCAGCGTGTGAACGTAACAAGGGAAGTCGAGGACAATACGGCGATTCGACACACCCGGGTTATGGTACACACATGTGCGGAAAGGAAATCGCTTAGAAAGGACACTAGGGAACGTAAGACAATCACATAACAGACAACCGTGTAATTAGGTCCGTCGTCATACGGGGAGGTGGTGTGGACAGCAAGACTTTTAGAGAGGGGTCTTGGCTGACCTATCAGGAGCAAGGAATTCGGCAAAGGCGGGTGTAAAGAAGACGTCAACATGGAGACAAGGGTGAAGAGCTAATGGGAAGTAGACTAGTGACCCCAGCCAGAGTATCCAGGAGGAGCCTTCGCAGAATCTGATACGAGAAAACAATCATGACAGTGATTGTGGTAAGGGTATGACATCCGTGGAGGGAGTCGTGTTGCTGAAGTAATAAAATAAGGTGTTCGCAGAGAAGAAGAGGTCAGTCGATTTCCAATTTTCAAACAATTTCGGTCAGTCTATAAAAATCAGTCAGTCAGTCTATTTTAAAAGCTCGGTCAGTTTTATTTTAAAGATGGACGGTAGTAAAGTGTATTGATACAAGCAGAGAGATCGTTCGGGAGTGTATCAGAGGCTATGTAAAACTGTAGAACTAACCCGTGACCAAATACTATGACAATGTCGAGTTAAGTACGATCAGACTTTGTGATCATAAAAATCTCGTTTTTATGAATCTAATGCGAGTGATAAGGTATTGACAATATCACATTACCGTGACATAAGTGACATGAGACAATATAGTAAGATTGTGCCACGAATTAACTCACTGAAATGCAAATAAAACCAATTATATTTGCATTGTGAATACCGTATAAATGGTACAATCGCTCTAGTTAAACGCAGCATAAACTATTGCACGCGTACATCGAGAGTGACAAAGAACCTACACGCAAAAGTGTTTTAGACGATGAAGTAATATTCGAGTTAACGCAATTAGTCATTATCGTTCACGCGAGTATCCGGATAAAATGTGGAACAAATAGTGTCGTGACGGAGTGTCAAGTGTAATTTAATTGGCGTATCTTCGGCCTGGACTTCTTCGCAGTATGCGAGGTACGACGCAGTTAATCACCGCAATTTGGATACAAACAACAAGTAAATTGTTATCATTCATGTAACATTAGATTAGGTCGCCACTGTCCTGCCACTCAAAAAGAACTCGCCGCTGAGTAGAATATACATTTATTTAATTGTTGAATATACATATATTTAATTGCTCAAAAGTAACGCAAATTGAGAAATATGAATCCATAGAGTAGGATATATTGAAATTTATATGGTCATTAATTAATTAATCTTTATTGATTTTGTAGATGTTCATAACGTTAGAGATAATATAACAGCATTGTGTATTTAATATGTTGTATAGAAACGCTAACTTTATTCAGTATTTAAATGATATTGAAAACATATAATAAATTTGTATCGTTTATAAAAATTAAATTTGTATTGTTTACGAAAATTAATAGTGTCTGAGTCACATGATTGTTATTCACCCAAAACACCTGTTTACATATGGTGCTCCAGCACGCGGGGCGTATTAAAGCTCAGTGATATCAGAGTGTATCATCAGACATGGCATGCCCGTCCTGGAGCAGTAAACAAGATCTGTAGTAAAAACTTACATTTATGGAAACTCCTTTGAATAATTTTAACTAATTTATGCAAGTAGAGACAAACATAAAATATATTACAGTTGCATATGATGCCCAACACGTGACACGAGGAAGCAAATTCTAGTAGATAATTGTAACCAAGAGAACATTTTATACAATTAAAAATTCAATTAGATTATGCAATTAATAAATTTGCATAATACATGTATATTTGTACATGATGCCCAACGCGTGGTAATATATTATATTTGTACATGGTGCCCAAACGCGGGACAACAAGCAAAATTTATTTAATTAATTAATTTATGCAAATATTAAATCTGCATAAATATACATTCGTATATGGCGCCCAACGCGATTGCTCGAATAATTAATAATAAATATTATTAGTGAGTAGGCTGAGGACAGGCAGTGGCTATAAACAATTGTTAGACAGTAAGTCAGTAGTAGAAATAGTCTTAGTTAAGCATACTTGAATGATTACGCGTAGTCACGCGAAAATGACGAACAATAATTCAGATAGTATGGAGTTCGACGTGAACAACCAGCTAGGCGTCGAAGGACGTGAGGAAGATACGACGCAGAGTGAAAACACCAGCGCCGACGAGACTACAAGGGCGGGGGGACAATCGTTAGTACCTCGCGAGATGAACTTCCAGTTATTGCTCGAGTTCATTAAACAACAGAATGAAGAAATGAGCGAAAAAATGAGTGAAAAAATGAAACAACAGAACGAAGAACAGATTGGAAAAATAAAAGTAGAATTGCAAGAACACACCAAGAAATGGGAAGAGAAAATTAGCGAGCTACAGAAAAAGAATGAACGTGGAATGAAAGAGTTAAAGAATGAATTAACAAGACATACCAAAGAAAGTAAAGAATTGAGAGAGAAGGACCGACAAGAATGGCAAGAAGCAATTAATAATACACAGAAGTCAGTAGACCAAATAAATAACAAACTAGACACACATATTCAAGAAACCAACAGCAGGAATGAAGAATTGAAAGGAGTTGTCATGAACAACGTAGAACGACTACGGACAGAACAAGGAGAAGCAGTAAACTCGTTAAAACAGAAGATCGTAGAAGTAGATGACAGACAACGGTCGGCTGTACAGAAAATCAGTGAGACAGATAAAGAGAAGGAGACACGGCTAGAAGAATTAAGAAACCACATCGCCAAAGTTAAAGAAGGCCAAGAACGGCTACAGCGTCAATTAGCCAACGCAGAAGTCGGATCGACCGCAAGAACAGGTGGGCCGCATAACAACGAATTAAAATACAACGGCACAGACCGATATCCCATAGAATTTCTCAAAGAACTGACCGAAATCCAGAACACATTCTACCCAAGTGACGATGTCAAATGGATCGGTCGACATCTAGAAGCAGACGCCGCGATTTGGTGGAGGGTGATACGAGACCAAATCCGCAACTTTGATGAATTTAAAGACCTCTTCACACAAAAGTATTGGGGAGAAGAAAGACAGGACGCAGTTAGGGACAACCTAGAATTTGGTCGATTTAATTGGAAGGGCAATCTGAGCGCAATACAATATATGGAGCGCAAGCTTATTGAAAGTCGCCAATTAACGCCAGCTATCACTGATCGTCAGTTAATCAAAAAGATAGCGCGCCATTTTGGTAAGAATATTGAAATTGCTGTGGTGACAAGGGGGATTAATTCAATCCAAAACCTTGAATCATTGATTGCAGAGTACGCCACGATTAATCAGCGAACAAACAGAGATAATGACTTTGTAGGGAGTCACGAGAAGGTGAATGCCCGAGGTGTGGGAGAAGCAACAAACACACCCCAACCATTTCACAATAAGGGTGTCAGCTGGAAGCAAAAACAGCATGTGCCGAACAAAGAAAGTGAAAACGATCGCAACGTTAAGGGGTTTGGACGACACACTAACCGACAGCCCATAAATTCCTTAGAATTCGTAAACAACGGTGCGTCGACCTCGACTGGTAAGGGGAACGACATAGATAAAGAAAAAAAAAATTAACCCTACAGTACAATGAGATAGCCGATATACTGATTAAGAACCGACTTCACGAAACTAACATACTATTACCAGATCTTAGAAATGAATTAACTTATGAAGATGAATTAAAATTCGAACAACGGATTTCTAAGTGTCCAGAAGTATTAATTAAGTTCAATAATAATATTACGGTCCTTGCCTTATTGGATACTGGGAGCGCGATAAATGCGTTGTCAGAAGAATGGTTCAACCAAAATAAACATTATTTAGAACCTTATGAGGAATTAAGGATGACTAATACACTGATTATTAGAGCAGTAGGTAGTAAGTCTAAGCTAGTACGGAAACAAATCTTATGTGACATTTACATTAGTGATATCAAGATAGACTGCGTATTTTTAATTATTCCAAATTTAATTAGAAATTGTATATTAGGTATTAGCTTTATGAAAGATGAAAAATGTTTGATTGACGTGGAAAAGGGAGTCGTCGAATTTAGAGGAAGAGAGGAAGAACAAAATGTCAGCATACCCATTATACACATGGAAGTAGTAGAAGCAGAAGAAGAGGATGAAATCGAGAAGAAAATAAACGCGAAAGTGGACAACATAACAGGTGTGGATGAGGAAACGTTAGAAAATCTGAGAGAAGTCTTAATGAATAATAAAAGTTTATTTCGGGAGAGTCCAGGGAGAATGGAATGCTATCAGCATGAATTTAAAGTAACGGACAACACGCCTTATTTCCAACGCGGGTGGCCAATTCCACTTGCATACAAGCAAAGAGTTGATGCCGAAATCAACAAAATGTTGAAACACGGTGTAATTGAGAGGGGAAATAGCCCATTTATTCATCCAATGGTCGCCGTAATAAAGAAAGACGGAAACGTCAGGCTGTGTTTGGACGCACGAAAAATCAATAGTGTTACCATTCCCGACTATGAAGGACCAACTCCTATCCAAGAGATTTTAGCAAGGTGTGGTAGAATGAAGTACCTGTCCACAGTGGATTTAACCAGCAGTTTTTGGCAGGTGCCACTAAAGGAATGTTGTCTCGATTACACTGCTTTCATGTATGAGGGGAAATGTTATAGATATACAGTAACACCATTCGGATTAAGCACCAGTTCTGCCGCTCTGACGAGGGGACTAGACATGGCACTTGAAGATCCGGTGAAGGAAAACACAATCATCTATGTTGACGACTGTCTTTGTTACTCGAACGACGTCAAGACGCATCTGGTACATTTGAATTTATTATTAAGCAATGTACGCAGAGCAAACCTAACGATTAACCTCGATAAATCGCAATTCTTTCGTCAAGAAATCGCCTACCTAGGGTATCGCTTAACTACAGAAGGAGTTCAAGCAACAGAAGAAAAGGTTGCTGCGATCAGAAATTTCCCAGTTCCGAGAAACCAGAAGCAATTGAAAGGATTCTTAGGATTGACTAACTTTTATAATAGATTTACTGCTAAGTATGCAGAAACGATTCAACCATTACTGGATTTATTGAAAAAAAATAAAAGGTTTATATGGACATCAGAACTAGATCGATGCTTCAAGGAAGTAAAGGATTTATTTATTGAAACGGTTATATTAAAATTTCCGAAAATCAACCAACGATATTTTCTTCAATGCGATGCGAGTAAATACGCCTACGGTGGACAACTGTATCAGTTGGATGAAGAGGGGAATGTGGGTGTAATTGCCTACACGAGTAAAACTTTTAAGGGTGCGGAAAAGAACTATTTCACGACTGAAAAGGAACTCTTAAGCATTGTCAGATGTTTAGAGAAGTTTCGAATATATATCTTGGGTCAACCATTAACGATTATAACTGATAATAAAGCACTCACTTTCACGCATAAATGCCATCTAAACAACTCCAGGATAACTAGGTGGATCCTATCCATACAAGAATATAACTTTAACATCCTTCACTGTAAAGGTAAAGAGAATGTAGTGGCCGACATACTCAGCCGGTATACAGAAGATGCAACGGAAGAGGACCAAGTTGATGAGAACTTTGAATACCAGATAAATCAGGTAACTATAAAAATGAAGAAAGACGTATGTAGTATGATAAGAGACATAGGAAAATTCCAGAAGGAGGATACGAAGTTAGGATCTATTATAGATAATCTAGATAATGGTAATGAAAATGATATGTGTAAGTTTTATAAGTATGTTGATAACAAATTGTATAGAAAGCGTAAGAACAAATGGAAATTATACGTGCCAGAGAGTATTACGGACATAATCATCTCCGAAATACACCAGATGTACGGCCATTTAGGAGGTAAGAAATGTACCAAACTGTTACAGGAGAGTTTCACATTTGACAAAATGTCAAGGAAAATTAAAGAGTACGTAAAAACTTGTGACAAATGTCAACGTTGCAAGGATAGCCAAAATAGGAATCTGTTTGGCGGAACGATACCAATTTTACCATCAGAGAAAGGAGAACTCATTAGCGGTGATTATTACGGACCGTTACCAGCATCGACGGGTGGCGTAAAATACATCTTCGTCATGGTTGATAACTTTACAAAATACGTGAAGTTATTCACGTTGAGAAGGGCAACAACGGCCGCAACTATCAGGAGAGTCCGACAATACATCGAAGAAGTTGTAAAACCGAAAGCAATATTAACGGACAATGCGACGCAGTTTACATCGAAACAATGGGTGAAAGGATTGAGTGAACTTCAAATACAACCGAAGTACACTGCCATTCGCAACCCGTGCGCCAACCTTGCCGAACGTATTAATCGACAATTAGGAAACATGTTCCGTATATTCGTCGGCGAACAACACACTAAGTGGTCACGTTTCATTACAACAATCGAAAGCTGCATTACTGAAACGTATCACGACACCATTGAAGTAACACCATACGAAGCGCAGTTTGGTAGGAGACCAGCACGCGTTTGGGAAAAATACTTAAACCAAGAAATACATGAACATAGCATAACGGACAACCGCCAAATCTTTGTGAAGATGAAGCTGAAGAGAGAGAAACACGCAAAGAAAATGAACGAGGATAACAAAATTACCAAATTTAAATTGGGAGATCTAGTATTGGTAAGGACATATTGCCAATCGGATGCCATGCAGAAGAAAATTGACAAATTTTGTGAATTATATTGTGGATCCTATAAGGTGAAACAGGTCTTAGGGGAAGCTACATATATCTTGGTTGAATGCAGCGATGAACAGAAAATACGCGGCAAATTTAACATAAGACAGTTAAAAGCCTATCATTCCCGAAAGGAAAGAGATTAAAGAAAGAAATCAACGTGATAAATAATACATCAAATTATTTAAGGACAAGACGTGCGTTTATGTTACGTAAAGAAGGGAAAAGGCAAACTACTCAACGGCTAAGTGGGGAGAAGTTAGAGGAATGCGTAATGCCTCTAACGGTAAAAAAACAAACCATTCAAGTTTGCTTAGCTAAGAGATAGAATTGTCTTTGTAAATAAATCAAGAACTATGTCATTGTGTTATAGTTAGTAGTGAAATCATAGACTAATTTGTAAAAATTTAAATTGTCTAGTTTCATGGTAAAATTTTGAATAATGTACGTGATAAGATAGTAATCGATAAGAGAAAGTAAACAAAGGTTTGTTACTTAATCATTTGAAATAATTAGCTATAAATTATTGGAATGTACAACAAGCAGTAATAAATTACAAGAATGTAAAATAGAAAAAAAAATCATTTATTATAGATTGTGTAATCGTAAAAACTTTAATGAGAATTATAGTGTGATAGTTGTTAAGTTCAAATAAAAGGGGAATGTAAATAAAGTTTTGTTCAATTGAAATGAGATTTTGTTGAGAAATTGTAGAATTTTAGGGGACGAAAATTTTTTTTTGATACGTATAAGAAGTACAGTATTAATGTTTATATGTGTAAAATTTAGCGAAAATCAAATTGTAATATAATCTTTGGAAAATATAACCAAGGATAATTAGAGTGAATAGGTTAGCAAGATATTAATACTTAAGCTTATTGTGTTTTCTTTTGTTGTAACCAAGTTGGTAGAACGCTTGTCAACAAAACGTAAATTTTAGCCAATAGATTATTTAGGAGTAATGCATATAAATATTAAAAACCTAAACGAAAAAAATTTTTTACGGAGAAAAAAATGTATGATAACTAGTTAGCAACAAAGGAATATTCTTTTACTTTATTTTCCTAAAAAGAAGGAATTTTGTAGATATAGAATATGTAAATGAATATTAACTTAACCATTTAATTACTAGAAAATCTGTAAATGGATTCATAATCTCAAACAAGCGAGCAATAAATTCAGTATCGAGGTTATGAACGACAGTGGTGTAATAATGACAGACAGTGTTGAAAAGGGGGGAAGGAAAGGGTAAGTGACACTACACTCTTTCACGTGGAAGATGATCTTTAGTGGCTACACTCTTTTCAATGAAGAATGACCATTGATGAAACTTCAACAAGGGCATTAATTTGCGATTCCTTGATTCGGGACTCATCAATGAACCCAAATTGGGGACTCTGTAAAGCAATTACGGTAGAGAATTTTTTTTTGCGTAAACGGCACTGTAGCGGGCGTCAACTGTCAAGAGTGATGCATGGTATAGCCAAACGGCCGCCGTTAGACAATGACTTAAGAAAGACATCGCCTTGGCACACAACAGATGTTGGACGTGAATGAACGACATAAGCGCAAGTGGCGACAATAACAAAGAAACAAAAGACGGTGTCAGTTCGTCACAACTACCGACAAAGCGTGTACTAAGGGGACGCCAACATTTTCGACATACACGTGTGGGTTAGCGGCTGCACATGGACATAACATTTTCCACAAAAGCAGTCTAAGAGCGGATGCAGTTAAGTACAAAGGAACTTATATAGCCGCACAGCGGGCAACTTGCTTACTGGCACGACATACGGAGCATCTTGTAGGGCTGCAGAACAGATGTTAGTTCCTGGAAGATGACCACCATCAGCGTGTGAACGTAACAAGGGAAGTCGAGGACAATACGGCGATTCGACACACCCGGGTTATGGTACACACATGTGCGGAAAGGAAATCGCTTAGAAAGGACACTAGGGAACGTAAGACAATCACATAACAGACAACCGTGTAATTAGGTCCGTCGTCATACGGGGAGGTGGTGTGGACAGCAAGACTTTTAGAGAGGGGTCTTGGCTGACCTATCAGGAGCAAGAAATTCGGCAAAGACGGGTGTAAAGAAGACGTCAACATGGAGACAAGGGTGAAGAGCTAATGGGAAGTAGACTAGTGACCCCAGCCAGAGTATCCAGGAGGAGCCTTCGCAGAATCTGATGCGAGAAACCAATCATGACAGTGATTGTGGTAAGGGTATGACATCCGTGGAGGGAGTCGTGTTGCTGAAGTAATAAAATAAGGTGTTCGCAGAGAAGAAGAGGTCAGTCGATTTCCAATTTTCAAACAATTTCGGTCAGTCTATAAAAATCAGTCAGTCAGTCTATTTTAAAAGCTCGGTCAGTTTTATTTTAAAGATGGACGGTAGTAAAGTGTATTGATACAAGCAGAGAGATCGTTCGGGAGTGTATCAGAGACTATGTAAAACTGTAGAACTAACCCGTGACCAAATACAATGACAATGTCGAGTTAAGTACGATCAGACTTTGTGATCATAAAAATCTCGTTTTTATGAATCTAATGCGAGTGATAAGGTATTGACAATATCACATTACCGTGACATAAGTGACATGAGACAATATAGTAAGATTGTGCCACGAATTAACTCACTGAAATGCAAATAAAACCAATTATATTTGCATTGTGAATACCGTATAAATGGTACAATCGCTCTAGTTAAACGCAGCATAAACTATTGCACGCGTACATCGAGAGTGACAAAGAACCTACACGCAAAAGTGTTTTAGACGATGAAGTAATATTCGAGTTAACGCAATTAGTCATTATCGTTCACGCGAGTATCCGGATAAAATGTGGAACAAATAGTGTCGTGACGGAGTGTCAAGTGTAATTTAATTGGCGTATCTTCGGCCTGGACTTCTTCGCAGTATGCGAGGTACGACGCAGTTAATCACCGCAATTTGGATACAAACAACAAGTAAATTGTTATCATTCATGTAACATTAGATTAGGTCGCCACTGTCCTGCCACTCAAAAAGAACTCGCCGCTGAGTAGAATATACATTTATTTAATTGTTGAATATACATATATTTAATTGCTCAAAAGTAACGCAAATTGAGAAATATGAATCCATAGAGTAGGATATATTGAAATTTATATGGTCATTAATTAATTAATCTTTATTGATTTTGTAGATGTTCATAACGTTAGAGATAATATAACAGCATTGTGTATTTAATATGTTGTATAGAAACGCTAACTTTATTCAGTATTTAAATGATATTGAAAACATATAATAAATTTGTATCGTTTATAAAAATTAAATTTGTATTGTTTACGAAAATTAATAGTGTCTGAGTCACATGATTGTTATTCACCCAAAACACCTGTTTACATATGGTGCTCCAGCACGCGGGGCGTATTAAAGCTCAGTGATATCAGAGTGTATCATCAGATATGGCATGCCCGTCCTGGAGCAGTAAACAAGATCTGTAGTAAAAACTTACATTTATGGAAACTCCTTTGAATAATTTTAACTAATTTATGCAAGTAGAGACAAACATAAAATATATTACAGTTGCATATGATGCCCAACACGTGACACGAGGAAGCAAATTCTAGTAGATAATTGTAACCAAGAGAAAATTTTATACAATTAAAAATTCAATTAATTTATGCAATTATTAAATCTGCAAAAATATTACATTCGTAGCTGTAAGGTAAAACTTTACTTTTTTACTTATAAAAAACTTAGTGTTCCGAGTCGTCAATATTATAGTGATATTTAGTTAAGTAACGGACACGTCATGGACAACGAAATCCAAGAATTTCACTTATATTGTAATGTAAGATCTTCTTCTCTTCAGGATTAGGTTAGATAAATCTGTTCCAGCACCATCTCATCCTCGGCTGACCCACGTCTCTTCCACCACTGGGTTTATAGTTCAGTGCCGCTTTCGGCAATCAATCCTCTGTCATCCTTTGCAGATGATCCCACTATTGTCTTCTGTAAATAAATAATATCATTTATGTCCTTTACTTCAAGTTCTGCTCTGATATCCTCATTCCTTATTCTATCTTGCAATGTATAATTTAAAGTATTTTGAAGAAACTACATTTCAGCATTCTGAATCTTGCCGCATCGTCATGACCCACACCTCACTTGCATATGTCAATGTGGGTATTGCAATGTCTTATAAAATTTAATCCTTGTTCTGTGTCTTGTTTTATTTCTAAGATTTTTATGAATCATACCACAAATAATCCTAAATTTATTTATATTTTCTTTTATATCATATTCAGATTCATAGCTTACTGCACAGCAGAGATATTTAAAATGGGTCACTTATTCTAAAGTGCTGTTGTTTATAATTATCTTGGTCCTCACTGGATATTTACCTATCAACGCCATGGTTTTGGTCTTTGTAATGTAAGATGTCATCTTTATTGTTTACTGACTTTGTTAAATATAGATATCTCTTAAAGGAAGCCCTATGTTTTCACACTTAACCTTCTTGGTTACAACAAAATAAATGGCAAAAGCAAAGTTCTTTTTCTTTTAATTTTTGGAGTTTTATTCTCAAAAATCTATCCCCAAAGGAAATTCTGGCTGCCCCCTGTTTTTTATATTGTTCTAATTGATATTTCAATCTAATGCAGCATGATTAGCTTGTAGTATATAGTTGACTAAAGGGACAAAATTACCTTATTTCAAATACACCAATGATTATTTATGTCAGTATCAAGTTATTGTCAACTGTTTCAATTCTTTGTCAGTTGAGTTATTTAAATACATTTTAAATTATGTCCTATTCTAAGATATTAATAGAAATAGTCATTTGAACCTTTCAATTAACTGAACAAATGAAGTGAGTCTCAGTTTTGATCCAAATGTTAGGTACTCATTTGTCTGTCTGTCTGGTGTATGTCTCATAATAACTTTTAAACCATATCAACCAATTTTCATAAAAGTTGATCTATACTTTTACCCTACAGAACTGTACTGTTTCTGAGATTGATCCCTCTAAAAATAGGGGTAGGGCACAAAAATGTGGGGGTGCAAATTTTGATAAAGTTGCAAAAATTCATGTGGGATATCAAATTAAGAAGAATTTTAACCACAATTTGAATATAGTGATCATTTTGCAATTTCAAAATTTTTGGACACCAGGGCCCAACAGAGGGATCAAAAATTTGAAAAACATCATGAAAATCCAGCAGGGTGTCAGACTAATAGGAATTGTAGCCAAAATCTGAATTTTTCGAATTTTTAGTGTTTATTGTGCTCTACTATTAAGCCTATATTAGACTGTTGTTAGCCTACATTACTACAGAAATAGTAGAGAAACCGGGATTTTTGTAAATCCCGTAATTGACAAATTACCTAATATTGAAAATTAATGTAAAATTAATAATAAATGCACTTTGTTCAAAACAGTGAGTGAGTTCTACAGCTCAGGAAGAGTACTAGCATATAGAAAATACAGACGGATAACCATTCAGAAAAAAACAAAAACAAAAATTATATACAAGCAACTGTTTTTCATGTTTGTTAAAATAGCATATAATGACACCCTCAATTAAAACTATGTCAGTCAACAAACTGCTAAGGACAAAAAGAATATTCCACACTTATTATATTCTAACAAAAAATATTTTAACTACCATTAAAACACTGCTCATTAGTTATTTGTCTCCATGAAAAATAATGAATATAACATTGTTCTGAGTTCCATGGTTAGAATTTAATCTTCATTTATCTTTGTTCCAGACATTAAAGGCCAATGACAGCAAAAGACCTACTGCTTTAATGCCTGGAAAAAACAAATCAAAGTAAAAACTATAATTATTATTTTTTAATTATAGTGTGCACTACAAATTATGATTTTGTTTATTCTGAAAAGCCATTAAATTTTTTCCACCCTGGAAAGGAACTGACACAAAAAATTAAATCATAATTTATATTATGAAAACTCAATAAGAATATAAGAATAGAAAATAAGAATTTTTTTGCAAAATACCTTTGGTACAGGATACCCTTCCTGAAGTGGTTCTTCCATCACTTATTCTTTGATTACACTGTTTATGTCACAAACATCCTGAAGAATGAGTTCTTCTTTGATTACAGTTCTCACATCTGAAGGCACAGGAACTAATTCTGTTAAAATAAGTTCTTCTTTTACAATGCTTTCTAGGTCTGACTCATCAACCATGAGTTCCTTCTTGATGCAAATATCAGTTCCTACATGCAATGATTCCTCCATAACAACTTCTTTCTCTTGAAGATGGCTCATTGCACACATCTACAACAGAAAATTTACATTCATAACAAATATACACACATGATTACCAGTAATTATCAATACAAGGAAAACTATACAACCCTGTGTGTGATAAAATTCATATTTATATCTCTGGCAGTGGTGCAACAGGAGTTGGAACAAAAATTGGAGGTACAAACGTACAAACTGTTACTAGAATGTATAATATGAATATGCAGATATTTTCAGGCTTACACTAATGTGTTTCACATAGACATTCATAGTGTACTCCAAGCAGTTCACATTTCTCTAACATTTTCCAAACAGAAGCTATATCACTCATTCACTACAATGATCAATGAATCAGAATAACATATGCATTACGGGTGGCCAATAAAATTCTATGAAAGCATGTACATGCAAATAAAAGAAAACTGTGTATGGCCTTAACATATTATGGGTAAATTTGTACTATAGTCTAAATATAGCAAAATACTTGGGCATGATGAAATGGGCTGATAAGCATGATACTTTGGCATATCTGGTTTAAACAGAAGGAGGATACTAAAAAAAAGTTTAACATAAATTACAGTAAACTACACTGACCTTTGGGTTGAAAGACAGGAGTAAAAACACAACAAGCAGGTGTTGTATACACAGTCAAGATTATAAGGCAGTCTGCTTGCTGTAGGTTGAATCATAGTTTGCTATTTAGCCCTCATAGTTTTTACAGTAACAGAACCTAAACTGTAGCTAAAACTGGTATTTAAATTTCATAGGGTTAAAAGTGACCCTCCTTTAAATTACTTATTTATTTAGTGTATTATTTCTTCAAGGAAGTATTAAGAAACGTGTTATTTACTCTTGTTCAACTACAACACACTAATCAGATTTTGAAAATAAATTACATTGTTTTGATATTAATACAATAATAAGCTAGGTAGTTATATAATTATAACTAACTAGTTAGGTTAATAATTACCGGCACACTTTAAATTAAAACAAGATTTATTTTAGTGTTCAGCTAATATATTATCATTTACTACTGCTTTCAGAATGTGAAGTGCACCCTGTTTATTTTCTATTTTCAAAATAAAACAACCGATTTATTATTTTCAGTCCAAATTATTTTATCAATAATTAATGAATAATTCAAGTCCAAAATAATAAATTATTTATTAATTCTCATAACAAGGTGGAGAAAATATGTGGAGCATCAATAAAGGGGGTATTTATCACTTAATGTAACTGGATGAAAACTGGCAAATGTGTGTAGTTACAATTTGCTGATGCCAAGGTAGTGTACAGTGAGTTTAGTTACTGCTGCTTTAAAAAAAATTTAACATTGTTAACTTTCCCAATATGTGGAGGTTATGACACAGGCCTGACTGGAAGGTAGAGCTCATGCTGTGGACTGGTGATTACATTGTTCCTTCCATAAATGAGTGCCATTTTGATGCATGCAAGGGAAGTCAACATTGCATATTTATAGCATGGTGTGGCCAGTCAGTTGTTAAGTAACTTGTGTCATGTAGGTGTATTTTATCATAGGATAGCCTATGCTTCTGTAGTGTCATTAATAGCTTGTTTGTTCCTGGTGAGTGAAAGCAAGTGTGCTCAAGACTTTAAGAAAACTAGATAAAGGTACAACTTTAACTGACCTTGGAAAGGAGTATGGGACTGACAAGACAACCATCGAAGATTGGAAATGGCAGCGAGTTGAAATCGAACATTGGTGTTCTGCTCAAGCTTCAACTTCAAGAATATAAGACAGTGAAGAAAGGAGACTATGATCAGGTCTGTGAAGCACTTTATCTGTAGTTTACAAGAGAAAACACAAAGGGCTGTGCTAATTATAGGACTTCAGTTAACCAAAAAAGCTTTAGCATTTAACAGAAGAATTAATGGGGGTGATAACTGTATGGCTAGGAAGGGAAGGTTAGATCCTTGGGAAAAAGTGCTATGGAGTGAGACAATCAATGATTTCCGGTGAGTCCAAATGGTCAAACTAACAGGATGTCCAGACATGTACAAAGTTGTCTTACAATGACTAGACTCTTCAAAGGACTGTCTATAGGAATTGGAGGGTGTATTATGGGATTATCTGAGGCTCTGAAAAAAAAGTTAGGACTGTCTAAAGCTAAGAACGGCGTGTTACTCCCAATACTATAAAGGTTCTCAGAATAAAATGATTGGAATTATATAAATACACTTGTCCATTATAAATAAACGTATAGTACATGCCACAGAACTGAAACATGTATTACAGAAAAAAAATAAAATAAATTAAGACAAGTAGAGAAGCAAAGATGAGAGTCGTACCAGTTATCCTACTGCGAATAACGAAAATGAAGAAGTAGGAGAGATACACAATGATTTATTTATACTCATAAAATATGAAGACCTTAAGTATACAATAATAAATAATGGAAAACTCCAATGCAAAAGAAACAGAGACAAAAAATCATTAAAAATATAGAAGAAAGAACTTACAGGAGAATTTGGCTTTGTATGAAGAGAAATGGAAGAGGAGATAAGAGTATACTTATGGAAACTGTAGCTTCAAATGAATTCTGTATTATATTCTTCAAGTAAAACATGAAAAAATGTGGATTTGGGAAAACTTAGTTCTATAAGAATGGGCCAGATTTTATTACAGACAGAGAAAAGTTAATAGTTAAAAGACATAACTGTGATTACTAAATTTCACACAAGCAGTCATAATATACTTGAAAGAGCAAAGAAACTAATAACTATTTACATTAGTTTGATTCTTCTTTACATGTTATATGTTATTCTAAGACAACTAGACTAAAAGAATAAACCATATGTATGTTTACATTTTTGTTGTTATAAAATCAATTAGCATCCAAACTAATTTTATAGATTAATACAGTATTAAAAATGCTGTTTGTGAATGTGAGGATGTTGTTGGCTATGTTTGAATTTTTATTTACGTAGGCCTATACCACTATTCCTCATGGCATATAGATCATCAGTACACGACACAACCGGCATGCTCCAGCAAAATTGGTGTTTGGGCGGGAGATTCGTCTTCCTGGGGACTTAATGTTCGGATCACCTGAGACTCAGTCCCAAGAGCCGCAGAACTATTCCTCGCAATTAGAAAACCAACTGCGAGAAATGAATCGCTTGGTAAGAGGACAGCTGAAGATTCCCAGTGATAAAATGAAAACTTGGTATGACATTTATAGCAATAGTGTGGGTTTCCAAGAAGGAAATCAGGTCTGGTTGTTCAATCCAAAGCGCCGTCGTGGTCGCTCACCTAAGCTTCAGTCTAACTGGGAAGGACCCTACACTGTGAAAAAAAGAATCAACGATGTTGTTTATCGGATTCAACAGGAAGGACAGCGAAAGTTCAAGGTCGTCCACCTAGATCGCCTGGCTAAGTACTACTTCAGAGACGGTTAGCTAGTTCGGGACGAACAGGCTTAAGGAGGGGGCGGTGTTACGACATCACAGAACAATCTACGTGTTTACCGAACGTTCTAGAGAGATCCAGAATGTAAGCGTGAGGCGAACGTGCTTGTTGACGCATTTGCTGGACGGTGCGAGAATTCACGCGGCCGCTCTCACTGTGTCAAGGGCACAAGCAATTACGTCATAGTTTAGAGGTAATACGTAGTATGTGGAATCGTCTGGATTTTCGGTGGCTATAAATACCAGTACTCAACGACGTTCAATTAAGTATTAGTCGTGATAAATTACAGTACGGTTCGAGAGTTATTATCGGGCAAAATTACTGTGTACGTTCAAGTGGTTATTAGTTAAGTGTTGTTTTATAATCGGACGGTATATTGTAATACAATTGTGTTTTAATATTAGTTGACATTTATTTGCGTGTGAACAATTTTTATTTGATTTGTTATAAGAGACTGTGTTGTTAATTACGAACCGTTTAACTGTAAAAATTAAAGCTGGTGATAGTGACTTAATTGGTGTCTTGTGCTTATTTTGTTTTCCACTGTACCTACGACGATCAAGTAGACCGTAGTAACAGTGGTGTCAGAATTGGGATAGACCGGTTAACAATGGAAACAATGGGCACTTTGTACAAGACAAGTGTAATTCATAATTAATCGGAAAACAATGGATGCCAGTCAGATGATGGAAGCTTTCCAAACGCTGCTGCGGCAGACACAGGAACAAGCAGAAAGACGACAAAAAGAAGAACGAAGACAAGAAAGAGAAGAAGCAGAAAAACGACAGGGTGAAAAACGCAGGCAGGAAAGAGAAGAGGCTGAGGAACGTCAGAAAGCACTAATGCTAGAAACAGAAGAAAGACAAAAAGATAAAACGGAAGCTCTCTTTGAAGCTATGCAGAAACAGTTGGAAGAACACAGTACCGCAGAATTGGGTCTTCTACGAGGTGAGCGTAATAAACAAGTTACTAAAATATCAGAGGTACAAGAATCAATGACATTAAAAATAGCTGAAGTAGAAAAATCTGTGTCGAGTTTTGAAGAATCGATGCCTAATAAAATAGCTGAAGTAGAAAAGTCAGTCACGAGTGTGAAAAAAGCTATGTCAACAAAAACAGAAGACTCGATTACAAATATAAAAGAGCAGATTAAAAATGAAGTCGAGCAGTGCCTGAAGTTACAACCAAAACAACTTTGTGAACAGACTGTACCAACGATAAAGACAGAAAAAGATGCAGAAAATAAGTTAATAGAGAAAGTCACTTTGCCTGCAGTAGGGACAGTTCATGTCAAAGCCCCAACCATTCACGGAAGCAGTCACTGGGCAACGTACCTCCGCCAAAATGAAGCTGGTGCATGCGCAAATAATTGGACAGAGAAAGACAAGGCTGTTTCATTCGTTCTTGCATTAAAAGGACCTGCGGAAGAATTACTACAGAAAGTGCCACCTGACAGCCAAAACACCTATGCCGAATTGATAAAAGCTCTGGAATTACGGTATGGTGATAAACATTTGCTAGATGTGTACTGCACCCGGTTGAGAGCAAGGCAGTAGCATTCCGGGGAGAGCCTTCAAGAGTTTGAAGCAAGTATCGATAGACTAATTAGACTGGCCTAGTACATGCTTTGCAATTTGAGGCCGCCAAATCAGCGTCTGGTTGGACAAGTCAAAAAGTGCGCGCTAAAAGATCGCGACGGCACAGACGATGAGGAAGAAGAACAAAGAACAGAGACTCGACGGTCGACGCCACAGAATAAAATAAGAAAGAATGGAAGACCGAAGTGTTATAGATGTGGGAAACCTGGACGTCTACAATGAGATTGTCGGGTTAGAATTCAGCAGGAGGGAAACGAGCAATAGTCGGTACAATGGGGCGTGTGCTGACTAACTGGAGGAACGAAGCCCTTAGACAATACGCAATTTCTACACTTCAGAAAAACAGCGGGAGCTTGGTAGTTACCGGATTTGTTCAAGAAAAGCCAACCTCGATTACAGTTGACACAGGCGCAACAGTTACTATTGTGCGCCCCGATGTGGTGAAAGATCTCAAGCCAATCTGGTGCTCTTGCAGCTTGCGAACAGCTACTGGACGGCCTGTAAAAGTGTATGGCAAAGTTGAGATACACCTACGCCTCGGTCGACTTGAGTTTAATCATCAAGTACTTGTTGCAGACATTGTGGATGAAGCAATTCTTGGTGTGGATGTTATGAATGCATCGGATTTATAGTCGACTTCAAAAACAATGTCTTGAGAATCGGAGGCGAAGAGGTAGTATTATCAACAATGATAACAGCAGAAAAATCGATGGACGTCATAAACCAAGTGGTCGTAACTGTTCCACCAAACTCTGAAAAGATCATCATGGTTAGAACCGAGGTAGATACTACGGGCAACCAGTGCTCTACATTCGAACCCCAGGTTGAAGTATGTTCAGTAATTAATTCACAGGCCTGCATTTTTTCGGTTGCATCATGTTTTTCAAGTTTTGATGATGGATTCCTATGTATGTTTGTGCGCTGAATCCAAAAATGACCTTAGTTTCTTTCCATCACGTCAGAATTTTTTGCAAATCGCAATTTGCCAAATGTAGTATATGTCGAAAAATATCACAAATATGGGACTTAATGACAGAGTGAAATAGGTTTGTTTCGTATAAAACGTATTATTTTGCGGCTTATAATAGACATAATATAATAGAATATAGAAATATAGAAAATAAAAAGCTCATGATTTTAGCAAACATAGTGTTCGAAATGGCGTCAAGAGGCTGTAAAAAGTCTGCAGATTCCTTTTGTTACATTTGTGGTGAGTTAATGGTGTCAAGGCAAAAAAGACATATAACATCGTTCGTGCGGCAAGTGTATCTCGCGTATTTCGGTGTAAAACTAGGAGATCAAGACAAAACTTGGGCACCCCACTATGTTTGCTATACGTGTGTTGAAGGACTGAGACGGTGGTCAAAGGGTGAACAACATGCTTTCAGATTTGGCGTTCCGATGGTCTGGCGAGAGCCACAAAATCATAGTGATGATTGTTACTTTTGTTCAACCGGTGTTCACGGTTTCAATGTAAAGAATAAAAAGAACATCGTCTATCCAAATCTGCCATCGGCTTTACGTCCTGTCCCTCATGGTCCAGACGTACCAGTGCCTATGCAACCAGAACATTTACCTGAAGTTGATGGTTCAGAAATTGAATCAAGTGAAGAAACCGAAGATAACGAAGAGGAGTACGAACCTGGCAATTCTGCTCCACAACCATTTACACAAACTGAACTGAACGATTTGATTCGCGACTTACATCTGACCAAAGAGGCTTCAGAATTACTTGGTTCACGGCTTAAAGATAAGAATTTGCTCGCAGCTGGCGCTTCGTTTTCCTGGTTCAGGTACAGAGAAAAAGATTTTATTCCATACTTTTCGGAAGACGGAGACTTAGTATTCTGCAATGATGTGTTTGGACTGTTTAAGACATTCAACATTCCGTACGAAAGCACTGATTGGAGACTATTCATCGATTCGTCGAAACGAAGCCTTAAAGTTGTCCTGCTTCACAACGGAAACAGGTATGCGTCAATACCCATAGGGCATTCTGTACACTTAAAAGAACGGTACGACAATTTAAAATTTGTTCTCCAGAAAATTAAGTACGACGATCATAAGTGGATCATGTGTGGTGATCTCAAAGTAATATCGATGATCCTTGGACAGCAAGGTGGGTACACAAAGTTTCCTTGTTTTTTATGTGAGTGGGATAGCAGAGACAGGGAAAATCATTGGAAACAGAAAGATTGGCCACAACGAGCTTCATTGGAACCTGGAGTAAAAAATGTGCTCCAAAAACCTCTCATCGAGTCGACGAAAGTTCTCCTTCCACCTCTACATATTAAATTAGGCTTGATGAAGCAATTTCTGAAAGCCTTACCAAAAGATAGTAAATGTTTCCAGTACATTTGTAACAAATTTCCAGCCTTGTCAACCGCAAAACTAAAAGAGGGTGTCTTTACGGGTCCGGACATTAGAAAACTTTGCAAAGATGGAAATTTTGAAAAAGAAATGGAAGTTTTTGAAAAAGAAGCCTGGGTCGCCTTTAAAGACGTAGTAACCAAGTTTCTGGGCAACAAGAAGGATCCGAATTTCAAGTCTATCGTTGAGACTATGCTGCAGAAGTACCAAAATTTAGGTTGTTCCATGAGTTTGAAGGTTCATTCTCTACATTCACATTTGGACTACTTTCCTGAGAATCTGAGTGCTGTTAGTGAAGAGATGGGTGAGAGATTTCATCAGGACATCAAAGAAATGGAAAAGCGTTACCAAGGAAGATGGAATACTACAATGATGGCGGACTATTGCTGGATGTTGCACCGAGATGATCCCAGAAGAGCACATGCACGGAAAAGCCTGAAGCATGACGTCCAAAAAGACGTCGACACAACGACTAAAATCGTGAGTTTTTTATTTTCTATATTTCTATATTCTATTATATTATGTCTATTATAAGCCGCAAAATAATACGTTTTATACGAAACAAACCTATTTCACTCTGTCATTAAGTCTCATATTTGTGATATTTTTCGACATATACTACATTTGGCAAATTGCGATTTGCAAAAAATTCTGACGCGATGGAAAAAAACTAAGGTCATTTTTGGATTCAGCGCACAAACATACATAGGAATCAATCATCAAAAATTACAAAACAGAACCATCGCAGGCTTGTGATATTATTAAATTTTGTCCCTGTTCAGACATCAACTGAAGTATGGTTCAGTATTTAGATATTAATTTAATATTGATTTTACGTGTTGAGTTTAATCCAGGATGTCGTTTAGTGTACTTCGCCAGAGAACAATAGGCAAATACAAATAACAAAATGCGTATTTCATTAACATATAACATATGCGTATAACATATAACATTATTTTGTAACGGTACAAACCTATGAGGATTTATAATTTGAATCTAAAGTTTTTTTTTTCATGACCCAAGTATATTTGGTGAACGGACTATAGCCACGGGACTGTCGCGGTGTGGCACTGGAATGCAGACTTTCAACAGGGGTGCGCTTTCCCACACACGCGCGCACACATTGGCCAGGTTTCTCACAATAATGGCACGTTCAAATAAATTCCTTAGCGCTTGGTGCGCAGAAAATAGGGCTGTTATCTCATAGCTGTAGAACCGCGCGGTTCAGCATAAAGGCTCGCGAGCCGAAAATTCGAATTTAATGTGATTAAACTACAAGAAAAAAATGTAATACAGTATTCAAATATCAGTGCAACATCAGACTACGACCACTGAGCAAAATTTAACTAGTGAGAGAGTATTTCGGAACAACCAAGTGAACAAAAAACCGGTAGTGATTTCAACACGGACCTGAGGCGATGACAGGAAAGTAAACATGCACTTTCAATTATAATCAATAAAATAAAAAGTTATAATGGGCAAAGAGATCTCTCGTTTTTAAGGGGATAAAATGTGTGAGTGAGAGAGTGAGCGGGTACTGGGTTGTCTTATAAAAAAGAAATATTTAATATAATTATAGTAGTAAATATATTAATTTTGCAATGTTACATAAGAATTAGTAATTGTTCTAAAAAATGAAAATAGAAAGTAAGAAATTAAAAAAAAGAGAATACAAAGAAATGTTAAATAAAACTGAGATATTAACAAACATGAGAGTCGAGTATATTAATGACACAAACCCTAAATCACGAGATCGTGTGAAGGACCTTGGGACCCAGAGAAGGTAAGTGATGAGTCTTATTATTAATTAAAATGTGGTAAAGTGGTTTAAACGATTACATTTGACGCTCGAACTCGGACAGTTTTTACAAATTCAATTTTGTACAAACCACACATACTCGTGGGTATAAGCGTGATTTGGAGGTTAAATGGTAATGCGTACTAATTACATATAAAGAAGTGATGGTAAGTTATAGTTAAGTGGTACTTATATTATACTATATTGAATAATACTTAATGAATGTAAAATAAGGATTGTTAAAATATATGATAATGTCATAATTTAAAAATGGCAGGAAATAACGAAAATGATATAAATGAAATAATTAATTTTAATGAATCAGCTGTCATGAGTGACCTAGGAGTTCATTCAACTCCGAATGTGGGTCAAGAAAATAAAATAAAAGAATTAAGTATTACAGACGAATCACATGTCACAGATGATTCGGGGATTCAAATAACCCCCATATGGACTAACAAAAATAATTAATCTGACAAAAGTGATGTGATGAGATATTTGTGCGGCATGAATGCAATGTTGTGTGTTAAATTCGATGAACAGAATGTTAAATTCCATGAGTTAAAGGGAGACATAAATAATATTGACGAAAAATTTGATAAGCGTTTGTATGATATGAAACAACAGTGTTAAGTTTGAAGATAATATTAATAAGCGTTGTGACGGTACAATTCTGGTACCCTAATAAATTTGTAAACCTAATTATTGTATTTTTATTTTATAACAATTTTTAATAAGAATAATTTTATTTTGTATTCCCTATAAGAGTTTTGGTGAGAATAGTCAACAACGCAATATTATGTTAACAGGATTTATGTCGAATTCAGTGGAAATTTACAAATGTAACAAAAACTGTTTGTCACGATAACAAGTAAACGCTACCGGATCGGGCACGCACTGGGTATGCTACAAGAAGCGAGGCGACAGTGTCTGGTACTTTGATGGATTCGGCAATCTGCGCCCTCCTGTCGAGCTAATACGGTACTTTGGATCGAACGTGACCGACGTTCATTACAATTACACACGGAAACAGCCGTCGGATACAGTCATCTGCGGACATTTATGTTTGGAGTTTTTAACATCGAACGATCAGTAAACGACAAGATGTCTTCACTTACGGTCACCGTCACGGGAACAGATCCGCGCGCACTGGTTTGTGATTTTTTTTCCACCGCTTGAACTGACGGACGGTGAATGGTAAAGCGGGACTGCTGGACTTTATCACGTACAACTCTATACCGAACGCGGAAAGCGGAAGAAACAACGTCTTTCCCGTACTAAAGCGAGCACGTAAAACGTTAGAACTTGTCAATATACCGACCGGTGTGTACGAAATCAGCGATATCGAAACGTACCTGAAGAAAGAACTAGCAGACCCGAAATTTTCTCTACGACCCAACAACAACACGTTGAAATGTGAAATTTATTGTTCATACGATATCGATTTCGGATGTACAGAACACACGATCGGTACTATGTTGGGTTTTTCCAAGAACCGAAAGTTAGAAGCGTATATATTACACACGTCGGACGCACCTGTAAACATTAACAAAGTGAACGTTTTGGAGATAAGGTGTAACGCTGTACAAGGTTCGTACAAGGCGGGACGAAACGAGCCATATACTGCACTCGTTCTATCCAACGGTTGAGCCAGGATTCAAGATAGTCGAAACGCCTAGAAACGTCATTTATTTTCCGCTTAACGTACTACACTTGCGTAACGTTATAGTGTCTGTACACGATCAGGACGGTGATATTGTGAATTTTCAAGGCGAAGTCATCGCTGTGCGTATACATTTGAAACGTGTGTAGTAATCATGGGAATTTATTTCACCGATACCCCCGTGATGAAGAGCGGCGGCGGCGGCGGCGGCGGCGGCGGCGGCGGTGGCGACGGCTCGCACCACAAGATAAAAGAGGTCAACACTTTTGGAAAAGGTATCTGTAGACGTTCGTCGTTGGCACGGTTAACAGCAACTAACCGACGCTACCTGATTTCACTAGGATTCAAACTCAAGAAAAACAATTAACATGGCGGACAGCGGTATCGTCTTATCGGTTGAACGTCGGCCATTCTTTGAAGACAACATCACGCATTACGAATATCATCCTCATGCACCGTACGCGTCGGCGTCACGATACGGAAATAACGATGAGATACGCATACCTGTACTGCAACAGGAAGTATTCACTTTACCGATGAAAAGTTTCCTGTACGTTGAAGGCAAGTTGAGCAAAAAGACCGACAGCATCGGTACTGTGAACGTGAAAATGATCAACAACGCGATCGCGTTTCTCTTCGAAGAAATCCGTTACGAACTGGCCGGTGTGGAAGTGGATCGTACCAAGAGCGTTGGCATCACGTCCACTATTAAAACCGTGCTATCTGCCGGCAAGCAGGACATTGTTTCGATGCAAAACGCCGGTCGGGTTGCTCCTACAACTGACGAGCTAACACCGACCGGCAAACACGAGGAATTCAACTTTTGCATACCGTTGAGGATGCTAATGGGATTCGCTGAGGATTTCACGCACGTTATTTTAAACATGAAACTGGAACTGATACTGTTGCGCACTTCCAGCGACGTTAACGCTCTGTTCTCGTCCACGGATGCGCCCGCTAACGCTGATATAGAACTGACCAAAATCTCTTGGGTGATTCCGTTCGTGTACGTGAACAACGAAGTACGGATACGATTGTTGGATATCATACGCAAGGACCTACCGCTATTCTTACCGCTTCGTAGTTGGGAACTGCACGAGTACCCGGCTTTACCGATGATCGACAGACAGACTTGGACGGTGAAAACAACTACACAACTGGAGAAACCGCGGTACGTGATACTCACCTTTCAGACCACCAGAAAAAACAATCTGAAAAAACACGCAGACGAATTCGATCACTGCAATGTGACAAACGCGAGACTCATTCTGAACGACAAATACTACCCGTACGATAACCTGAACCTCGATATCGATAACGGACGTTACGCATTGCTGTACGACATGTATACGCGATTTCAAAAATCGTACTACCACAGAAGTCAACCCAACGTACTTCTAACACCTACTGAGTTCATAGCAAAAGCACCGTTATTCGTCTTCGATTGTAGCAGACAGAACGAATCGCTCAAGTCTTCACCAGTCGACGCCAGATTGGAATTCGAGTCATCGACCAATTTCCCCGCTCAGACCGCGGCCTACTGCTTGATACTGCATGATTCAATCAACGTGTACACTCCGTTATCCAACACAGTGCGCAGACACAATTAAACGCTTACTATATATTAATTTTTTTTTTGCTGTAAATAGAACGTTGCTTTTTTTAGAATGTAATGTGTGCATTATATGTATGTGATTTTTTTAAATTAAAAAAATGTAATCAATTTTCATGTATTTTTATTTTGTTGTAAATAGAATGTAATGTGATATTTTATTAAAAAAATGTAATCAATTTTCATGTATTTTTATTTTGTTGTAAATAGAATGCAATGTGATATTTTATTAAAAAAAAAATGTAATCAATTTTCGTGTATTTTATTCTTGTGGAGGGGGAAAAGATTATCCTCTCCTCCCTATTCTTCGCTCAGTGTTTCATCAGCACGAGTCGTGAGTGGACGCACAAGATGCTTTCACACGATATCGATGATGACGATATCAATCCCAACAACAACCGCTATTTCAAACAATGCGGTGAAGCGGCGACGACGACGATGACGTCAATCAAGTCCTTATCACCAGACGATAAAGAAGTGCAGGTCATCTTAATTCAAAAAATCACATCTCCGTATCCACGTTACAGAAACTTGGAAAACCGTTTAAAGAGTGTTAAAGAATGGCCTGTATCGTTAACGATAACGCCTAAAGAATTATCAGAAGCGGGTTTCTTTTACACCGGATGCAACGATAGAGTGATTTGTTTTTGCTGTGGAGGCGGATTAAACAAATGGGAACGTGGAGAATATGCTTGGATGGAACACGCACGTCATTTCCCTGCGTGCTCTTACGTAATGTTAATGAAAGATAAAAATTTTATCATCAAGGCACTGGGTATCGTTACCGAAGCGCAAGCACCAACAGCAACAGCAGTGACAGCAAAGAACGAACAACGCACCGACACGATCAAGGAGAATATAAAAAACGTAGAAGGAATCTCGAATCGTGATACGATGTGCAAAGTCTGTTACACACAAAACGTGGAAGTTGTACTTATTCCCTGTCGACATTTTATCACATGTGTGATTGCGCCATAACCCTACATAATTGTCCCTTATGTAGAACCGCATACACCGCTTACATGAGAGCGTATTTCTAGTTCGTTTTCACGCTATAATTTTATCGTCTAGTGAACACAAGGTTTGAAAATATATATGCTGCTGTGACAAAAGTGTTTAATCCAACCTCCGCTAATATCGCATACCTCAGTGTTTGAACAGCACGCGTTGAAGACGGACGCATGGAGCTGCTATCTCCGTACGAGTACATACGCTGCAGTGACTTAAAGCATACAGTACTGTACCCTATAGAAATTTTTGTGTACAACGTTTTGACATGTAAATTTGTTGCACTGATCCGTGACGAAAATATAAGGTACAAAATAAACGTTCCGAACCAATTCTTTACGAGCGTTTCACAATATACAACGTGTCTGTTCCGTAAGACGGACGGATCTGCAACGTTCCTAGTAACACCAAACACGTTGTTTATAACGAAAAAAGGATGTGCGAGGATAAACTAGCAGTCATGCTTGACTTTCACTGTTTCATCGACAACGATGGAAGCGAACTCGTTAAGGAACTAGCCGTTATGGATGTCACCGCATTTGCCAGCAGGCATTGGATATTTACACATCCAGTAGACACGATTGTTTCGAATCACAAACATGTGAGGACAAATAGATGGTTAACAGACCATTATCACGGACTAACGTGGACGGACGGGGACACATCGTACGAACATCTTGTACCGATATTAGAAAAGTATACGTTTCCTTTCAACTTCGTGTTCGCAAAAGGATTGCAAAAAAAAGATTTCTACAGAAGCGTATCGTGCATTTTAATATTATAAATTTAGAAGATTTCGGTTGTCCCAAACTCGATCAATTACAATCAATACACGGAACAGCCTGTCTCGCGCACCGCTTATTTCCGGAAATATGTACAAATACTAGAGTACACGCTTTACGCGAGTGAGTTGTATCAGATTTTAGAATAATCAATATGTTTCTGATAAATCACTAATTGAAAACATTATTGTTTAGCGCTTACGTAAAAAATAACAGTCGTCGCCTTTCTATCGATTACATCATCTGTCTAAAAATAAATTAGCGTCGACGACATGTTCAAACAAGCACGAGCGCTGTCTAGTCGTATAAAAAAATGACCGACACCCCTCTTCCCCACCTACCCATCGAACCGTGAGAAATCAAGTCGTTTCCTGTTCACACGGTTAAATACATCACCTGTCTAAAAATAAATTAGCGTCAACGACATGTTCGAACAAGCACGAGTGCTGTCTAGACGTATAAAAAATAACCGACTCCCCTCTTCCCCACCTACCCATCGAACCGTGAGAAATCAGCTCGTATCCTGTTCACACGGTTAAAAATAAACGCTTACTGTGCGTTGAGTGGTTCTCCCTCTCCGGTTTCCACCTCAACAACTGCCTCCCTATTTATTCCGCTGTGCACGAGCGTTATTCGTTCATTCGTTGAGAGACGCGCAAGAAATTATAAATTCTTTATTTTAAAATGGCATCATTCACTGAAAAGTTTGCAACTATTAACGCAATTGAGTATAAAAAAATAAAGGAATTGATAATCGGCGTAAAATATCCAATAGAAGAAATGCAGAATATAGACGCAAAGTACGGTAAAGCTGTACTCGTCATTCTCCAAGATTACAGAGAACCTAAACTAAAATATCGTGTATATCTACCAAAGAGATACGCTGGCGATTTCGAAGATGAGGAATTAAAAATTTAGTACCGTGTTCGCTGCAATTAATTTATCGCGAAGAAAAGGATAGAGCTTACATAGTAGAAATTGTACAGTAGGACCGTATGGACATCTTCATTTGTCGCGTACGATTACATATATATTATAACAGCACCAAATATTAAGTATTTGGGGTTATATGTCAACCTTATACAAAAATCATGTTTGAATAAATTGTAATAGTCAAAACTCCATGTGTATGTAGAACAATGAAAATAATGCTTTGTAAAGCGACGCACACGTGGCCGTTATGTAATCAGCTCGCTGTACAAGGAAGGGCCACACCCAAACTGTTAATTATTAATATCTCGGAAACTAATAAATTAAGGCGAAATCCAAGATAGCCAAAATGTTTGCCGAAATATTGATAATGACGTGTGCAAATTTTACGCAATATAATTAACAAATAAAAGAGTTAATTAAATTAATTGAATAACTCCTGTAAAAATAGAGCTACATTAATGAGATTTGAATATGTTATAAAGATAATAAATTCCAACAGACTGTATATTTTAGATTTCGCACAACTTGGTTTGCAACCAAGATATTGCAAAATTAAATAATCACAGGAAATCCGGAACGACAAATTGGTTCCGCCGGAATAATAATAATAATAATAATAATATTAATTCTCCGTCTGTGGGAATCTAACTTCATTCTCACGGACCAAGGGAATTCAAATTTTATGTAGTAGGGAGAGTGTGTCAGCCAATCAAATCATTTGACCAAACCCCGACCAGCGCGGTGTTTTCGGGCTGAAACATCACTCTTCTGCCAGTACTCGCGAAGTAAAGACGTAATTCTTCGATCGTCTCGTAACCATAGTGTGAAGATTCATCAGAAGACTCTACGTGGTCAACACACGCAATTACGAACACAGTAAATACAGATTGACTGTACAACTCGTAATTATTGCGTCAAGTCAGACACTCTTCATTACATCAACCAAGCTTATTGTGTACTGCAAGCTGTAGTCATAAGCACGCAAGAGATCCACCAGACTTCAAGACCAGACTTCAAGAATACAGCAGAGAGGCCGTCTCAATCATTGGTGAACAGCTGACGAGCAGAGCTACCACTCGAACGAAACACACACACACACGCTGACGTGCAACGTGCGAATCGACGAGGGACAGAAACCAGTTCCAGCAGAGAACCGTAGACGTTAAAATATTCAACAAACAGCAAGGAAGCAGAGTGTTGCCGAATTCTGAACTCAACGACCGAATCCAGGAGCTCTAAGCAGATTACTTTCTCTAGCGATCGGACCGGAATCAACGAGGGACAATTGGGAGCAACTCTACCATCCTCTTCAATAACAGGAAAGCAAAATCAACTTATTTATTTTTCAACATCAAATTTTCTATTTTTCATTTAAAAGCATTGTAATTTGAACAATTCAGGTGCCATACAAAAATCAAAGACTCTAGTAATTAAGAATAAATTCATTGTGATAATCTGTATAGCAGTCTAAGTCATTAGTAAGCTGTAGTTAAGCAAATAGAAATAATATAAAAGCGCTATACAAATCTTAACTAACAATCTAATTATTAGCTCATACTGCAGTATAACAGAAGTCAAATCACTAGAAATGAAATGACGTGAACTAGACTGTCACGCCTAATTTATTTTTGAAAATTATTCTAATTAACTTCAGAGTTTTTATATTTTGTTTTATTAACATTTAAATTCAATTTAATAAAAGCAATTTAATTAAATTAAATCAATTAATTAATTAAAATTTTCAATTGCAATTAACTCGCCAAATAACGAGTTTAGTTTCTTTTCAATTATTAACCAATTGAAAAACATTAGTCAACATAGATTCATTGTTTAGACAGTAAGATAATTGATAATATAATAACCATTTTATTCTTGTGTGTTATTGGAGTAATAAACAACGTTTTATTACCCCATATTTCATTGTTTTATTGTTTTACGATACAGCCTACCAGTCTCACAAAACTCTCCCCCTTTAAAGTAACCTATTTTGTGTGTTGTTGCAATAAATTTGAGATTACTAGCTTGCGAACTTCAAATCCAAAATCCACACGCCCTAGTCGGAAGAATCCGCAAGATCGGACAGCAGGTGGGTACTCATACACAACACGACACAACAACAACGCATATAAGTAGAGTTGCAATATATATATATATATTAACATGTACTTAGTTGTATTTCATTTAATTATAAATAATATATTTTAACTTATATATTATAATGTGATTACACATATTTCATTTGATTTAATTGTAATCAATTGTCAACGTACTTATGTCTAGATAATAAAACAAGGCTTACGTGGTGTACATTTTAGAGTAAGCCCGGATAGACATCTTCAGAATTAACAAATATATTTGTATATAATTGTCATTGCATGCGTTTACCAATAGTATTTAAAATATAATGTGCTTACACTTATTTTAATTTGATTTAATTCTACACAATTGTGTATGCGTTTACATAATGTTATAATATAATGTGCTTATACATAATTTATTTGATATAATTGTATACAATTGTATTCTTTTAATTGTCACTACTGTGCGTGTTTATTTCAATTTTTTGTACATATTTGTCATGTCATTGTGCACTTGTAATTAGTTTTACTTAGATGTATTTCGTACACAATTGTCATATTGCACATGTTTACATTTTGTAATTTTCACTACTGTGTGCGTTTACATATTATGTATTTTAAATTGTAATATATTTTGATTACATGTATTTTAATTATTTGTAATTAAACAGTATTGCTTTAACATTTTTATTGTTTTTTAATTTCAAAATTCCTTCGAACATTAACACTATTCATCACTCAATATACAAGCTAGAACGAGTTACATAGAACTAATTTAAAAAATCAATTTTTTTAAACAATAATTGCATGATTATAATATACTTTAGAAATTAAAGAATATTTAAAAATCAAATTAACCTTGTACGAGTTCCAGTTGAGTCTGGCGACGAACGATGTCTCGTTGAGAGCAGTTCGTACAGCTTATATATAGTATCTCAAGGATGTACACGAAAGAGATGGTAACAACAAAAAAAAGCTCCCACACACAAAGTCACGGACGCGCATTTAGCTTGGCTTGCGTTCTGTCTCTCACATGCTGTGATAACAGATGGTGTCAGACAGCTTGTGTGTTCTGTTATTAAAAAAAAATTTATGTACGACTACGTTCACACTCTGCGATAAACAGATGGCCAGACAGACGGAGTCGATTACATCATCATAACAACTAATGCACACTCAACAACAAAAAAACGTAACAGCTGCCACACACACACACACACACACACACACACACACACACACACACACACACACACAAAGTCGAAGACGCACACTTAGCTTGGCTTGCTTCTATTTCACACAATAATTTATGTACGTCCCTAACTTCGTTCACACGCAACGATAACATATGCTCAGACAGACGGCGGCAATTAATTATATGCTCAGACAGACGGAGGCAATTAATTATTACCATTAGCGGGTCGCGATAACAGATGCCCAGACAGCCGGAGTCGATTACATCAGCTGCAGCATGTTCTGTTATTAAAAAAAAAAACATACGACTATGGACAAACAGCATCATGATGTAAGAAGTTATAAATAACTGCACGTGTATAGATCTTAGCGGAAGTCAACTGCCACTTGTCCCTATTATTCATATTATATACCCACCAGCGATAACGGATGATCATTCAGCATTCTGATGTAAAAAATAACTCCACATGTGAAGATCACAGTGGGAGCCGATTACATCATTTGCGACGTCCTATTATTCAGATATTACATAAACAGTAATTATTTTCCATAAGTATTGTGTGTGTGTGTGTGTGTGTGTGTTTTATATAAGTGAATTGACGTTCAATTATGCAGTGCATATCATGTGTGTTCCTTACAACAACAAATGTACATGATACTATACTTTTTTTTACGTTCATTTGACATTGATTTGCAACTGAAGGACCGAGTCACCTTTTTATTTTTACAATATATATTTACTTAACACATAGACACGACATCGACGATATCCGGACGGTGGCGTATATATCCGAACCCGTACACTATAACACACGCACGAGTTGACAACGTGCACGCTAAACCAGCACAATTTGGCAACGCCGACGACGCTTTTCCAGCATGGCCGCACTTCCGGAGAAACCCCTTACATATACATACTCATACACTATAACACATGCACGAGTCGGCAACGTGGCCGAACCTTAACCACCACACTCTTACACAACCCGACAACCTCGCCGCTTTTCCAACATGGCCGACCCGCCGCCGACAACATGGATGACGACCCCACCACTCCTGGGCGCGGTCAAGCCACGACCAGGCCGCCGCCAGGCCGCCGCCGGACGGCGAACGGCGAACTGCGAACCGACATGCCACGCCTACACCAATCAACGCACACATAACCCCACTTTAGGCTGGCCGACGACAACATGGCCGAAAGCCGACTACCGCATGTTCACCCCCACCACCACAGTTTTTGAATTTCCCGCCATGTGACGTCACTTCCGGAGTATAACTGTCATTTTCCCCCTACTATCGAGTAATTTGTTTCCAGTAAAATATTTTTTCACTAAGATATTTACCTAACACGTCATTTTTTTCATTTTGGAACAGATACCCATAACCCAAATTGAGCTAAAATATTCGAATTGATATAACAACCTTTTTTGTAATATATTCCCATTTGCCTACAAGATAGCGTTATTATCTCCATGAAGCTGAAAAGTGAAAAATACTCCTCCCTATAGTTGAATTTGGAACTCTACTTTATATTTGCGTACTCTAAATATTTCATCAATACAATAATTTAAAAACGTAGATGACATTTGGCACTCTCATCGCACCCTTTTGTTATTAGAAAGGTTTCTCATCACTTTAATAGCCTATTATAATTTAAGGTAGCAGTCCTTCCATCACACAAACAGCAAATATACTCATAAATGCTCATACTTTTCTTGTAGATGTATTTTATATTATTTTATTTTTACACGAACAGGCTAGCCGTGGACCATGCGAATATCATTTCCTTTTATCCTCCTCCGGAAGGCCCTCATTCGCACACTATGCGCCGCCTTCCTTTCCGCTGTCCACCCCTTTCTCGTCTTCTTCTCACCGCAGAGAACCTCAAGATTTTGAACTTTGTTTCTGCTTGTATTTTTATCCACAGAGTCGTTCAAAGAGATACCCAGTTTCATCATTTCCTCCTTGAGTTGTTTTGTATCTCCGTTTAGACTGGAATGTTAGCAAATATAGTTGAAAATTTGTTTATTTAATTTGTACCGATCCATCCAACCCATATGTAAAAGGAATCTTAGTCTTTTGCTTCGGAAAGCCGTTTCCAGATCTTCCAGATTCATGTGCAGCTCTTCTTTGGGTATATGCATGTACCCATTCTCCATTTTCTTAAGGATATCCATTTTTTGAAGAATTCTTCGTTCAATTTTAAGAAGAGGTTAAAAATTTTGAAAGCACATTGTTTCCACTCCATACATGATCACCGGCCTGGTCACAATGCCATAATGGCGGACTTTCACACTTCTAGAAAGGTTTTGCTTTCCGTTTATATTATTAATAGTAACAAGAATATACTTTTTTATTATTTTGTGAATTACAATGTTTTGTTAATATTCAACTATCATCATCTGATATAAAATTATATATAATATTTTATATCACTCTCAGTATAATTTTATATTTGATTATGATAGCTGAATACTATCAAAACCCTGTAATTCACAAAATAAAAAATAAAAAATTCTTGAAAAAATGTTGTTATTACTGTATTAATAATAATATAAAACAGTAAATAATAGACATTAAATTGCCCAAAACTGCTCTCTGTTCTAAAATCTGTATAAGACAGGTCCACTTACACTGTTAAATACTCTTTGTCTATGTCTGCAAAAGTGGGTCTTGAATTTATGTTAAGTTTACGTTTCCTCCATTACTTTTTATGACATAAAAATTGCGTTTGTACAATATTTTTATTTCTTAAAGCCAGTCTGATTACTGATATGAAAAGATACGAAACTTATTTTAATCTTCTAGCCTATTTACTGTGCCGGTATAATACCGGCCGTCGAAAGTTTTAGAATATGTAATTGTAAAATAGCACGAATGCAAGGGTCGGTTGAAGCGAACCTTGGCCGGCTCCGTTAAAGCTGCGCGCGCACCTCGTAGGGAGGTTCGGCTTGGTTAAATTGTGGCCGTGGATACCAGTCATCGCCCGGCAAGCAAGAAGCACCGACTACCTGATCCGAGCAGAAATTACTACGCAGTTTTCTTCCACTCTGATGGCTAGCTAAATTTACGAGACTTCCCGGTAAGGATCATAGCTTTTATTGTGTGTATCAGTAACAATATATGCGATTAAATTTAATTAACAAAATGTATGCAGCCGTATGAGAAAGACGAATGCATGTGGGTGCGATCCGACTGGTTGTATTTAAAAAGATTACTTAATGTTCAGTATATAGCCCATGTTCTTTTATTATTATTATAATATTGTAAGAGTCACTGTAATTGTCATTGTCATGGTAAATTTATAGAATGTTGCATAAATTCGAAGCTAAAGTTAGTGCGTAGTTATGAAATGGAATTGTGCTCATACATGCATCAGATTGCTCGTGTGATTCTCTTGTGACGATTTCATTAAAAAAAAAAATATGTTAATTAATTAAGTTGATAATGTATAGGCTGATAAATTTTAAATTTTTAATAAAATCTCACATTTTAAACTAAATCTTATTGCTATCATTAAATAATAATAAATTAAAAGGAATACGATTGTACAGAAAGGGTAAAGCTTGTTAATTAATCCTTCATAAACAGGCGCTAACCAGAATCAACTTGTTTTCCGACCCCTTAACTAACTAAAAATAATTGTAAATTGGTTATTATTTAAATAATTAAACTAGATCACTATAATGTACTTTGATAGCGATTGTAACTAAGAATCTCCCTACTTATTTATTTAATCTAACTTTAGCCCTTTAAATAAAAAAAAGAAACTTGGAACTACTTTTATGTTGAATTGAACTGTCGCGAGATTACTACCCTCACCCCTAACTATTTTCGCCCACTTGCAATGGAGCGGTCAACCAGTAAGCTGCGTATTGCAGATATGTGCAACGTTAAAAATAGTTTGTTTCAAAATGTGATTAATCCGTCAGTTAAGACACAGAGGCATTCTTTATACTATTAAACAATGTGTTGCGTTAATATAGTTGAACCGCGATTCATATAAATATGTTGTAAACGAGTAAGAAAGAATAACGAAAATTTAGCGCCTATGACATCTCTACAAAAATCTTAAAATATAAAACTTATGTAATTAAAACTGTGGTAATACCATAAAGCGAAGTGCAACAATCAAACAATCATGTGAAGTGGATACAGGTGAATGAAACTTTAGTGTTAATCATTCAAATCAACGAGCTATTACTATCCGTTAGCCAAGAGCAGAGAACCAGGACCCACTATGATCTAAAAGACTTCAGGACTACACCATTCCCGGATACGAAGATAATGAGAGATACCTGACCTACATCAAACATGCTGCAACCGAGGACCTACGACTGGAATAACGCAGAGCTGGAGGACATCCAAAAAGGTGACACGGAGGCAAGCCTTCCGTGTTTATGAAATACTAAATATTATCTCCAACAAAAGACAATTAAATTAACAACATTAAGACATTTTACGTACTGACAGTAATTGTAGACTTATTCTTAGTAAAAGAGTTATAGCTCTAAACTGTAAAGCCTTATTGTTTAAAAAGATTAATAAAGACCATTCTTCAAATGGCAAAATTTTAAAGATTTTGTATGGCGAGGTAACCTTTATTAACGTATTAGACTAAATCCCGGATCCGGGGAATTAATTAAATTTGATGTACATCTTATTTTTGAGGGCCCTTGTAAAAGAATAAAATATAATCATCATGTAAACTGTAAGCTGTTGAAGCATATGTGTCGAGAATTTTAAGTAGAGCAATTAATACCATATGTAATAAAGAGATGTCATCAGGAGTACCGACTAAACTGAGTGCATAAATCAACAGTCTCCCCTTCCCTGAATCCTTTTATGTTTATTGTTTGTTGTTCTGATTAATTTTCAGCTCGTCACAACTAAGGCAGCCTGTATAATTGGCAGAACCAATTATTGCGGGTTCCCTAAGTTATAACACAAGAGAAGATGTTATAAATTGCGCAACTCTGCTAATTTGTTTAAATTTTGCTACTCCTTTGTAAAAAAAAAATTTTGTGACTTGTGTTGTTTAAGAAGTAATTGTGTCCCGATATCCCACACATACAAGCTGTTGATTTATTCACTCATGTACTTTAAAATGTGTCTAAAATCTTAAATAAAATTAAACGATACTAATTATTATAATAGTATAATAAATAAGTAATTTAATTATAATTTAGATATAGGAATGAACATAATGTTAACTAAAGACGCCCCAAGAATACGATATAACATCAGGTACGTGCTTGTCAAAAAGTTCATTCATCAACATGTCGGTTTGTAAACAAAATCAGACCAGTTGAATTCTTGTCCGCGCCTGTGTGTGTAAACTGTCATAGTGAACCTCCCCCAAAGTTGAGTTAAACAATACGCCACCCTCTTTGTTAGTTCTATTGTTATAAGAAGCGTGTCTTTTCCTGTGTGTAGTAACCGAAGATTCCCCCTTTTGCCGTACGCATATTTATGCCTGTGTGAGATTTCTCTCTCTCTACCAATGTAAAATGACAAAGGTTGTCATCTCATTTTAATTGTTTATTTAAAAAAAAAAAGGGTAAGAATACGATTGATTTATATTTTTATTTTTGTGTAAAAAAAAAAGATATAGCGTTGTATAGTATTTAATGCAAATAGTAGAATAATTAGTTATAGCCACTCACTTTACGAGAATGGCTGAATTTAATCCTGATCTATTATTAAAAGATGAGCTATGCTACGAAGCACTTTTACGAGGTCTAAAACACGTGAATGTAACCGTGTCTGAATTACGAAAATCATTACGCCAAACCGGATCAGAGATAACCTCGCAGTTAGATAGATTGCGTGAACTCGATTATGACGGCGAACGAGAAACCTGTTATGCGAAATATAGGGAACTGATAGTATTATCTCAGAACCTTCAGGACAAAAAATCACCTACGGAAATTTTGCGCGTTACGCAACGTATAGAACATTTAACCCGCCGGTTGAATAATTTATTAAGCTGGCCCGACGTCACCGTAATCCCCGCCGATGTGCAGAAATTTGCGGATGAGGCATTAAGCCAATTACCCATAATTATCAACGACTTACGACGAAAGTCAGACTCATCGAGAATGGAGGAAATTGAGCACTACTTACAAAAATTATATATTTCCCCAGTTCATTCCCCTACTTTAGAACACCCTCCCTCCACCTCGAACCCCGAATCACCCACCGTATCTAAGATACAACAGAGTCATGAACAATTACCTAGTAGAGAATTAAATACCCTAACTATGTTAGAACCCCCACCGCCTAATGTTCAGCGTACTCGCACTAGTCAATATGCGATTACAAATCCTAATGCAACCACTAATCCTTCGAAGAGTATACCAAACGTAAATTTTAATGTAGACCTCTACGGAAAGATTTCCCACCCAGTAGAGAAAATAATTAATGAAATTCCTTACACCGATGGCTTAAGTATCACGATACTGTTGACTTTTATCAGATACCTACTGCAAATAAAAGATCTACAACAATTGAACGATTGGCAAATACTGCAAGTAATCCTACCCAAATGTAAACCACCATTACGAGATCGTGTACTAGAATCATTAAACTCGACTCTTCCAGTAGAAGAACTTCATACTACTATAATCAAATATTTTATCCCCACTGGAATTTATGAGGAGATCAAAAGAAATACTGTACTTCGAGTACAAGGAGCTCATGAAAGACTGGCCCACTATATTGCAGACATCAGAGAATCTTCACGTCTACTACAAGTCGACTGGACTGAAAAACAATTGGTCGATACTATCCTAGTAGGCTTATCTCCTGAAGAACGCTCCCGTTTAGCACTAATAAGTAGACCCCTTACTTTCGCTGACCTTGAACAATGTAGTATTCACTCTTCCAATGTGTGGTACGCAGATCAGCACAGACATGCACCGGTATCCACTACACCACATAGAAAAGAAATGCAAGCCTTAGTCTCAGATGCAAGAAGTCTACGAGAAAGAAGACCATTTCAAAGATCAACCTATGTTCATGGCCATGGTAAGTCCAAGGAGCCTCGACCAAGACAGGAAACCAGTGAGACCCCACGTAAGGAATATGTATGCTATAACTGCGGAAAACCTGGACACCTCAGTAGAAACTGTAAACGGAAACAGTAAAATTGGAAAACTCATTATCCAAAAAACATGTAAGGCACGGAGATCCGAAACCATGTGTCTTCCGCAGCATCGTGAAAACAGGTGAACCCCTGAGAGACAACAAATTAAAAATTATTAATAATACTAAAAGAAAATTAGACCCCTATGTTAAAAAATTTATCGATAAATGTAACGCTATTAATAAAAGTGATTTCAATAAGTGTCAATTACCGTATATACAAGTTGACCTTGGTGTTACATCCACCCTCGGATTAATTGATTCCGGATCAACGCGAAGTTTAATTAGTCAAGAGCTAGCCAATAAATTATTGAAACATAATTTAGTTAAACGCAGTCAATCAGTAAATATTAGATGCGCTACAGCTAACAAACAAAACTTAATGATAAAACTTATCATCACGTTTAAAGTAAAAATAAAAAATCTAACGTGGTATTTTCCAATGTTGGTATGCGACGAATTAGGACCCGAGTTAATATTGGGAGCTGATTTTATCAGTAAAACAGGAATAATTCTAGATATTCACGATAAGAAATTTTACTTTGGATTCGATCGTTCACGGAAATATAACTTGGATGATAATGTAAATAACAGAGAAAGTACTAGCACCACTTCTACACACCTAAAGCATCACGAATGTGAATTAGGTCATCTGGAAAGTAAAGATAGACGGAACATACAGACTTTAATAAAACAATTCTCCAATGTCCTCACCCCAAAGTTAGGACTGACGGACCTGATAGAGTACAAAATAAATTTGAGCGACAATAAGGTAATACGTTTAGCCCCATACAAGTTATCACCTCCAAAAATGGAAGTAATGAGGAACCAAATTAATAAATTGTTAGAACAAGGAGTCATCGAACCCTCTACGTCATCTTATTCATCCCCCGCGTTTTTAGTACCCAAAAGTAACGACAAACATAGATTAGTTGTAGACTATAGACAACTAAATAAACGGATAGAATTTGAATCTATACCACTTCCCGACATCCACAGTGCTTTTCATTATTTTACGAAAGCAAAAATTTTTACCATTATGGATTTAAATCAGGCATTTCATCAGATACCCCTTTCGGAAGAATCAAAACGTCTAACCGCATTTGCCGTCCCTTTCAACCTGTACCAATTTACAAGGGTACCCTTTGGTATATCCCAAGGTAGTTCTGTATGTAGCAGATTATTAGAAAAATTATTTCATGACATAAAGTTTAAATATGTGTACCACTACTTAGATGACATTGTTATTTACAGCGAGTCAATTGAGCAACATCTTAAACATCTACGTGAAGTACTATCCCGATTGGAGAAAGCTGGATTAACCGTAAACCCCAGTAAAGTAAATTTTGCTGTGACACAATTCTCATTTTTAGGTCACATCGTAAAAGCCAACGGAAAGATAAGCATAGACCCAGAGCGAACCCGTGCTATCAGAGAATTTTTACCACCGCGGGATCCGAAAGGAATTGCCCGATTTTTAGGAATGATAAATTATTTCCACAAGTATATCCCACATCTAGCCGAAATTGCAGCACCGCTAAATACTTTAAGAAAGAAGGGAGTTAAATTTGAGTGGAATGAGCAACACCAAACCGCATTCGAGAAATTAAAAGAAAGCATCATATCACCCCCTGTACTACAATTAGCCGATTTTACAAAACCGTTTGTTGTGCAGACAGACAGTTCAAGTGTAGCCCTAGGTGCAGTAATATATCAGGAAGTAGATAACTCTAGATTACCTATTAGTTACGCTTCACGCACCCTGACAGACCAAGAAAAGAAATACTCCGCATACGAATTAGAATGTTTAGCTATCGTTTTCGCTTTTGAGAAGTTCAAACCTTTTTTAGAACATAAAGAGTTTTTGTTAGAAACAGATAATCAAGCATTATCTTGGCTACTAAATCACCCAAAACAGTTAGGTCGTATCGGAAGATGGGTATTAAGATTAAATTGTTTTAAATTCAAAGTACAACATATTAGAGGCACCCAAAACGTAGTTGCCGATACCCTGTCACGTATGTTCCAGCCGAGTAGTAATACTTACGAAAACAAGAGTAGAGAAACGCCGATTATTAATACTTTAATTACCGAATTTCCTCTTGCATTTACGGAGTTAGCCCAGTATCAACAACAAGACCCACGTTTGAGTCCAATTATTGAACAACTTGAAAAAGGAAATAAGTCAGAAAAATACCTATTAAGTAAGAGAGTATTATGTCGTAGAATAGCGAACGGAAAATATTTACGAATAATCGCCCCTGATATTATTAAACCTATGCTGATGGAATATTATCACTCTTCCACCATTGGAGCACATATGGGAATAAATAAAACCATACATCGAATTCGTAAAGAATATCACTGGGAAAATATGAACAGTGAGATCGCTAACTTTGTAAAGAAGTGCAAGTTGTGTGCACTCAGCAAACCAGCGAGAAACAGCCAAATAAGTCAATTAATCTCAGAGATTCCTGCTACCCCATTCTCCAAAATTTATTTAGACTTTTCAGGACCCTACCCGCGTTCTAAATCAGGAAATACAATGTTACTAATTTGCGTAGATTCTTTTAGTAAATTCGTCTGGATGTACCCCATGCGGCGAGCTTTAGCTACGATCACAGTAAGCATTTTACAGCATAGATTATTTAAAGAATTCGGTATTCCTGTCCATCTAGTGTCGGATAACGGACCACAGTTTAAGTCCAAGGAATTCAGGAACATGTGTTTCAAACTAGGAATAGACCACATTACCACTACAGAGTATCGTCCGCAAGGTAATATAGCTGAGAGGTATTTGCGAAACCTAAAATCTGCTTTAATAGCCTACCATGCTAACGATCATACTTCTTGGGACCAGAACCTATCCTGGATACAATTCGCCTTTAATTCAGCATATCATGAAGGACATAAGTCTACCCCATTCGAATTATTGTTCAAGTATAAACCTAACCACCCGTTATCCACTAAGTGGAAAATACATGAATTGTTACCCCTTGAAATTAGGGATAAAAATATTAGGAAAATATGGAATGAAGCGCGCGCTAATTTACGAACAAACTTAGCGAAATCAAGGAAATATCACGAGCAAAAAAATAATAATAATGAAGTAAAGTACCAAGTCGGTGACTTAGTTATGTATAAAACGCACCCAACGAGTAGTGCAATCGATAAGACAACTTCCAAGCTATCATACAGATGGTGCGGTCCTTATCAAATTCACAAATACTTAACTCCAGTAACTGTAGCCCTGTACGAACCCTCTACTCGAAAATATGTACGAAGGACACATATTTCGCAGATAAAACGTTATCACGAAGAAGGAAATGGTAGAGTACAAGTTAAATAAATGTAAAAAAAAAGGGTAGATGTTTGTACTCAACTGCAAAGAGTACTTGAGTAACATTTGGCTACCTTATCGTATAAATAGGTACGAGGCCTGATCAACCTTGAATCCTATTCATCGAAAGTAGAGCAAAGTAAGAAGTCAGCTGACATCCAATATGAGGAATAATAATAATAATAAAAAAGATTACGTAAAGAGTAATTCTATAACTAGAATAACTCACAGCTAAAGAAAAATCCGGTAGTAGTCATAAGTAGTAGAGTTAAGAAAAAATTTAGAATGTTTAAAATACGTTTTATAGTGTGTGAATTTTATGTAGTAGTAGAATTAGTCTGTAAATTATGAAGTATATATATAGATAGTAAGAATCAGCAAGTCAAGAATGACTTATGCTGCTCGTAATTACATACAGAGAAAAACGGGTGAGAGAAATTTCACACGGTACTCCCCAAGCATACTCCCGGTACATTGCTGACCAAATTATCAGGAGTCTGTGTTTCTTAAGAGGCGGAGTATGTGACGATTTCATTAAAAAAAAAATATGTTAATTAATTAAGTTGATAATGTATAGGCTGAGAAATTTTAAATTTTTAATAAAATCTCACATTTTAAACTAAATCTTATTGCTATCATTAAATAATAATAAATTAAAAGGAATACGATTGTACAGAAAGGGTAAAGCTTGTTAATTAATCCTTCATAAACAGGCGCTAACCAGAATCAACTTGTTTTCCGACCCCTTAACTAACTAAAAATAATTGTAAATTGGTTATTATTTAAATAATTAAACTAGATCACTATAATGTACTTTGATAGCGATTGTAACTAAGAATCTCCCTACTTATTTATTTAATCTAACTTTAGCCCTTTAAATAAAAAAAAGAAACTTGGAACTACTTTTATGTTGAATTGAACTGTCGCGAGATTACTACCCTCACCCCTAACTATTTTCGCCCACTTGCAATGGAGCGGTCAACCAGTAAGCTGCGTATTGCAGATATGTGCAACGTTAAAAATAGTTTGTTTCAAAATGTGATTAATCCGTCAGTTAAGACACAGAGGCATTCTTTATACTATTAAACAATGTGTTGCGTTAATATAGTTGAACCGCGATTCATATAAATATGTTGTAAACGAGTAAGAAAGAATAACGAAAATTTAGCGCCTATGACATCTCTACAAAAATCTTAAAATATAAAACTTATGTAATTAAAACTGTGGTAATACCATAAAGCGAAGTGCAACAATCAAACAATCATGTGAAGTGGATACAGGTGAATGAAACTTTAGTGTTAATCATTCAAATCAACGAGCTATTACTATCCGTTAGCCAAGAGCAGAGAACCAGGACCCACTATGATCTAAAAGACTTCAGGACTACACCATTCCCGGATACGAAGATAATGAGAGATACCTGACCTACATCAAACATGCTGCAACCGAGGACCTACGACTGGAATAACGCAGAGCTGGAGGACATCCAAAAAGGTGACACGGAGGCAAGCCTTCCGTGTTTATGAAATACTAAATATTATCTCCAACAAAAGACAATTAAATTAACAACATTAAGACATTTTACGTACTGACAGTAATTGTAGACTTATTCTTAGTAAAAGAGTTATAGCTCTAAACTGTAAAGCCTTATTGTTTAAAAAGATTAATAAAGACCATTCTTCAAATGGCAAAATTTTAAAGATTTTGTATGGCGAGGTAACCTTTATTAACGTATTAGACTAAATCCCGGATCCGGGGAATTAATTAAATTTGATGTACATCTTATTTTTGAGGGCCCTTGTAAAAGAATAAAATATAATCATCATGTAAACTGTAAGCTGTTGAAGCATATGTGTCGAGAATTTTAAGTAGAGCAATTAATACCATATGTAATAAAGAGATGTCATCAGGAGTACCGACTAAACTGAGTGCATAAATCAACAGTCTCCCCTTCCCTGAATCCTTTTATGTTTATTGTTTGTTGTTCTGATTAATTTTCAGCTCGTCACAACTAAGGCAGCCTGTATAATTGGCAGAACCAATTATTGCGGGTTCCCTAAGTTATAACACAAGAGAAGATGTTATAAATTGCGCAACTCTGCTAATTTGTTTAAATTTTGCTACTCCTTTGTAAAAAAAAAATTTTGTGACTTGTGTTGTTTAAGAAGTAATTGTGTCCCGATATCCCACACATACAAGCTGTTGATTTATTCACTCATGTACTTTAAAATGTGTCTAAAATCTTAAATAAAATTAAACGATACTAATTATTATAATAGTATAATAAATAAGTAATTTAATTATAATTTAGATATAGGAATGAACATAATGTTAACTAAAGACGCCCCAAGAATACGATATAACATCAGGTACGTGCTTGTCAAAAAGTTCATTCATCAACATGTCGGTTTGTAAACAAAATCAGACCAGTTGAATTCTTGTCCGCGCCTGTGTGTGTAAACTGTCATAGTGAACCTCCCCCAAAGTTGAGTTAAACAATACGCCACCCTCTTTGTTAGTTCTATTGTTATAAGAAGCGTGTCTTTTCCTGTGTGTAGTAACCGAAGATTCCCCCTTTTGCCGTACGCATATTTATGCCTGTGTGAGATTTCTCTCTCTCTACCAATGTAAAATGACAAAGGTTGTCATCTCATTTTAATTGTTTATTTAAAAAAAAAAAGGGTAAGAATACGATTGATTTATATTTTTATTTTTGTGTAAAAAAAAAAGATATAGCGTTGTATAGTATTTAATGCAAATAGTAGAATAATTAGTTATAGCCACTCACTTTACGAGAATGGCTGAATTTAATCCTGATCTATTATTAAAAGATGAGCTATGCTACGAAGCACTTTTACGAGGTCTAAAACACGTGAATGTAACCGTGTCTGAATTACGAAAATCATTACGCCAAACCGGATCAGAGATAACCTCGCAGTTAGATAGATTGCGTGAACTCGATTATGACGGCGAACGAGAAACCTGTTATGCGAAATATAGGGAACTGATAGTATTATCTCAGAACCTTCAGGACAAAAAATCACCTACGGAAATTTTGCGCGTTACGCAACGTATAGAACATTTAACCCGCCGGTTGAATAATTTATTAAGCTGGCCCGACGTCACCGTAATCCCCGCCGATGTGCAGAAATTTGCGGATGAGGCATTAAGCCAATTACCCATAATTATCAACGACTTACGACGAAAGTCAGACTCATCGAGAATGGAGGAAATTGAGCACTACTTACAAAAATTATATATTTCCCCAGTTCATTCCCCTACTTTAGAACACCCTCCCTCCACCTCGAACCCCGAATCACCCACCGTATCTAAGATACAACAGAGTCATGAACAATTACCTAGTAGAGAATTAAATACCCTAACTATGTTAGAACCCCCACCGCCTAATGTTCAGCGTACTCGCACTAGTCAATATGCGATTACAAATCCTAATGCAACCACTAATCCTTCGAAGAGTATACCAAACGTAAATTTTAATGTAGACCTCTACGGAAAGATTTCCCACCCAGTAGAGAAAATAATTAATGAAATTCCTTACACCGATGGCTTAAGTATCACGATACTGTTGACTTTTATCAGATACCTACTGCAAATAAAAGATCTACAACAATTGAACGATTGGCAAATACTGCAAGTAATCCTACCCAAATGTAAACCACCATTACGAGATCGTGTACTAGAATCATTAAACTCGACTCTTCCAGTAGAAGAACTTCATACTACTATAATCAAATATTTTATCCCCACTGGAATTTATGAGGAGATCAAAAGAAATATTGTAGACTTTTTACTCTTTAAGCAGTTTGCAAGGAAATTATTACCGAAACTTTGTGCATTTATCTTGAGTTGGTTGAAGGCCCGTTCGGAGGTTATTTACCTGTGAACTTGGGTGTACATTTTTTATGAACATCTTTTCTAATTTTTATGAATTAACAGGGTTCTCGCTTAAAGCCGGAGATGCTGGCCTTGCTGATTGAACTCCATCCTCATCAGCCATGAACCATCAGAAACGTACCTGTTCGGAAAAGGAGTCGGGTGACTAGCTCAAGATGTAACGCTTGCTCAGCATAATTAAGGTGATATGCACTCTTTTATTTTTTTTGAGGACCGGGCCTACTGTGCTCCTGATTCACAGTTTAAATCTTTTTGAAACCGTGTGGCCACGTGGCCAGACAGTCTGCTATAGGGTGTGTCTGCTGAACATTCATTCTGAACATTATGTGTTAATGTTAATGAACACTTTAATAACTTAACTTCATACACTAAGTACAATGCTTGTAATTGTGTGCTGCACTGGGGGAGCGTGCTAGAGATATTTTGTACACTTAAACATTTTCACATATTGCCTATATTCATCACCATACTCACTACAAAATTTATATCACATGTTAGGTATTCTGTTCCGGCTGGTTCAGAATGGGGTTGATATTAATTTCATTTGGGGTTTAACATATAAGGGCTGGGGAGTTTCTCGTTTCCTTTTTGGCTGTTTTCGGGGGTATAAAAGGGGACATAGTTTTTGCCAGGCACATGTTGATACAGTTTAAGGCAGGTTTGATTCCTGTCACATAAGGTTAAGCACAAGCTGGCGCGCTCCCACATCTGCTAGGACACAACAGTCCTTATTGTAAATTCATTTATATATATATATATATATATATATATATATATATATAGCCAGTCGGGCTTTAATAGAAAAGAACTTTCACATTTTTCTGGGCATATAATAATTAATTTTTGTACCTTATAAAGGTCTATACTGATTAATTTTTTTTACTTGTAAAGCATCTACTGATTAATTTTTTTTACTTGTAAAGCATCTACTGATTAATTTTTTTCTACTTGTAAAGCATATACTGATTAATTTTTTTTTCACTTGTAAAGCATATAATGATTAATTTTTCTACCCTGTAAAGCATATACTGATACATGAATCCATCTGAATTTGTAAAACAAATTAACATTTTAGAACTGCATAACAATTGCTTAAAATCAGGTGATGCAAGTTTTTATTTTATTGTATGCTGTTGAAGAAACTTAAAGATTTCATATGCTCATGATGGGGCAATTATCAGTGGCTATCTATACATATGGGCGGTCCGGTCTCTCTTATGGTTTATGAGTGATTATCATCCTTTCTGGGGTTTTCGCATTTATTCAGATTAATGGAAATTGATATGTGACGGTGACTGATGGGCGAACATTTAGGCCTGCTGGTTTTAGGGCATGGTAGTAACACTGCCTGCAGAGCATGTGTATTCCAGGGGTATTCGTGTTTATAATATTTGTGTATAATTATGAGTATATGTGCCTTTATGTTTCTGTACGTGTTGTTATGTTTCTGCCTATGTTAAGCTAGTCACAAAAAGGGGGAGAATCATATATTTACGGAATGTTATTCGATATACATATATATATATAATCATTACTGATATACGGAACTTGTCTTTGACACTATTAAGAATATGGGGCTTATTAATTTATTATGTATTTTGTGTGTTACTCCTTGTATTAGGTGACAAACTTATGTGATAATTTTTCATTTGCATGTAACGAATTATGGGGGTACAATAAAAGCTGTTATTGTTATATTACAGCCGAGTTTCATTGCAAGTCCCGTCATACTGGACCCAGCACAATTTTTGGCTTCTCTAGGCTCCGGCCTAGTTCTAAATAACTTGTGGCTTCTCTTTCAAAAAAAAAAATTAAATAACAAGAAATATAAAAAGAAATAAAAAGAAGTTTGTTTTATACATATAAAAAGACATAAAAGGAAAGAGGGGTACCAATGGTAGTAGAGCGTGGTTCATTCTAGGGTTGAACCCCTGGGTCCTTGGGTGTGACGGGGCTTGCAAACTCGGAAATATTAAGGCTATTGTTATGACATGGTTTTTCTCAGGTATATGCCCGTGTAGGCTAGTTTTAGGTCGTATAACTTGTGAGTCTGGTCGCACCACTGAGGCGGGTATTTGTGTTCGGAAAATGTGATCGCTTGTACTGCCGGGGAGTCTCAAGTGTGGCCTGGGTGATAGAATGTTGCGGATTCAGAGTCGGAGTTTAGCGTGTGACATTAGCGGGATGCGGTATGGCCCGATCGGAAGTCGGTACCGTCACCGACTTATGTCCTGTTTACGTTGGATTACTAATTACCGAATTATGAATTTGAGTGTTAGTTGGTTTTTGTGAGTTATGTGTTGGTGAGACGTGTGTGTCGAATTGATGTTTGATGTTATGTGTGTTCAGTATTGTTGGTTGTTGCTTGTCTCCTTCTGTGGTGTGAGTAGATGGTTCGAAGTAGGCCAGGTCTCCGCAGCGCTAGAGAACCCGGGGGTCCACTCAAAGGAAGGACAGTACTTGGGTTTTTCTGATTCTTGTGAATATGTTTTTGTAGATCATGTTTGTGCTAGGTGTTTAGTGGCGATTTGTTTTATGTTTGTTTGTTTTGAGTTGGGCAATTCTGGCGGCGGTATGCTATCAGGAATTGCCCCACCCTCTTTCAGGAGTTCTCCAGAAACTTTCAGTGTTAGATGGAATAGATGAGGAGCAGCTGCTGGTTTTCTTGGACTTGGTCCTGCAGGTGGCAGATTTCCCGGGGGTGTCCGATGGGGAGGTCTTGTCCCTTATATACCCGTATTGCCGGGATTCATTGGCAGGGTTGGTCACCAACACTCTGCGTCGGGGTGACAGTGTGGATGCTTTCCATGGGGAGGTGTTGAACTTCTTCCTACCCATTTGACGACGTGCCCAGCTTAAGCTTGAAAGATTCTATCGCCTACAGGCCAACGGAGAGGCGTTAAGGGACTTCGCGCACGATATACGGAAAGCTGCCCGGGTGTTAAGGTTGGGGTTGCCCGAGACAGAAGTGATACAAGCGATTCTGGAAGGACTGACTCCCCAAGAGAGATCTCGTTTAGTATTCGCGGACCGTCCACGTTGTTTTGCGGACCTTGAACGGCTGTGTGTGGTTTCAAGAACGGTCCAGGAGGTTGACGAGTCCCGGGGAAGAGATGCTACAGATGTCCAATACTCCAGTGGTTCATCAAGAGGAGCGAAAAAGGACAAACAGGGCGGTTGGAGGAGAACACAAGAGACTGTCAGAAAGCCTGAATATTCCGGAAGTGACGGAGGCTACAAGGGGGAGGCAAGTGAGAAGACGGGGACAACAGCTACAGCACGGAAAACAAAGAAATACGAAATTAACAGGGGAAGGAGAAATTATATTAGGGAACAAACATCGGCAAGTAGGGAGCCTGTAGTTAGGCGTTATTCTTATTTGCAGAAAGGTGAGAGTTTAAAAGTTACAGAGGAAGTACAGGTGCCTAAGAGAGTAGTAGATGAAGAAGGTGAAGCAGAAGTAGAAGAGCGGAATTACTTCGTGGGATCAATACAGGACGACAAGGAAACGTCTGTTGACACTGAATTACCGGACTCAAAGAGGACGTCATGGTTGAATCCAGAGGCCGCAGAATTTGTTCCGGTATTTCCGTCTCGGTTCGTGAGGGATCCAGAGCCTGTAACATCATCATCGCCTACGCCGGGATATGAGAAGTCACTTGATGGTGTAGCTTTACCATCGCCAGTAGAAATTAATTTAGTCATTGCACATGAGCCTGGACAGCTGGATTCCAGGGTGGAAGATGTTGAGGACGTTGTGGTTGCCGAAGGTGGTCAAGGAGTGGAATCGACAGAAGAGGCAGAAGAGCGGTCTGCGGATGCTGCACAGGGAAGTATAGTTGTAGGTGTTAGGGAGACTGTAGAGTCTGAAGTTGCAGATGGACACAGGGATGTCCGGGCTGCAAGTGTTTCTGAGGTTGTGGATGGACAAGGGGATGTTCATGCCGCAAGTGTGGTAGAAGTAGATGAGGTAGAAGTTGAGGAGAAATTTGGTTGCAGAGTTGTGGAGTGTGTGAGTGAGAATGATGTAGTGTGTGAAGATGTGCAGACGCCTTTTGTAAGTAGTGTTGAGGATTCCGAAGAACGAAAAGAAGTTTCAGGTGGACCAGGTGAGCAACTAGAGGAGGACGAGGACGTGCAGTGTTCTGATGGTGGTAGTGGACATGATGGCGATGACGTTGATGAGCAACGTGTTGATGAAAATGAGATCGGAGAAGAGGTTAGTCAAGAAGTTCGTGAAGGAGCTGGCGATGAGTGTGATGAAGAAATTGGTGCGGAGCTGAGGGAAGATGCAGTTGAAGATGGATCAGAGGAGCAACTGGAAGATGTTGAGGAGGTGCAGTGTCAGGAGGTTGATTTGGATTATGGGGATGAAAAAGGGGAAATTGTAGAAAAGAAAGCAGTGGAAAAGGAAGAAACTGTAGCAGAGGAGTTAGACGACGAGCATAATCCAAAGCGGAGTGAAAGTAGTGAGGTAAGTTGCCTTGATTCTGATTCAGAGGAAACCAGCCAGTACAGCTCTACACGAAATATTTTCTCCGAGAGTGGTGTCCGAAAGGAACGGGTACCCAAAGTCCGTCACAGAAAGGTAAGAAGAAGAGGTTAACGGGTAGCGGGTAGATGTTCCTCACAGTCCCAGTGGTGTTCATCTATTTCAGGGTTGCGCCCCTGCCCACGCGAGCCTTGGTTTCCTCCATGCATCCTTATTTCCGGAGGGAGCCAGGTCCTTACCCTTAGTCCTGGCTATTGACCTTTAATGATCCTTGCCCCGTTTCATCTTCCCGATTTTCCTACCCCTCCCCCTAGTAAAAAAAAAAAAAAAAACCTATCGATAAGGAGTCTGAGAGACTTGCCGGAAGTGAGTAGATTGTGGTCCTCGAGAGTGTCGTGGTCTTGGAGATTGTAAGTTCCTCTGTTTTGGTTCTGAAACTCATGATGGAGAGTGATAGCGTGCTGTTGTTTCTGATTAATGGTTGTAAATTTTGATTGGTAGTTAGTGTAGAGGTCGAGCCATGCCGCATTCTCCGGTTGTTTCCCGGGTGTTTTTGTATAGAGAGAGAATGGTATTTATTTTGTATCGACGTCGGTGGAGATGTGAACCCCCCTTGCTAGTTACGGTCTTTTTGGTGGAGTTGAGATGAGAATAATGTTCGCGTGCCCTTGATGCGGTCCTCTCTGTCTGGCTGAGCGGGGCCGTCCGCCCTTGTGTAGGGAAGTGGGCCAGCCATATGGCAAGGATGGAGATGCCTTGTGGGTGCATGTGGCTGGTCGGTCCAAGAGATGGACGAGGAGTAGTGCGGTCACTCACATACCAAGGTGGGAGATACCTTGTTTGGTCTTAGGACGGGTATGTGAGTGGGACCGGTGGGAGTAGGTGATGGTCACCAGAGAGAGTGACGTGTTGGGGCGGTCCCGTGGGGTTGGCATGGCGGAGAGGGTCGCATGGGGAATGGACGCAGTTGTGAGGAGCCTCTGTTCTCCTGAGAGCAAGTGCCGCCGGGCCACCATAACCACGATGTCCACGAGCTTGTTTTGAGAAGGGGGTACACTGCAGGGTACTCTCCCGAGTTTAAGAGTGGGGCAGCCGGGTTGCCCTTTCGGGGTGGGGGTGTGCCGGTATAATACCGGCCGTCGAAAGTTTTAGAATATGTAATTGTAAAATAGCACGAATGCAAGGGTCGGTTGAAGCGAACCTTGGCCGGCTCCGTTAAAGCTGCGCGCGCACCTCGTAGGGAGGTTCGGCTTGGTTAAATTGTGGCCGTGGATACCAGTCATCGCCCGGCAAGCAAGAAGCACCGACTACCTGATCCGAGCAGAAATTACTACGCAGTTTTCTTCCACTCTGATGGCTAGCTAAATTTACGAGACTTCCCGGTAAGGATCATAGCTTTTATTGTGTGTATCAGTAACAATATATGCGATTAAATTTAATTAACAAAATGTATGCAGCCGTATGAGAAAGACGAATGCATGTGGGTGGGATCCGACAGGTTGTATTTAAAAAGATTACTTAATGTTCAGTATATAGCCCATGTTCTTTTATTATTATTATAATATTGTAAGAGTCACTGCAATTGTCATTGTCATGGTAAATTTATAGAATGTTGCATAAATTCGAAGCTAAAGTTAGTGCGTAGTTATGGAATGGAATTGTGCTCATACATGCATCAGATTGCTCGTGTGACTCTCTTTAATTAACTTTGCAGTAAAAATAACTCGTGAGAACACTCTTCGAGGAAACATTATTAATATTGAAACATTCTTAATACTGTGAGTGCCTTGAAGTTAATCAGTTTTTGGCAAACTACAATAATTGTGTCGCCACGTGGTAATCTAACCTGTTGCATTCTGTCGATGCGCGTTGAGAGCGTGCTAGTGACTTTTACTCTACGCCTTTTAATAAAATCTTTTTATTTTTGGAATTAATCATCCCATTGTAGACTTTTTACTCTTTAAGCAGTTTGCAAGGAAATTATTACCGAAACTTTGTGCATTTATCTTGAGTTGGTTGAAGGCCCGTTCGGAGGTTATTTACCTGTGAACTTGGGTGTACATTTTTTATGAACATCTTTTCTAATTTTTATGAATTAACAGGGTTCTCGCTTAAAGCCGGAGATGCTGGCCTTGCTGATTGAACTCCATCCTCATCAGCCATGAACCATCAGAAACGTACCTGTTCGGAAAAGGAGTCGGGTGACTAGCTCAAGATGTAACGCTTGCTCAGCATAATTAAGGTGATATGCACTCTTTTATTTTTTTTGAGGACCGGGCCTACTGTGCTCCTGATTCACAGTTTAAATCTTTTTGAAACCGTGTGGCCACGTGGCCAGACAGTCTGCTATAGGGTGTGTCTGCTGAACATTCATTCTGAACATTATGTGTTAATGTTAATGAACACTTTAATAACTTAACTTCATACACTAAGTACAATGCTTGTAATTGTGTGCTGCACTGGGGGAGCGTGCTAGAGATATTTTGTACACTTAAACATTTTCACATATTGCCTATATTCATCACCATACTCACTACAAAATTTATATCACATGTTAGGTATTCTGTTCCGGCTGGTTCAGAATGGGGTTGATATTAATTTCATTTGGGGTTTAACATATAAGGGCTGGGGAGTTTCTTGTTTCCTTTTTGGCTGTTTTCGGGGGTATAAAAGGGGACATAGTTTTTGCCAGGCACATGTTGATACAGTTTAAGGCAGGTTTGATTCCTGTCACATAAGGTTAAGCACAAGCTGGCGCGCTCCCACATCTGCTAGGACACAACAGTCCTTATTGTAAATTCATTTATATATATATATATAGCCAGTCGGGCTTTAATAGAAAAGAACTTTCACATTTTTCTGGGCATATACTAATTAAGTTTTGTACCTTATAAAGGTCTATACTGATTAATTTTTTTTACTTGTAAAGCATCTACTGATTAATTTTTTTTACTTGTAAAGCATCTACTGATTAATTTTTTTCTACTTGTAAAGTATATACTGATTAATTTTTTTTCACTTGTAAAGCATATACTGATTAATTTTTCTACCCTGTAAAGCATATACTGATACATGAATCCATCTGAATTTGTAAAACAAATTAACATTTTAGAACTGCATAACAATTGCTTAAAATCAGGTGATACAAGTTTTTATTTTATTGTATGCTGTTGAAGAAACTTAAAGATTTCATATGCTCATGATGGGGCAATTATCAGTGGCTATCTATACATATGGGCGGTCCGGTCTCTCTTATGGTTTATGAGTGATTATCATCCTTTCTGGGGTTTTCGCATTTATTCAGATTAATGGAAATTGATAAATGACGGTGACTGATGGGCGAACATTTAGGCCTGCTGGTTTTAGGGCATGGTAGTAACACTGCCTGCAGAGCATGTGTATTCCAGGGGTATTCGTGTTTATAATATTTGTGTATAATTATGAGTATATGTGCCTTTATGTTTCTGTACATGTTGTTATGTTTCTGACTATGTTAAGCGAGTCACAAAAAGGGGGACAATCATATATTTACGGAATGTTATTCGATATACATATATATATATAATCATTACTGATATACGGAACTTGTCTTTGACACTATTAAGAATATGGGGCTTATTAATTTATTATGTATTTTGTGCGTTACTCCTTGTATTAGGTGACAAACTTATGTGATAATTTTTCATTTGCATGTAACGAATTATGGGGGTACAATAAAAGCTGTTATTGTTATATTACAGCCGAGTTTCATTGCAAGTCCCGTCATTCTGGACCCAGCACAATTTTTGGCTTCTCTAGGCTCCGGCCTAGTTCTAAATAACTTGTGGCTTCTCTTTCAAAAAAAAAAATAAATAACAAGAAATATAAAAAGAAATAAAAAGAAGTTTGTTTTATACATATAAAAAGACATAAAAGGAAAGAGGGGTTACATTACTATTTTAGTATAAAGTTTGTGTTACGTTTGTGGATGGAAGACTGATTCCTCTATAATATTGGTTTCATTGGTTCCCCATTTTGTACAATCAAAACAGTAATCCATATAAATATTTTTGTGTGGCTTTCTTGCGTTCAGTAGTACATATTGACAAAATGGAGTATTAGCATAGAACTAGTTTCTTATACTTCAGCAGCTTCAAATTGATATCACTTAAACAAGGAGCACTATGATTTTTTGTGTCATCTACAGGCATCAACTCTTCCAAATTAGCACTACGTAAACATACTAGGTACATTTTGTTTTGTTAAAACTCTCTTCATATCCGTTATGTCAACGTTGAGTCTAAGGATTTTCCCATTCACATCCGTGATAATTATCTTCATTACACTATGGACAGCTGACTGATGACTATGAATGTAGGCCTTTTTTTTTTTTATAGTTACAAAAGACCTCTTCTTTGCCTTTGCCTCTTCTTTGTGTTTCAGCCTAAGAATTTTGTTTGCAGCAGTTATGGGTTTGCCACATATTCGATATATTTGCTGCCTCTTATAAGCACATCCTCTTTCACACTCGTAAGCTTTAAGTTTGTTTACTTTGATCTTAGTTACTACACTTAAAATTTCTTAATAGCGATTACAATTTTAAAGGTAGAATTTGTTTCTACTTTAAATGAGAATAAATTATCAAGATAAGCCTGTGAATAAGTTGGTGAAGGTAGCTAATCAACGAAAGCTATACTATCAATCGGAAAAGAAATCGAACTTTGTTAATTTTAATTGGCTTAATCAGTTTCAAGTAGTTTCAAAATCTATGGCAGCGAATAGTCGTTTCAGGATATCTTTTCTTAGTAAATTCTTTTATAGAGTTTGTTTTTTATTTAAACTGAACAACGTAGGTACACATATTACATAAATTACTTATATATTATATATAAACTATTACGTTTGCTTCAGCGGTATTGCTAATGTGTAATTTCATAATCACTCTGCTACACAAAAATAAAAAAACCTTTATGTGACGACTGTGAGGTCTAAAACGTCTAGCAAAAAAAAAAAACATAATTAGGTGGAAATAGAGCCATGTTTTAGTGTCTCAAACCTTGTACAGGTCACAAAAATGTCGTATGTTTTAAATTCAAATAACAACCTTCCGTATAATAAATTAAGAACCATATTTTGATACTGCAGTATTGTATGGTTCATTGATTACATATTATATATTTTTATTGACTTTCACAATACTTACAAACTAATCAGACTGTTATATCTCCAATATTTGCGTTTTGAAGAAACCGTAGAAGTGTAAAATGAGCAGCTGTTATTCAATACAGCAGTTCAGATAAACATGGAATGTTCTCAGTATATAGGCCTACACAAAACATTCAATGCCAACAGCAATTCAAGTAGACGTAAACACAGTCTACTTTTTGGCGGGATTTTTAGCTGATTTCATGAATGAGAGTTAGTCCAAACAAATGAGTTGTTACGAAGAGTTTATAAATTGTGTAATTTTTAAATGGAAATAGACGTAATGTTGAAATGATAAATAAAACGCGTTATTAGCGTCTTCAAACTACACAAAATATTATTTAAATATTTTCTGCCACCATACGCTGTTTGATAATAGAATTCAGTAAATCTGCTTATTAGCTCTATTGTGTAATCTTGCATACAATTATGAATTATTAATATTGATTGTAAACTTTCACTTGTGAACTTACTTTGTTTTTTCCCGTACGCGTTTCGGCGTAATATGCACCTTCTTCAGCAGTGTGAGACAGAATGTCCGGAACTTGTAACGGTTTTTTAGTTGGTAGGTTGAGGGGGGGTAGAAGGGAATTGGCGCGGGGATCCAAATTATTGTATGTTTTATGTATAATTGTGTCAAAGAGTGCGTGTGATTTAAAGTGTAATTGGTCGTTAAGAATGTTGTTTGGTTGTGTTGTGTAGTGTTTGTATATTTCATATTGTTCTGCTGTGTTAAGTTTCCGACTTTTAGGCAAGTAGTGTAATATCTCAAGAGTATTATCTATGTTGGTGTAGCTGTGGTTTTTGTGTGTATGTGTGTGGCAAACGCGGAATGTATGTTGTTGCTGGATATAGCTTTTAGGTGTTCAGAGTAATGTGAAGAAACAGTTCTTCCCGTCTGGCCTATATAGAAACTATTACAATCACTACAGTTTAATTTGTATACCCCTGTTTTGTTGTATTTGTCTATGTCCGTGTTTGTATCGTTGATATGTTTTTTGATGGTATTGTTTGTTCTGTAGGCTATTTTGTACTTGTGTTTCCTGAATGTTTTGGCGATTTTGTGTGTGTTGGAGTTATGGTATGTGAGTGTGATGTATTTATTTTGTTGTGTGTTTTTGGTATTTTTTGTTTTGTTGTTTTTGTTTATGATGTGTCTGTGTAGATTGTTTATTAAATTAGGGTTGTAACCATTTTGTATTGCTATATATTTGATTGTGTTGAGTTCTTCGTTATAATCTTGTTTAATTAATGGTATTTTTGTTAGTCTATGGTTGAATGCCGCATATTTGTGTTGCGTGGATGGTCATTCAAACACATAAAACCATCCAACACAACACAAACATACGGCATTCAATAAGAACGTTCATAAATAAGAACGCAATAGAACTTAGCGATAAAGTTAAATAATATGTCAGAATACTGAAATCTTACAGTGAAACAAATGAGTTTATTTTGGAAAAGAACTTATTAAAAACCTCCCACTTCGGAGTCATTAATTTTATTGTTAAAATGACATAGCTATACAATTTAACGCAAAATATAATCCGCTAAAGCAACAAAAGCTATAACAAAGCAGAAATGTCAGACTTTGTACAGGTACAGTATATAGCATACGCAGTGTTCTTGCCAACCACTGATGCAGCGGTCGGACCGAATTCAGTGAATGCAGCACGCGATCCATATAGTATACATCGATGGGCATCTCATTTAGTCAGTCTTACACAATAATCACAGAGTCATTACAGGAAAACAAAGGGTTAGTAACCTGTCCAATTCACGAACAACCTTTTTATTTTAGTTTTATAACCTTTCATCTATCTGCTAGTCGTGTTCGCTCAACATACTCGTGCGATTGATTGCTTCTCTCACGCTTGTGTCCAGTGCATATTTAATTATTGTACATTGCACTATTGTGACTCCATAATTTTTACTACGTTGCTTTGACTTGTTCCTAAATTTCTTTAACAAATTGCTGCCGTCTTTGATTTTTTTCCACTATTTTAATCTTATGTATCATTTGCAATTCTGACCTTTATTCCGCAGGTTTTGGTCCCCGCGCTCGTATCGCTCAACATCACATATCGCATGCAAACCTCCCCTCCCAACATTAACTAAATTCGTTGGCTACATTACAGTTTTTAAAAACGTTTAATATATGCGATACTTTTCTTTTGAACTTTTTGAAGTTAGAAGAATGAAGACACGGTAGTGTATAAACAAAGATTATAAGGTCAACGGATTGTCTTTAGTCACGAGTCAGCTGTTGAAACAGACAGTTCATTCAGTGTATCTGGTGTCATGTAGAAGTTGAGATAATACATAGATGACTTTTGTAATCGCTGCTATTAAGTGATACGTATATTTGTTGTTGTGGCAGCAAGTTCCTTTTAGTTGACACCTGAGTGTTGCTGAGGTTTTGTAATTTTTATCGTTAGCGAGTTAGCGATAAGTGTAATTATTGTTATGGCAAGTATGTTTTGTTTGCTAACTGACAGTTGAGTGTGTTTGAGATTGTGTGATTTTTGCAGTAAGTGACACGTGTAATTGTTGTTGTGGCCCGTTTTGTGAACGGGCCGTGGTCACAGGCTTCCTATCAGGGAATTTTTCCCGCCCTCCTGCTGACTCCTTATACCCGTTCGACCGAGCCGATGTGGTTTCGGCCATTAGTCAACTTCGCCTTATGCGGGTCCCCGGCGAGGATCGTATCGGCGCAGCAGCGGTTCAACCCCCCCCCCCCGTCTAATCTCACTGGTTCACGAGCTGTTCAATGGATGTATCCGGCTCCATTACTTCCCCAGCCTGTGGAAACATGCAAAAATCGCCATGATTCCCAAACGCTCGTAAGCTGCTTATACTTCACGAGAATCGTCGCCCAATATCTCTATTGCCAGTCATCTCGAAAGCGTTCGAACGCCACCTGCACAGCCGATATGCGCCCCTGTTGGATGGTTTCATTTGGCAGTAGCAAGTCGGCTTTCGCAGAGAGCACTCGACGACCCTTCAACTCGTCAGGGTTGTTACCCAACTGACGGACGCCGAGAACAAGCGTCAGTCTACCGTCGTTGTATTGCTCGACGTGAGTAAACCCTTCTATCGAGTCTGGCACGAAGGCCTTCTCTACAAACTAGCCCAATCCCCTCTCCCTGCCTCTTTCATTCATCTTCTGCGATCGTATCTTTGCGACCGCGTCTGTAGATTATGCGTCGATGGGTCGTACCCATCCGTTCGACCGATCGCCGCAGGCGTTCTTCAGGGAACTGTCCTAGGCCACGTTCTGTACCTTCTGTACACGAACGACCTGTCTGTACAGCCTGGAGTCATTTATCGTTCTATGCGATGATGCCATGTTTCATGCTAGCTCAGCGAACCTTAGTTTCGCCGCTGGCCTGGTGCAACGTCAGCTCGTCCAACATCCAGACTGGCTTTGGAAGTGGAGAATGGCGATCAATGTGGAGAAAACCGAGGCGATCACCTTTTCTCGTGAATTTACTTCCCGCTGCCAGTCCCTCTCCCTAGAAGGGAGTCCAATCGTATGGAAACTGTAAAATACTTGGACGTCACTGTTGACCGACGCCTAAGCTTTGCAACTCACGTCTCCCAGGGTCTCCAGTGTCCCCGCGGCATGAAACCCAAAATATATCCCTTTCTCACTCATCGGAGTTCAGTGCCTGTGCGCACTAAACTCACCATGTATTTGCTCTTTCTCAGAGCAATACTAACATCTGCAGCCTCTGCCTTTTGGGCATAACTCAGCCCAAACATTGTCGCCTGTTTGGAACCTTTCCAATCCCGGGTCCTCTGCTATATCTCAAACTCTCCCTGGTTTGTCAGAAATGATGCTATCAGGGGAGAGTTGAAGGTTCCTTCTCTCACCGAATTCGTTTGGTCCATAGCCTTTAATATCTTTGCTCGAGCCTCTGTCTTCATTTCAAGGCGGGAACTTTCTTAAATATTTAAATAAACTTTTAACTTGATTTCAAGGCCTTGTTTTCTGAGTTACTGCGATCCATTAATCTCACGCACCAATGAGAATTAGATTTGAGATTACCGAAAAAGATCTGTAACGCTGTTTAAGCAGCTGACTGGAATAAAGTCTACACACCTTGTGATAGTTACACAGCAGCTTACTATCTAAACAAGACCTTGTCTGCTATTATTACAAAGCACGTATCAGTAAGGAAATTATTGTAAAAGAAGGATCCAGCTTGGTTTTCTAACTAGACCTTAGCCCCTGACGCATACCGACTGCTTCGTTTACTTCCGCATCTCTTTGTAGAGCTGAGTAAGGAGGGAATATCCAATTTTTACCCAATGCTATAAGCAGGGCGAAATCCTCCGATGTTGAATTAGGCGGGAAATGTACAGTAAAAGACACAACGTGCTGTTTATTATAAGCCTACTGTGCGTGTGTTAAGTAATAGTGTGTCGGTAATTATAGTAAACTAGCAAAATACCCGTGCTCCGCTACGGAGTTTCACGTTGTACGTAATTGTACAATTATTGCTCGCTTAATAGTATAGGATTAGATAGATTGTACAAATTCTCAACTCTTAGTTTGTTTATTTACATTCATAGCAACAGCTATTTATTATTTATTTCTATTATTACTATTTATTATATAACTTATTAGATCGAATCGAAAAAACACTTGCTCTATGTTGGTTCTCCCGTTGCGTAAAATATGTTTGCCAAGTTTGGTTGAAATCGGTCCAGTGGTTTAGGAGGAGATGTGGAAGACCCCAAAGGACCCCCCGAAGGATCGTATCGAAAAAACACCTATCCTATGTTGGTTCTCCCGTTGCGTAAAATATTTGTGCCAAGTTTGGTTGAAATCGGTCCAGTGGTTTAGGATGAGATGTGGAACATACATACATAGATACATACATACAATGGGGGGGGGGTTGCCCCTTAGGATTTACGTTGTTAGTGTACATTAAAAGGGTGTATTTATTGGAAGTACAGAAATTAGTTTACATTTATCGCACATAATTACGGTACAGAGACGATTTTGGGAGGTTGTGGCTACGTTTATTTAACAATATAACTTAAAACTTAATATTGTTTTCTCACTGCTAGAAACAATTTTTTAAGGCGCGCGTTGAGACACAACCATCTGCAACAGCCCGCTCGCGCGTTCTGACAACGCGCGACAGGCAACCTTTGTTATATTAAATCGGAGGAGGAAGTTGGAGGGGGAAGCGGTGAGTGGCGCCTTTCGGTCCGACGACGGCAGCGGCGTGCGCGTGCGGCACGTGTTGCTCGACTTTTTTCTTTTCTTTTTTTCTTTTTTTTTCCAAAATAAAAGTAGCGTAAGTTACTCCTTATAACATCAGCTATCTGCCAGTGAAAAGCCCGTCAAAATCGGTCCAGCCGTTTCGGAGATTAGCCGGAACAAACAGACAGACAGACAAAAATTTTTAAAATTGCTTTTTTGTTATAAGTACCTTATATACTTTCATATGCATTTAGTAAAAAGCTGTTATTTTGACATTACAAACAGACACTTCAATTTTATTTATTTGTATATAGATAAATGTCGGTAACACCAGCGTGTTTATAAATAAAACGTGACAGTAGTTCACGTTTAAAATATTACTTTACTGCTTCAGTTTAATTATCTCTGCGTGTGTTAATTAACAGTGTGTGACGATCATCTTCTATTAATTATAATTTTATTCTTTAATATCACTGTGACTATCAAATAAAACTGTCTTTATAGTTCGTTTTATAATATACATTTTTATTTCATTTACATTATCCGTGCGTGTGTTTATCGAGTTTGTTGTGTGATATTCATTTGTTAATTTTGTGTGTGTTCATAATCTAGTTTTTATACCCTTTTTATTTTTGGCTTATTAAAATCAGTGAGCTTAAACAATACTTATGTTCGGAGTGCGGTAAGGATTGTGAAAATGTAGATAATCCTAGCCAGCATTCGAAATTACATCCAGTGATTTCATTCGAAAAAGTAAACAGTGAAATGCCGGTTTTGAGCAACTTGAAGTCACTTACACAACAATGTAACATCTGTGATAAACAGTTTAAGTACGGATACACATTGAAGCGTCATGAACGCTAATCCCACGGTACAGGGGTATCAGCACCGAATAAAGTTAAGTGCCCCTTATGTGTTCTTGCAGCAGCGAAGGAACAAGCATTACTTGAACAATTCGAATTGCAGCACAACATATCAGTAAAGTCTGAAATTAAAGAATTTAAGTCCTTAGAAAAATCATTGGAGTAGAAACAAGAGACTGAAAAAGAAACATTTTCAAGATAAGTTAAAAAGCGTGGCTCTCATTCTGCTACCGACAGCACAAAGAGACATTATTATATATGCCGTAGGTCCGGGAAATTTGTGTCTGAAAGTAAAGGTAGACGGCACATAAAATTACAGGGAAGTAACAAAATCAATGCTGTCTGTCTTTAAGCATTCGCGTCACTGAATATGAAGATGGTACCTGCAAGACTAGATAAGTGTCAACTCATGTAGGTCATCTAAATGACTTAAGCCATTTAGGTCTTACAGATAGCGAAAGAAAAAGTCTAGCTGTGGATATTGCAAATCAGATACCACTTCAAGCAATACTTAATAAAATATGCGATTCCGTGACAGGCTGTAAATTAGAAAGAATTCATTTATTAACGAAGTGAATTTAACAAAAGACCTTTACAACATCGAGCATGCATATAATTTATGCTCAAAGTCGGTGAGACGTCAAGAAAATGGTATAAGGGTTGAAGCGTTGGTCAACGAGGTCATTTCCAGTGATCAGCCTTGTGTATTATTTTATAAGCCTCAAGGGGTCGTCAGAAAAACTGACCAAACTTTAAAAACAAACGATTTTGTTTAATTATAATGAACAATGCACAGAGTGAAATACTGAAGAAATATGGCAGTGTTTGTATATGCATTGATGGCACCCACGGTTTGAACAGTAACGGTTTTTAACTAATAACCCTACTTGTTTTGGACGACATGAGAAAGGGATTTCCTTGTGCTTTTCTCATATCAAATCAAACTGACGAAAAAGTGCTTTCTTTGTTTTTTCAGTATATCAAGGCAGAAGTAGGCGAAGTTTTACCGAAAACGTTTATGTCCGATTTGGATGAATCCTTTTATAATGCGTGGATATCAACAATGCAAGCTCCAACAATGAGACTGTACTGTACTTGGGACGTTGACAGGGCTTGGAGAAGGAATATTAGTTCCAAAGTAAAAAGCAAAGAGAAGCAGGGTGACGTTTATAGTAGAATAGTTAGGACATTAATGCAGGAGAGAGACTCTTCTGCATTCGAATGAAATCTGCCTGAAGCAATTAGGTGACTACTTGATGATAAAGACACTTCTGAATTCAACACTTACTTTGATCAAACGTACTCAAAACATATTCAGTCTTGGGCCTACTGCCATCGACTTCAAGGAGGTCTGAACACCAACATGCATATCGAAAGAATGCATCATACAATTAAATATATATATTTACACGGCAAAAATGTAAAACATTTGGACAAAGCGATAGTTGCTCTAATGTCTTTCGTCCGCGATAAGTTGCTTGATAGTCCTATTATCTTAAAGCAAAGGCAAATTAACTACAAAGTTGAAAGACATTAGAAAAAAGACAAGGCCATCACAGAAATCGACAGTAACTCAATTATTAGAGAAGAAACAGGCAATGGGTAGAAAGTACCGTCGTCTTCTGGCATGAAAGAGGTATATTTAGTACACAAAAATGATGTGCAGTGCAAATGTAAATTGATCTGTGTAGACTGTGATGTGTGTATACATAAATATTCATGCACGTGTGTAGATCATGTATTAAGTGGAATATGTGTACACATATTCATGATGTCTGCAGGATTAACAAAGCAGGGCGTAGTTTGCAGTCGAATTGTAACAATATCGAAGACGATGGTGACGATCGGTTGTTTGTGCATCCGGAGAACGAAATTGATACGACGGAAAAACAAGAAATATTATCCCAAGTCAGCAAAAGAGAAAGATTTTTGACATGTATGGACACTCAAAAAGAATCACTCAAAGGGGATTTAATTGAATTAGTTAACAGTGTAGCTATATTAGAAGAACTGGAAGTGATTAAACAAGAAACTGCTACTTTAAAAACGACATTAAGTGCAATTCGCTCTCGCGTTGCAGTTCAAAATATGCTTAGCTGTTCGACTTCTTAGAAAAGAAATATCGTGCCACAGAGGAGAATTGATTCCATCAAAAAAAGGAAATTAACACACGGTACTATTATGGTAAAGCCCAATGAAACCGATTACAGGACACTGCTCTGTCGCTCCTGCTGCAAAAAAATGATTGTTATAAAGTTAAACAGAATTTTAAATAATTTTTAAGTTTGTTAGTTGAAGTATCATTATACATTATTCATTAAATTATTAAATATTCAGCGCGTGTGTATTTAATGTGCATATAAGACTATGTATTTAATAATGTAGCATTTGTTAATAATTATCGATGTGTTTTCGTTCCAATGATTGTCACGCATCTGTGATCAAATACGATTCATACTGGATCAGCTCCTTTCGAAGTGTGTACAGTCTTACGTAAACGGAGCGTATCAGCTGTGAGTGGAAATGACAAACGAGGCAAGTATTGTTAAACAATACAAACATAAATAAAGATTCAGTTGTATACGTCACAGTTTGGCACGAAGAAAGTTCTGTAAAATCGTGTTGCTCAATAAATATTTGTTTCTCAGTATGTCAGGTTGCCAGCTGTACTGAAACGCAAACAATCTGTACGAACATTTTACAGAAAGACACGAACATATGCGAAGCAGTCGGCATTCGTCAGGGGGTAAGGTTTAGTGGTTTACTATAGAGGTAATAAAATGCCTAAAGCAAAAGAGTACAGAAATAAAAAGTTTAAGAAAACGAGTATGATTCAGCATTGCGAGAATTTTCTATGTTCAGAAAGGGATGCTTCTCTGAAGAGACAAATTACGAATAGCAGTGTGTTCTATGCGCTCTCTTTGCATCAGAATAAATTCTGTTTCCCTGTTAGATAGAAATCTTTAAGGAGGCCATAAGGGGATATGTGGAGGGCATCCTTTAAACAAAATTGTTTTTATTTCTTCTACTCCATTCGTATTATTTATAATTATTGTATTTACTTATTTATATATATATATATATACATATTTTGTAGAAAAGCTGGTATGTGTTCGGTGTTTTCTATAAGTTTTAGAATTGTAAATTTTAATACTGTGTTTTAGCGAACGTAATTAGCGTTCGTTCGGAAGCGTCTGGTAGCCTGTGTGCCTTACCTGTCCCTTCACACTCTTATGTAACTCCCGATAGGCGCCAAATTGTTTTACGAGAAAACAATTAAAAGTTTTTACCTGTATGGTTTGACAGTGCACTAGTGTAAATTTGAATCGTTCGCCAACTGGCATGAAACCGATTCTCGTTGAGTGGGGGAAAACGTGTTGCCAACTTGAATAATGTTGGTTATGTTGACTCACTGCTATTAAACAAAACATACATAATATTCTCTATAAATAAATACTGGACAGTTATTCTCGGTACACACTTTTTTATTAGGCTCTGAATTGTTAGTTCTTGTTAACGTTTTATATAAAATAATAATTTATATAATAATTTTAGCCTCGGCAAAATATAGTCGTTCACTCAGCGGATTGCTGGGTTGGCAGTACAATGTTTCTATTAGATGCAAGACAGCGTTGGTTATTATTTACAAAATAAATCTGCCTATAGAGTCCTTTTAAGTACGACACAGAAGTTTTTATAACAAGATAACAAATTATAATATATCACTTAATGTTCGTGAGCATTAAAATCAACAAGGTTTACTGTAAATTAAATATTGTGGTGTTAAAGTGTGACAGTGTCGTTGGTGTAGTACATAGGTTATCATTAGTTCAGTGTTTACAAGTTACTTTTTATTTATCAACCCTTGAAAAATAATACTTTCAGTGATAGTGAGAATTCTACGGTTTAGTTGTAAATTTGAAAGAGAATTTGTTTTTTAGAAATCAATGAATTCAGCAATACTTAACGTTAGTAGATAGGAGGTGTATTGTCAGTAGTCAACGTAGGTTAATTAGTTGATGTCGAGTCTTCTTTCTTCAATCTTGGGCTTCATGGATGTCCGGCGTCTTCTTCTTGTTAAATTCCATATATTACAGTCATCTGGGTTAATTTTGAGCTGGTCCTTGGTCTAGGTTGGTTGGAATGTCCTCTCATCAGTTGTAATGGTCCTTCTTCATAAAATTATGGGCACTTATACTGTTTTAAGTCAAAATTTTGGGCCCTTCACGGCGTGGCGTCTCTCTAGTTAAGCGTCACTACAGATTTTCTTGTTCCTAACTGAAATTAGTCAATATTCGGTTGTTGTCATGGTAACTCAAAATTTCTGATTGGCTAAAATTGGCTTAAGACCATTGTTAGGATATTTGAATTTTTATTTAAAATGGTTACAGATCTTTTGAACGTAATTAATCTTCAGTATTCCCTTTTTAGTATTAAATATCATTACCACTGTTCAATTTTGGTTCAAGGATTAATTTGACATCCAATACTATTGTTTTTACTTAGGTATCAACATTTTGACAGTTTTGTTGTTTTTGTTTAATTACACTGTTTTCTTAATTTACAAGATTACTATAATATTTCTGTCTTAACATGATTGTCTAATTGTATTTTATTATTTATATGGCTTAGTCTTACTAATGTCAGTGTTTAATTCTCAAAATTGAAGCTTTTTGTAGTTTGACAGTTGGGAATTTGCCTAGGCTTAAACAGCAATTGGCTATTTTTCTTTAATTATATAGATTACATTTTATTTTCCCCTTGTATGGGTCCTGATTGGTTTTAATACATGATTTTGGTTATTTGTTCAATGGTTTTAAGTCTGTTCTTGTAATTGTGTGTGATTTTACTGGTTTCATATTCTAACTTGTCTATTGTCATAACTGCCTTTTAGTGTTATTGTGTTTGTCTGTATTTATCTTGTTTCTTGTTTTGTTTTTATTTGTTTTTAAGTCTTATTTCTCATTATTTATTACATAACATATAACATTGAATCTTATGGTTTAATAATTCCATAGATATAATTCTATTCATTATAACATAATTATTTGAGACATAATTCTTATTCATTAAAACATACTTATTTACTTTTCATTACTCAAAATGTTCATTTTCATTACCTACTCATACTCTTTAGTGAGTCATAATTATTATATAGTATTAATAAAAAACAAACATATAAACATTAGTTAAATCTTTGAACAAAATTATATTTCTTATTACTAATCTTATTTGACACTAGGTCATTAATTTTATAATCTAATAATATTTTACTATGTTTTTTTACTGAAATCTGATAATGATTATTGATTGTCTTTCCCTTATCAATTTTGGGTGAATAACATTTGTTTTTATCTTTCAGTATTTCAGAAATTCTCTATACGGTGTTTTGACACTCTAATAGTCTATTTTTCCTACTCTCATGTAATAATATGAATTGTCACTTATAATATTAATTGATAAAAATTTTAAAACATGATAATTAGTTATTACTATTGATAACTTAATCCTACTACTTTTAGTTTATTTTGCTACATTTTGGTGTCCACTTATATTGGCTTTTAACTATCACAGTCCTTCCTGTTTAGCCATTATTAGCTCTCACTCACCTTTTGCACTTATAAACTTTTATCACTGTCTTATCAGTGTTTATCACTATTAAGGGGGGTTTATTTTCACTTTGGGGATATTAATAATAACACCTTGCACTCAATATGGTTTAAGTGTTACTGGTGGGCAAAAACTAGTGTATTGTTTACTCAAAATTCTCTTTCTCATTTTTATTTTTAAAATGTTCATCATCATTATAACTTACTATCTCTCACTCTATGTGGTTTGATTATACAATTGATATGTTTGTTTTGTGCTAGTGTGATTTGTCCTAGTTTACTCTATTTGTTTGGGTTAGTGTACCCTTCTACATCTTAAGTCATTAACAATTAATACTTCTAATTTTTAGACTGCTTGTCTGTTTTTACAATCATCGTTATTATATATAATTTATCATTGATTAGTCTTTTTTCTTGGTTTAACACTAGTTTTGTACTCTTTCACTGTGTTTACTTCACTTTGCCATATTTTATATATCACTTCCTTGGTGTTGTGGCTGATTATATCTTCACACTTCCATGCTAATTATTTATTCATCATTATTCTTATTATTTATACACTCTTATGTTAGTGTGGTGGCTAGTTCTAGTTGTCACTTACAATTGTCATAATTTATTTCATATTCTTGGTTTTTGGGGCTGGTTCTACTCTCTCACTTACCATCTATTGGGTCATTGTGATTAAATCGCCAGGTATTATCGTATTTAACATTTTGGTTCGTTGTTTGTTACTTTTTTATTATTAGAGGTTACCTTTCTGATTACCTTAACACGTTTGATCGTGTTATTATTTATGAATCACCCATTCTTTCATCTCTGATTCATCCCTTTTTATTCTAGTGTTAATTATTTGAAATAACTTATTTTGTCATGTTTCTTCATTATTGTTAGGTGAAGATATGTACCATTACAATATATATATTACGTTATTTTTAGACACTTACTTTTATACATATGCTCTTACTCATTTGTGCGCACTTGCTCATGTCTCGGAGGTATACTCTTCTTCTGCAGTATTTACCTTGATGTTCCCCGGCTGGGTCGCAGGCTTTGGTCGTTGATTGAGTGTGGATAAGCACGTGAATATCGTTATATAAGTTTAATACAAGTAAAGAGTACAGAGGATGTAGTACTGGTTGTGAAATTAGTACGACTGTTTTAATAAAATCATATTCATTTGATTTATTCTTTAAAAATTAAAATTATATTATTAATTGTTTTGTGTGGGTTAATTATTATTTGAACCCTTATATTCAATCTGAATATAATGCAATTATAACGTGTTTAAATCTTATTTCTTATATTTCTAAGACATAGTATACACATACATAAATCATATATGACCTGAAATATTACACAGACATATAATACATAACACATATAATTATTATAAAATGTGATTAACACGTATAAAATTTAATATTCATCTTGTCTTTGCAAGTGTGGTTTTTAATATATACCACTTAATAAAAACTTTTAATTAATTAAATATATTAAAATATTAATAGAGAACATTTATTACTTTAATTGATTCTATTATTTAATGTCTCAATTAATTAACGATCTTCTAATTACATAACTCTCATCTTTGAGTTTAATTATCTAATCAACTACAAAATATAATAAAAATATGGTTCTTCCTTGACCATTTATTTATGAGATTACTATCGTTATATTCTCTATTATCAATTATACTTTGAACATTTATTTATTCATTATGCAAATTTAAAAATATACTAATGTTCTTGTAAACTTGTATATGGAAACTAGAGCTTTTTTCGATAGACCTCAGGGTTATTTATAATATTAAATAAATGTCTGACTTCACCTGCATTTTTCTGCAACCATTTAACTTTGTTGTTACCGTCATCTGGACTCTCGAGTTTGTTGATCCTCTTCGGTATCACCTTCTCTGTCTTTGTGTCGTTGAAATTCCTCGCTCCGTCTCCTGGATGCTGAGTTCTGACGTGGACCTCTGGTCGTGATGATGTATGGCTGGATGTAGCTGCATGTGGCTGTCCCTGTGTCTTCTCGTCTTCTTGTTCTAGTTCCTCTCCTCTTCTTATCTTGTCCCTCGTAGATGTCTAGAAGTTCTATGTAGACTTCTCGAATTTATCGTAGTTACAACTCTCGTAGATTCGTTAGTATAGTCTTTTTAAAAATCACTCGTGTTCACTATTACTTGCACCGATGTAATGCCGGTTCCATCGCACTTCACGTTATTGAATACTGTTTAAAAAGCTTACATGATTTTGTAAAATTTGCGGTTGCGAGATGCGTGGATCTTACGTGTCAAAGTGAGTTCATCTGAGAAGGAGTGTGTCGCTCGCTGGGGTTTTATACTGCTCCTGTCGTTGAAATTCCTGTTGGAAACTGTTTTGACAACATTGAACAGGTCGGTGCATCGATTTAATTGTTACTTTCAACCTACGCGTTTTTCTATGAAGCGCACACTTTTTTATAAATATTATTTCACCAATCGTTCGGTATAATATTAAACTTTGTTTATGCAAATTATGAATGTTAAGGTGTGTAAATTATGGCAGTTATGGCAAAATTTCACACGGTGGCTGAACGGTTCCCACGATTAATGACCACTTAACGCCAAACTGAAGCGCCAGGCATCAGCTATGTTTTTACATATGTCGCTGATTCGTGTGACTTATATGGTTATCGTTCAGTACTTAAAAAACTGTGTAAAATCTTCCACCCTCGTGTGCATAATTCAACCTGTCTGTCGTTTACACGTGTACACATACACACACACGCAGACTGATACACAAGCGGCAGCAGGTCGCTCTGACGTCACCTCTGCCGGTCAGCGCGTGTCAATTTCTCCCCTTCGCTACATTTAAAAACCAACTAAGCTATGAGGCTTACTTACATATGCAGGCTTACTTACAATATTGGATTTATTTAAAATTAAATACTACGTTTATTTCTTATATTATTTCTTATACCTAACGTATATTTATTACATTATTTTTATTATTTACATCTTATATATTTCATACGTGCTTTCGTATGCTATCATACTTCAGTCAGGGGTTGATACATATACTTATGCTAAACGTATCATTGCAATATATATATATATATATATATATGCACATGAAATTTTCATCTGATTTTGATACTTCTGATGTTGAAAGTTTCAACCATGGGTACTTTCAAGATATTCCAGCGTTTTTTTTAGAATTTACATTTTTGGAAATCTACATATAGGCTATAATTCAGTAAGGGACACAAATTTGTGGAAATTATGCACTTTGTATGACCTTCGGAAGTGGCTCATTCTTCATGTCATATTTCCAGGACCTCGGTACAAATACAGTTTTTCTTAAAGTATCAAGTTTAATTAAATATAAAATAGCTATCATATTTCACAGTACGCAGATACCCTGTAGTGTTGAACATATCATTATGTCAAACATAAACACCAGATTTATAGTTTTACATTAAAAATAAATAATATTTTGTTTTCAAGAAGAATATGTTTTTTACTATTTATTACACTGTTTCAACAGTTTTAATATACATTACTGTGTTCTTCAGGAACAGAATGTGCAAAGAAATAGTTATACAAATTTAAAATCTACTGTTTATAAAAGCTGTTTTTTATATAAGGCTATATGATTTATATGTTTTATATTTATAAATGGTACACATTATAACAACACAAACATTGATATATAATTTAATTTGTGTAGCCCCAAGTTCAGGGCCAATTTATATACCATAACAAATTATATAATATATTGAATTCATGGGTGCAATCGTAATAAGAAGATGATACGTTATTTAAGTTTGAAATTGTTCCATTATTTATTTTTTTATTAAACAAAATTTTTCATTTCGCATATAGAAATACTACTCATTATTATATCGTTTGTACGATTCCTTCGTACACAACTTATAGCTAACAATTTACATAGACAGGTTATACATAAATCTTATTATCTAATGTTACTTAATTAAATATTTATTTTGGTCTCAGCTTACTCATTGTGTGATCACCTTTTTGCAATTTCTGATTACTTTACTTTAATAATGAAGATACTTGTATTCCAATTTCTTTAATATTAATTAGTTTTAAAACTTTCTACTGCATATGCATTCTCTTTTATCAACCAAGACTTTATTAATTACGTTAACTAAAAAAAATCAAATATTTCTCTTATCATTTACGTTACTCTCAATAACTAAATTTTATACAAGAGATATTATTCTAAATTTTACTGATTTTACATTTCTGTACAATTAGTTATTTTAATACCGGTTGAATGTCTTTCATTCTAACTTTAATTAGTGTCTTTCAAATGTCTGTAATTACAATCATTTTTCATCACCTCGTTTGACGTGGTTAATCATCCGTACGTCCTCCTTTGGTCCTCAGTCTGTGTCCTCCGTGTCCTCTGGTCGGATTCTACTGCATGTACGGTTTACGAGTCGTCACGCCTCACATCATATGCTGCGGGTGTGTCCGTAGACCTCCTTGTATGTGCTCTGATTGGACTTCAGTTTGTCCTGTGCTCTTACTATAAATTTAAATTAGCGTTGTTGACTGATATAGCCTCCTGTGGCAACGGTTGAATCGAGAAGAAGAAACTTTACTAGTGTGACCTGGTATTTATAGTCAGGTTGTGCAAAAACTCAGGTCTGAACAATTTTTAACTAGTCAGATTTTGTCGAAGCATCACTTCCCCCACTCTGGTTCAATTCACTATTTTCGCCTATCTTCGCGAATTACAAAGTTTGTTTCATATCACTCGATGCTCAATCTATCACTAATTTTTATATGTTTACTATACGTAAATTACACTTCTTTATTGTAATTACAAAAAGAGCTATTCACTTTTTACGTATAGTAATTGCACTTTTCATCATTTTGGCATGGTCTTTTAACCCTTTATTCACCTTTAATTTCTATATACTTTGGTGTCTTTTGTTTTACCCTATCTTACATATTTTCCTTATAATTAAAATAAAATATAAAACTATTCTACTTGAAAAGGGTTGGTTACATTTCAGGAACTGACAGGATTCACACACACAAACAAAATACGCATGTACACAACACTAGCGACAGGTGCGTCGGGAATGCGTATCCATGCATGAATTCTGCGCTCCCTATTTTTAACTACGATACAGCTTATGCAATCTGAATCATGTCTACTGATTCATATTTATTTATTTTTATTATTTATTTCATTTATTTTGGCAATGCACAGTACCGTTAATGGTTGTACCGTTCCATTATTTCCCTGCTTAGTGAAAAAAAATTTTAATACCAAATTTTTATTAGACAAATAATATGGTATTGTTTTTATTTACTGACACATTTATTTATTTTATGTGCGATTAATAATGAGTATGCAATTTTTTTTTTTTACCTGTACCCTTATTTGGAGGTTTTGAGCAAATATTTCCCCTCCCTTGTAGGTAGAGTCGCTGTGGTGTTTCGGTACATCCGTTTCAGTCGTTGTTCCACTTTAATCGTTCTAGTGACCCAGTTATTTATGAATGGAATTTTCTCAAAGAGCTAGCATGATTATTTACCAACTTTTCTCCTTCTTGCATCGTCATATATCTGTGAGTATGGGTTGAATTCTATCTTCTCTTAACGTTTTATTCCAATTTTCACTCTTACATTTCCTTTCTGATCACTCATAATTTTCTTCATTCTTACCATGTGCTGAAATACACTTCCGTAACAGAATATTTTTTTAGCTTTGTAGTGGGTCGCATGATCGGATACAGATGAACTGCTTTGGAAAACACATCTATACAGACAAATATGAGGAGGTGCCATGCAAAAGCAAACAAATCCACAAAAATTCAAAGTTGAGTTTAGAATTGATTATTTCTTTTCAGCCTCATTCCTATCTACTGTTATAGTCAGTTTCATTCAAAAAAATACATATCCAACACTTTTTGAGCTTTGAAAAATCGACGTTCTGTGCAAAAAAGAACATCTCCTTACATGTGTTCCAAGCAAAAAACAACATATCCATTGCAGTCTGCCTCAGCCAATGACGAGCTATGATTGAGTCAAGTGACTCCCAGAATGCAACAGGTGGTTTTGTTTTGGTTGTGTCATTTTGTTGTTCTGATGGAACAGAGAGTTTGAGGTTAAAGTGTTTGTTTATTAGTACACATTTTATTATACAGTGTATTTCAGTGTTATAATTGAGTGAAAAATGGATGAAGACGATTTATAAGTGTAGAAGAAGGCAATGTTGGATCTAGAAAGAAACCTAAAACTGTTGGAGTATGGGCAAAGAAGAAAATACAAAAATACAGTGCTCCTTTGGGGTGCAACTCTTTCACGCCATGTCACCATAACAACAAACGGTTAAAGTGCTACAAAGTCAGACCACCAGATGCAGCTACATTAAGAAAATCTATCTATGAATTTCCAGATAAGTATGAACAAGATTGTAAAATAAGTTCATACCTAAGATTTAGTAACGTAAAGAGAAGAAGACCGAAGCATCAACCTCAGGCCAATAACCCTAACACTAAGTTAAAACCACATGGATTTAATGTTAACTATAGCATTTTCAACAGTAACGGAAAAGTGAGTCCTGTCTGCAAAAAATTGTTTATGCACCTAACTAGAGTAAAAGCAACAAGGTTGCACAGTATAGCTAAAAAGGTAAGGAAAAATAAAAGCCTAAGAGAGGCTCGTGGTGGAGATCGTACTAGCAACAAATCAGTAGGCAAAAAAGTTGCTGTTCGAGAATTTTTGAGAAAATTGAAAGGGCAAGAAAGCCACTACAGCCGCAAAAAATCTAAGCGCATTTACCTGCATTCCGATCTCAACATGACAAAATTGTATAAGATGTACAATAATTCTGTTAGAGTAGCGTTACAAGTGAAAAAGTCTATGTTTCATAGAGTATTTTGTGAATTTAACATTGGTTTTAAATCACCGGCAAGTGACATTTGCAGCTACTGCAACAAAATAGACTTGCAGTTAAAGAAGGAAAAAAGTGCCAGTCCAGAAAAAAGGAATGTTGCAGTTATCAATTACCTGATTCTTAAGAAACGTGTTCACAAGGTTCGTGCCAAAGCTTTCTATGAACTAATGAGAGAAAAACGAGATAATGAGATCACAGCCTGCTTTGATCTACAACAAGTGCAGTCATTACCAAAAAGTCCAGTCCAAGAAGCGATTTTCGACAACTAGGTTTGTATGCCTTATGCGTGGTTGATGTCCAAGCAGAAAAACCAGTATTCTACACATGAACTGAGGATCCACAGAGGTATCATCAGCCTTATTCCATTATCTAAAGAACATTGACTTGACAGGTGTAAAGACCATTCGTTTATTTTGTGATGGTTGTGGAGCACAAAATAAAAATAACATTGTTGTTCAGACATTGCTATATTTTTTGGGCACCCACATCTGCAGTGTAGAAGAAATTCAGATAACGTTTCCAGTTAGGGGGCATAGTTTTTTGCCCGCTGATAGAGTCTTTGGAAGAGTGGAAAAAAAGTTAAGAAAGAAACCTACAATCGCAAACAGAGAAGAATACTATAGTGTGTATGAAGAAGTTGGTGAAGTTAGGAGAACATTGGCCTATATTGAACACAAAGAGTTTGCCAACTCATTTTAAAACCAGTGACCTTATAAGCCACAAGAAAATAATTGTAATTAAGAAGTTGCAAGAAAGAAGTTGAAACCATTCAAAGAAGAAGTCAAACAATTACTGTTACAGTACCAGTAATTAAAGTTAAAGCACTGGAACACTTTCGATTTGAAGGTGGTGGTGAAGTGTCTGTTAAGTTGTACAAAAAGGGCTGGACACATAAAAGATGTTTTGAGGAACCAGTCGAGCAACTACCTCTAGGGCACCCTGTGTCAGCTGCCAAGAAAAAAGATGTTGAATCACTTTCAAAGACTTTGTATGGAGAGGAATGGGAAAATGATGACAGTTTTTCATGGTATAAACAAGTGTTACAAAACGGAACCGAGCTTGAAGCAGATGATCCGGAAGAAGAAGAAAATAATGGGAACGTGTGTGATTGTTTGGAAGAAGATTGTGGACTTCTCATTTAAAAAATAAATTCATGAGTTTTGAAATCAAATGAAGTTAAGCTTACTAACTTTTATAAACTTTGATAACAGAACAAAGTTAATTACCATTCTTGTAAAATAAAAAAGTCTCTGTTTTTTTATTTTTCAAAGTTTATTGTTCATCCCTATTTTGTAAAATGCCATGTTTTTTTGATAAGTCAAAGTAGTAGCCGGTATTTGGTTTATAAACAAAGTGAAAAGGAATATAGTGGCCAGGCAAAAGAAAACATATCCTAACATAGTTCATGCAAAAAAAAAAAATCCACCCAGTCCAAGCAAAAAGAAACCTATCCATATTTTAATGTCAAATAATTAATTACTAACTATATTCCTATCAAAAACTGCCTTCAAATATTGATGTTATATACAAAATGAAAAATAATAATAAATTTTTACAGGTGCGAGGTGTAAAATAAATTAAATAACAGTTTGTTGCATTTTCCCAACAATTTTTTAGAGTGGATTTGTTTGCTTTTGCATGGCACCTCCTCTATGTGCTTAACTCCCCGACTTGATCTTGGTAGAGGTCCCAGAAAGTCCACTGCAACTAACTCTCCTCTAGCTTCCTTCTGAATACTCTGCATCTCAACATTTTATACCATCCTTCACTCTGGAATTTTACATTCCTTAATCACAACATTCCTTAACCTTTCCTTAAACATAACATTCCTTACATTTCTTTAACATTAACATTCCTTCACATTTCCTTAAACATAACAATCCTTAACATTTCTTTAACATTAACTTTCCTTAACATTTCTTACATTTCCTTAACATTTTTGCAATCATAACATTTCCTTAAACATAACTTCTAACCTTATATAATATAACTGGTGAAATCTTCCCACAGAGATAAATATTATTTTCAAAGCTGAAGCATATTCTACGCTTTCTTGTATGGGTTTTTATTAATTATGCAACATTTTATTCGATAATATTACCTTCCAATTCTGCCTTACCAGTTTGAAGAGAATAGTTGTGTACTTCCTATTGCTGGTAATTGCTCTTAATTATACTCTTTTGTAGATCTTTTTTCTTACGCCTTTTTTTTTAAACTCTCATGTTATTATATAAGCCTTTTTTTTATATCTCCGTGGAGATTGCAAGTTTCTGCTCATTTACATCTTATCATTAACATATTATTATTCCTTATTATTTAATTCCTTATCTTATTAATAATTAACACAGTAATATTTTCAAAATAATTTCTATTTACATTAGGGCGTTGAGCGTGTCTAATTCACCCTAGTTTAGACTACACAATGCATTGTATTGTTTGACTAGATGTCGGGCATTGTTTCCTTGTAGTATAGTCGTCGACATATAACAATTCCCGCTTCTCACCCTCTGTGTTAACATTCCATTGTACCATGTAACTAACCTGTTCATAGGGTGAGAATTTATTTCTTAGCCTCGATGAATAACTTTCCTGTCTCTTTGTACCTTCTCTCTCATTCTCTCCGCGTTGCCTCTCTAGTCGAACACACTGCTTATTATTTCGTGTGACCTGCTCTCGTGCATCGCCTATAATAATCTCGGTAGTTTTTATAATTATAATTGTGATTATTGTCATTATAATTAACGTTCACTCGATACTTACTGTTCGTATTCTCATCGCAAATGTTGTGTTTTAATTGTGTTAACGTGTGTTTTAATTGCTTTCCTACTGCGCGTTTGCACAGCGAATTGGATATTCCTACCAATAATGTATGATTGTTTATATTCTACGTTATATTCTTCCCTAGTGTTAATTATCTCACTAGAATTATAATCATTAATTATTAACATTCCTTCACGTTCATTTTTGATTTTAATAGCTTGTTTATCGCGTGCTGTTTTAACCTTATTTTTGCGTGTGTTTATACACGTATTAGTATCGATATCCATAGGTACTAAGTGCGCAGTCTTATTTACGATATCCTGTTCTATTTTGCTTTTCTTTCTTCTCTTAATTTTTCTGTTTGTTTTCTAAAAAATTCTGTTAACTCTTCTTTTTGTGTTCTATTATTATTTTCTTTTACTTTTTCTGTTTGTTTGTCCTCTACTTCGCCAAATATGGCTTGCACCATAGCTTGAAGCGCCTCTTCCATCCTTAAACTTCCCGATATTGCCATGTTGAATATATATTTATTTAATATGTTTTAGAATATTATTCTTATGAACCGAATTACTAATTTTATTTATTATTATTATTTTTCTTATAACAATTACACCTTTACAATGATAGTACTTTGTTGAGTGCCAATTGTGTCTTAATGCACAACAATTAACATAACATACAATTAATGTTTAATATAAGTAATTATTATCACATATAATATATTTTACATTTAACACACATTTACTTTTAGAGTCAAATGGTTGGGATCATGCCACATGTTCTTGGCGACAATTTACAGAACAATATAAATTGAATGTATGTAATGTAATAAAATTTGTGGAGCCCCACGCATTTGGAGCACCAATTTATGTAACAACACAAACATTGATATATAATTTAATTTGTGTAGCCCCAAGTTCAGGGCCAATTTATATACCATAACAAATTATATAATATATTGAATTCATGGGTGCAATCGTAATAAGAAGATGATACGTTATTTAAGTTTGAAAGTGTTCCATTATTTATTTTTTTATTAAACAAAATTTTTCATTTCGCATATAGAAATACTACTCATTATTATATCGTTTGAACGACTCCTTCGTACACAACTTATAGCTAACAATTTACATAGACAGGTTATACATAAATCTTATTATCTAATGTTACTTAATTAAATATTTACTTTGGTCTCGGCTTACTCATCTTTTTGCAAATTCTGATGAATTTACTTTAATAATGAAGATATTTGTATTCCAATTTCTTTAATATTAATTAGTTTTAAAACTTTCTACTGCATATGGATTCTCCTTTATCAACCAAGACTTTATTAATTACGTTAACTCAAAAAAATAAAATATTTCTCTTATCATTTATGTTACTCTCAAATACTAAATTTTATACAAGAGATATTATTCTAAATTTTACTGATTTTACATTTCTGTACAATTAGTTATTTTAATACCGGTTGAATGCCTTTTATTCTAACTTTAATTAGTGTCTTTCAAATGTCTGTAATTACAATCGTTTTTCATCACCTCGTTTGACGTGGTTAATCATCCGTATGTCCTCTTTTGGTCCTCAGTCTGTGTCCTCCGTGTCCTCTGGTCGGATTCTACTGCATGTACAGTTTACGAGTCGTCATGCCTCACATCATATGCTGCGGGTGTGTCCATAGACCTCCTCGTATGTGCTGATTGGACTTCAGTTTGTCCTGTGCTCTTACTATAAATTTAAATTAGCGTCGTCGACTGACATAGCCTCCTGTGGCAACGGTTGAATAGAGAAGAATAAACTTTACTAGTGCAATCTAGTATTTATATCCAGGTTGTGCAAAAACTCAGGTCTGAACAATTTTTAACTAGTCAGATTTTGTCGAAGCGTCACTTTCCCCACTCTTGTTCCATTATTTTCGCCTATCTTCGCGAATTACGAAGTTTGTTTCACATCACTTGATGCTCAATCGATCACTAATTTTTATATGTTTACTATATGTAAATTACACTTCTTTATTGTAATTACAAAAAGAGCTATTCACTTTTTACGTATAGTAATTGCACTTTTCATCATTTTGGCACGGTCTTTTAACCCTTTATTCACCTTTAATTTCTATACACTTTGGTGTCTTTTGTTTTACCCTATCGTACATATTTTCCTTATAATTAAAATAAAATATAAAACTATTCTACTTGAAAAGTTTGGTTACATTTCAGGAATGGACAGGCTTCACACACACAAACAAAATACGCGTGTACACAACGCTAGCGACAGGTGCGTCGGGAATGCGTGTCCATGCATGAATTCTGCGCTCCCTATTTTTAACTACGATACAGCTTATGCAATCTGAACCATGTTTATTAATTCATATTTATTTATTTTTATTATTTTTTTCATTTATTTTGGCAATGCACAGTACCGTTAATGGTTGTATCGTTGCAATATATATATATATATGTGTGTGTGTACATTTTCCTACCAAAATGGCGTCTTTTAAAAATGTATACGTTTAGGCGTCTACCTGAAAACGAAGAGTATATTGAAATTTTATTGTAACATTACGTTCTTGTGAATATGTTATTTGTTTTGCATTTTATTATTCAATATACTCTTAAAATAAGCAAATAATTTTTTTGTATAAAACGCTGTCATTATGGCATCTTTTCATAATTATGACAATAGGGCGTCTTTTCAATTTCCCAACAATTAAGCATCTGAAATGTATACTTTTTCGAATTTTCGTCGTGTTTGGTTCCAGCGACGTTTGCCAGTTTTCAACCCCGGGTATTTCACAGTTTTCATTGACGCTTATTTTTTTTTATGAAGGAGTGACTAACTGCGCGCGAATGACCTGGCAGTTATTTTTTTCCTTCGTTCACCCGCTAACTTTACATCATAATTTTAACTAGTAGTGTCAAATATTTATCAAGAATTTTTAAGCTTCACTATCCAATTCTATTAACCATGGTAATATAATTATTGTGTTTTACGAAGCATGCCAACGTAGTGTACTGGCCTTTCAAATTATGTAAAAATTGACCACTTCTCGTCGGACCAAATAACGTAATTAACGGGGATGTTCATATTTTCTCACATGCATTGACACCGGGCGATAATGTAACTTTGATATCATTGACTAGAGAAATTTCCTATGTATATTTTTATACATAGTCAAAAATAATAAATGTAATGCCAAATGTTATGAACTTATACTAGTTATATAAAAAATATAATCAGTTATATTTTTTGTCAATATTCATCATTATACATACAATATTTTGAAGTAATGCTATAAAACATTTATTTGTATCAGTTTTGCGGTTAACAAAATTTTAGTTTGTAGTTCTTAATAGTCTATAGTTCTGTTTAGGATCGAGATTGATAAATAGATAGAGAGAACAGATAGGTAGGTAGAGAGAGTGAGAGAGAGAGAGAGAGAGAGAGAGAGAGAGAGAGAGAAATGACAAAAGTGCGTAATTAAGAGAGTAAGAGAGAGAGGATGAGTAGGGGGGAGAGAGAGAGCTAAATGGGAGTCAAGAGTTAGACACACACAGACAAAAAGCTACTGTACGTATTTTTTTTTGGTAATAAGAGTTCTATTTCTATTAGTAAGAGATATAAAGAAGGGGGAGAAAAGAGAGATATAGAAGAAAGGAGAGCGATCAGATGTGCAAAAATGTACATTATAATAATTACTTCTTGTGTGAGAGACAGAGGGTTGTGAGATAGGATAAAAGTTTTTATATTAGTTCTAATTGTGTTAGAGATAATAGCAAGATGATGTGAGATGCTGGCAGGGAAAGAGAGAGAGACACATACAATATTAAAATGTTTTGGGTTGAAGGTACTAGTTGTCGTCGGATACCTGCTTTACATCTATTTTTATTTTTTTAATTTTATTTATTTTTTAGATTTTTGCTAATTTACTTGTACTATAGCTAAATTCATTGACCTCAAATTACTGTATATTCAATTTAGAAATTGCGTGTAAAATTAATGAATAGCTGCTAAAAATTCAATAAACAACTCTTCTGCAGAAAAACACTTTTCTCCAAATATATTCAATCAAATACATCTGCAATGTACTAATAGACATTCTGCTGACTCTTCTCCGCATATCACGCTTAATTTTGGACCATTAGTTCTCGATCGTTTGTGTGTGAACAGCAGAATTGCGAGGACATACAAAATTCAGCGAATGGTTCACAAACAGAAGTATATACCCATACATTTGGGTATGTATGGGTACTCGCGAGTTCTACCCGTGCCACATATCTGCAACTATAGTGGTTCCTGGTTCCATATTATTTAAAATTACACAATTACAATTTAGTGAGTTTGCATCACGTTTATCCACCACCTTTAGGAACAACTTCTTTATTCTCCTGCAAATGCTCCCAAGTACCCACCGAGTTTTGTTTATTCGGCCTCTGTTGTACTTCCTTCAAGCAAACGCACTTTCATCAATTTCAGTATCTCCCGGGCCACCAATTTTTGAGCTGTTGTCTATCAACCAGACAGTAAGGATCTCCCTGAACTCGTTAATTTTTGCATAGTTTTCCTGTTTATGTCAATCTCTTTTGAAATGACTGAAATTTGATATTTCAAAATCCAAGTGACTAACACACACAATACAGAAAATGCAGGAACACGAGCTATTCCGAAAAAGTGTAATCATGTATGTTTTTGTAGCTCTGCAATTCCTTCTACCACATCTGAAGGTGACGTTTCTTTATCCTTTTAAATTTGTTAACATATTACCATCACACTTTACACATTGTATTGAAAACGGAAGAATATTTTAGTCACAAACACATTTTCTGATACCTTTTTTTTTTTAATGAAACACCGAAAATTATTAACACTTTTGTATTCCATTTCAGTAAGATACGGATGTGCACAATGCTGATGAATGAATGTTAATTCAAGTTTTTTCGTTTCCCTTTTTTCCCTTAGTTTAAAGCGAAGGTCTTGTTTCATCGCAACTGTCACACAATCTCAGGGCACTTTATATTTTATAATACTTCATAATTTATAACAAATGTGATACATCGCGTTATAATCGTTCATTTAAGTACTAAGTAGGCCTGTAATGTGAGCGCTGATGTTGCTAGGTATAAGTCTATGTAGGCCTACTTGTGCTTCGTATTAGGTTACTAATTAATGATAGCTCGTAACTGAAGAAAATGAGTGTCTTGTGCGTTGGCTTACTCCATCAATACCACTGTGAAGTCAACCCTATAGAATGAATTAGTACCAAGTACTGTAATGCAATCTGTAGCAAGAATTATTTGTATAACCTGTTGTGTAGATTCATCTTGTGCAATTTACACAATAAATTACTAACATGAACGTCATTAACAATAAGACACAGTCTAACAATTGTAACATAGGCCTACTTACGAAAATCAGTGTAACACACATTACTTAATGCAACACGTTTGTTGTAATAATCTTTTAATGCGCTCACAGCCATTGTGAATTCTAATAAAAATAACACAGCCTGACATGTTTGCCTAAATTTTACATAATATGGCTTGTAGCGTCCTCCATTTCGTTTTTCAAAATTGTATATCTTTGTTGACACTTCTAAAATCAAGACAAGTGACTTCATATCTCGTGCATCAAAACTGGTCCAGCTGTTTTAGTGTTACAAGGGAACAAACAAACTAACGAGCATTAACACATAATTTGCGTACAAAAGTAATTAAATACGGTTATTTAACAGAATACAAAATTCCTTAAATGATTATAAAATACACATTATAAGATATAACATAACTATTATGAACATGTAGCCATCATTAATTTAGTAACTTAATGCGAAGCACAATAGGCCTACATAGACTTATACCAAGTAACATCAGCGCTCACATTACAGGCCTACTTAGTACTTAAATAAATGATTATAACGCGATTGAACACAATTGTTATAAATTATAAAGTACTCAAGTAAATATTACAAAAAAGTAATATAGTAGTTATCAAAAAGAAACTTATGTGAACTGTACAAACGTTACATATTGTGTCATACTATATGTAGTGTGCGACATTCTGGCCGCGCGTTTAATCGATGTTTTATACAAATTATGTCATGTGACTTCTAAACTAAATGAAGTATGGTAAAAAATGTATAAAGCTCCCCTCTGTCTGTGTACCTCTCTCTCACTCACCCTCTCCATTTCTCTCTCCCTCCTTATTTGTTCTATTTCTTACCCTCATTTTTATTAAAGAATGAGCCAAGAAGGTTGTGTACATTTACAACTGCCGGATGGACACCTCTACGGGTGCCTCTATTAGAAACAATAAAATTTCTCAAGTGTTTATGAAAAATGAAGGACACTGGAACATGGTAAACGCATAGTAATGTTTATTTGGCTGAGACAAGATAAACGAGAAACGTGATTACATTTCTAGCGGGAACGGATGATGCATTTTGCAAACTGGCGTCTATGTCACACGTTTGTCTTTTCTACAAACTTGTGCACAGTTTAATCTGAGTTGTGGTATCGCAAACTCAGAAGTGGTTAATACATGTCAGCCACTGCTGCGTAGAGTGATAATGTGTTGTGTCTATTTAGTGTAACACCACAGGTCTCCAGCACAGAGACAAGATTTCTCATTCATCAGAATCCCGCCAACAAGAGTACCTACTCAAGGTCAAATAACATCCTTAATGTTTTAACGGCACAGCGTGTATGTTTACAAAACATACTACTGTTTGGCTGACATATATACACATCTACGTCTGAACTCACGCAACTGTACATCAGTTCTCTGTTTTTACGTTTCCACCAAACATGTTCCAGAAAATCGTGTTAAAATAATATGAAAATTTTATAGTAAAACAATAATAATAATTTGTAAGCTTAAGCATTCATAACATACGAGTTTTTCAACGTTCCTTTCTCCCCGTCCCTGCTAAGACACATGCACGCTCTCTCTCACTCACACACACACACAAATAAAATACGTATTATACTACATTATTGTCTGATGTCCAATCACCTATCGCAGTAGTCTCAAGGCCCCTTCCAGTTCCGAGTCTATACTCTCTCTGCAGCTACTTCTTGTATTCTTCCTTCCTTGTGTTTCTACTCTAACATGTTTTTTGAATCTCTGCTCATTTGTTGTACATGTCCGGAGTAGATTAGCAGTATATTATCTGATCTGTCTACAGTCGTTACTTTGTCTTATATTTCTTTATTTTCAAACGCTACATCGTTGTTAGCTTTTTCATTCTGTGGCTAAATGAAATTCTTCTTCCCTTGCATCTGGAAGTACTATGTCATCAGCATATTATATTAATATCAATTGTTAAACTTTCACTTGTGAACTTACTTTGTTTTTTCCCGTACACGTTTTGGCGTGATGTGCGCCTTCGTCAGAGGTGTGAGACAGAATGTCCGGAACTTGTAACGGTTTTTTGGTTGGTAGGTTGAGGGGGTGGAAGGGAATAGGCGCGGGAATAATAATCCGAATTATTGTATGTTTTATGTATAATTGTGTCGAAGAGTGTGTGTGATTTAAAGTGTAATTGGTCATTAAGTATGTTGTTTGGTTGTGTTGTGTAGTGTTTGTATATTTCATATTGTTCTGCTGTGTTAAGTTTCCGACTTTTAGGCAAGTAGTGCAATATCTCAAGATTATTATCTATGTTGGTGTAGCTGTGGTTTTTTGTGTGTATGTGTGTGGCAAACGCGGAATGTATGTTGTTGCTGGATAGAGCTTTTAGGTATTCAGAGTAACATGAAGAAAAAGATCTTCCCGTCTGGCCTATATAGAAACTATTACAATCACTACAGTTTAATTTGTATACCCCTGTTTTGTTGTATTTGTCTATGTCCGTGTTTGTATCGTTGATATGTTTTTTGATGGTATTGTTTGTTCTGTAGGCTATTTTGTACTTGTGTTTCCTGAATGTTTTGGCGATTTTGTGTGTTGGAGTTATGGTATGTGAGTGTGATGTATTTATTTTGTTGTGTGTTGTTGGTATTTATTGTTTTTGTTTATGTGTCTGTGTAGTTTGTTTATTAAATTAGGGTTGTAACCGTTTTTTATTGCTATATATTTAATTGTATTGAGTTCTTCGTTATAATCTTGTTTACTTAATGGTATTTTTGTTAGTCTATGGAGCATATGGTTGAATGCCGCATGTTTGTGTTGCATATTATAGATTGCAAACCTTTTTACTTAACATTGCGATACCTCCTTCCCATCTATCCGTGGCTCGTGTCAATTTAAACCTTAGAATTTAAATCGTAAAAGACTGAGAATGCATTCTTGTCATACTCCTTCTTTACGATGAAAAATTCCGTGAGCAGGGAATTAACCCCGACTTTACCTTTCATGTTGTGATGATTGCGATACTGATTTCCTGTTACCCTTGCATGTTTACAAAATGTGATTACTTGTTAGTGTCCTTATATCGGCTAGAATTGTCTACATTTTCTGGCCTCTAAAATAATCTAAGTTTTATTGTACTTTGAAAAACAAAGTAGGATTGTCTACATTTTTTTATATTTTGCTATTATGCAATAATATGGTAAAAAGTTTGCTTGTTCACATTGTATTTGGAGTAGTAGGTATACCTTGTTATAGAATTCTTGTAACTAAACTTTAATAGTAGGTGAAAAATAAGATTATTCTGTCACAGTGATCTTTAAGTGTTTTATGTATTGGGACATATACTGAACTTCTTCAATTATGTAACCAGTTTCAGAATTGCCCTGTTTGCAACAAAATGTTAATATCACTCACATTTCTATTTCAGCGAGAATCATCGCTGAAATTTTTATATTGGCATCGTATGGTCTTTATTTGTTACAAATCTTCTTATAATGTTTTAAGTTTGAACACATTATAATTGTTATTGTGTTTCTATGTGTTTTTAATCCTTTGAGATTTTTTTTTACGTATTTATTCGTGTCGTACCTACATTGCTGTATTTTGACTTTGCTTATTTAAGGATACTTGTCTCTTAATTGTGTAGTCCCGTTTTCTGTCTGTATTGTGTTACACCTATCTTTATTTATTTATTTTAGAGGGCACAGCTACGTAATTAGGTCTACACAAAATTACAATCTGATCCCAAATAAAGAACTTATTTATCAATTACAGTACTTTCATTTCCAAATAAGTAAGTAAAAAAGATCATTGTGTTAACAATTTAAAAACAGTTAAAAATCTAATACACCCTCGGTCAAAAGGATGGCAGTCCGGCTCAATGGTTATTTATTTATGTGTGTAGTTACGTTGTTGTTATGTTACTGTACATCATTAAACGACTATACCGACAGCAAAATGACGACAACACGATAGGCCGATTCACTTAAAGCTGGGATTCATGAATACTAATTGTGACTACACAGCGTCAACGTGTACTCAAAACGGTAATCTTGTCTTACTAAAGGTATAATCTGATTGGCTCACATATGTAGTGTCGGAAAGTGCTGCGTAATTAAATATGTTATTACATCAGCGGCTTCTGATTGTCATGCTTCTGCCAGTATTACAGACACATCTAATGAATATATAGTATTTTTTTTTGAGGGCGTAAAACAAATTGGTATTCATAACACAGACTGTAATGCCCTTATTTTCCAAAAGCACAATATTGAAAACTACTTGAACTGTTTTAAAAATTTCCTCTTGAGTGTTCTTTTTTTGAAGGAATTAAATACAAAATGCTAGCGAATGTTTTTAACTTGATTATAAATAGAATGAACTGAACAACAAGGAACCTACAAATTGTATAAAACATTTTGATTATTTATTTACCATCTAGTAATACCAGGTCTAAAAAGCTTCATTATTTGTAATAAGAATTAAGTTCCTTCTTTAATAGTGGTACATCGAGAACTGGACTGGATTACTACCTGATTTGACCTGAATTGTAAATTTTAAGATATGAGTTTTCGTTATTTAAAGCGTATCAGAGAAGAACACATGACAGTAAATTCTTGTGAATCAACGGCACTTTTAATCTTAATTTAAATTAAACTTTGTAGTTCATAATACAAATACATTACAAAACGCAATCCAATTTAAGTATCTTATTTTAACAGCTGAATAAAGTAAATACATTTCATTTAACGTTACGGTATTCTGCACAATATGTTTCCCACAATAAGCGAAGTCTAAAAAGGTTGTATCTATAAAATATCCGCGATTGGAGTCTTCAACATCAGGTTGTCGAAATGTTATGAGTTTATGCGCACGCGTGTGTGTGTGTATTTGCGCATTTATGCCAGGTCAACATAGTGTCTGCAGTAAACAAGTTGCAAGTGTCCTGTTTCTATGAGTGAATTTTGGCGCGCTTTGCCAGAAGAAAATTGGCAATGCTGTATACACACAACATGGATATGAACATATCGTGGCAACATGTGTATGGAGTTCACGAATTATAATAAGCATGGCACGGTTGCCACAACAATGGATGTTGAGTGTATCCATAATAAGTTGGTGTGTATAAAAATTAATGAAATTGTCAAAATCGGAGGTAAAAGATCTATGCTGTAGCGTGTTTAACTCTGATGTTGCCACTTGTATGTGGGTATGGACTTGTGCCACTAATGCTGAGAGTATGTGTGTGTAATTAGAATACTAATGATATACATCAAATCTGCATAAAAGGAGCTTAAAAATGATATAACATTTGCATTATTTTATTAAAAGATAAATTTGTTACAATTTTTGAAATAATGGTAAAAGTGTTGGTTCACCAGCAAAAGACAAGAAAAACGGTAGTGTTGAAAGTATTATAGAACATCAAAAGAAAAAATATCTCACAACGGCTATGTAATTTATGGAAGCAATCTAATGTATAACATATATTTAAAAACTGACATCACTTATCTTCATAAATTTCAGAGTTATACGCTTCTGAAAGAGAGGGAGGTGTAAAGTTAAGAAAGTCAAGATTTATATACACCTTAAGAAAACAAGATAAACAGAGCCTTTATCTTCTGCTTGAATAACTAGATTAGTATTCCATTTAACTCTTTATCAGTGGGGTTAACATACGAGATAAAGAAGGTGACAATGTTTTGATAATTTAGTTAGTGTTTGATGTTGCCATAGTATACAAACATGTTTAGGTTAACTACATGCTGTGAAAAAATTGTAATATGCTTTATTTGTTGTCCCATATTAGTTTTCTTAAGCTTTATTAAAGAGCCTCTCCTGAAATTTGTTGTTTCAAATGATAGGATACAAGTCTTAAAGTACAAAACAAACAAAGCCACAATATAGAATATAAATTACAAGTGACTTGGATTTGGACAAACAATGTGCAATGGAGCACTATTAAATAAATAATAATGATATTTGGAATCACTGGTGAAGTGATTAATATTGTGACAAGTGTCATAACAGATGTGTAAGTTATTATGTCTATCTGAATCAGCAAAATCCTTGAAATTGCTTCTTATATTGTGGATTAATTTGTCTCTTCAAGTGTGACCAAAATTATGTTTTGTTACATTCAGTATACTTGATGTTTCCTAACATCTTTGTCAATTAATTTGTGGGATAATTTGTGTCTTTTCGAGCAGTATGAAAAAAGGAATGCTTTGTTACATTCACTACACTTATGTCTTGACACCACCATGGGTTAATTTATGTCTTGACAAATCACTTGATCTAAGATAAGATTGATTACATATGTTACACTTATACTTCCTGATACCAGTGTGGCATAATTGATGTTTTGTCAGATCGTCTGATCGAATAAAAGCTTTTTTACATACACTACACTTGTGTCTTGACACTATTGTGGAACAATTCATGTCGCATCAAACCTTAAATAGGGTACAATCCTTCTTACATACACCACACTTATATTGTTTGTCACTGTGGGTTAATTTATGTTGTAACAAGTTACATGCAACATTGAAAGTCATATTACATATATTACATTGAAATCGTCTTTCACCAGTATGGGTGGCTAACTTATGTCTTGATAAGTTACTTGACATAGTGTAAGCCTTATTACATATGTTACACTGAAACCTTTTTTTAGAGCTGTGAGTGACTTTATGTTGTGACAATCCCCTCGACTGACTGAAAGCCTTATTACACACATTGCACTTATAATTTTTAATATCACTGTGAATTAATTTATGCTGTACCATATCACGTGAATGGAGAAAGTTTTTGTTACATATGTTACACATATGCTTCTTTATACTGTTATGGGTCAATTCATGTCTTTTCAGATCACCCAATCGAAGAAAAGCTTTCTTACATACATTACACTTGTGTTTCTTGACCCCACTGTGAATTAATGTATGTTGTGACAAACAGTGTGATTGGGCAAAAGTTTTTTCACACACATTGCACTTATAATTTTTACCACTTTTCTCATTTATGTTCTGCTTTGACAAAGGCAACAAATCTGTTTTAACACACTCAGCATATTTTAATCCCTCTCTTTGTTTTCTATTTTTTCCATTTGTAACAGTGGCCTCATTTTCAGACGTATTGTTGTCACTCAGTAAACCCTGGAAACAAAAAATACATAAATATACCATATTTCAATTATTATAATAACTACATTTCAGTGCTCACAAACTTAATTTAATAGAAAACTACTACGAACAATTACTTCAGTCCATCACCATAATTTTTCCATACAAACTTTCCGTTCATTGTTAAGAATCTGAGTACTATATATATTACAATGTATAGGTGTCACATAGAATCAGTAGTTGAGGTACATGTTACTGGAATGGAGTGGATTTATTAATGACGCGATAATTTTTGAAAATCTACTGAATTTAATACAGTTTATAAAAATAACTGATGTGTCTCTATTGACCTTTGTAACATAACTAAACATTTACTTTCTATACAACGAAATACATTAATATTAACACATTGAGACCTGCCCACTTACAGTCCCTACAATGCTGCTGTGTCCTGAGCATTTTTGTAAAAGTTAGAGGACTAACAAAAAATTTGTCTCTTCACTTACAACTACAAACAGTGTAATAAAGTAAGTCTTCTGCTTTAAAAGGATATATATTTTGTTATGGTGTTTTGTAGTTTACTTTTTTGTATTATGTTGAGAAAAGTAGTTTTCACTTTAAAAGAAATTCAGCTCAACACAATTCTTGCACGTTACCTTAATTTTAAACACAGAGTACAAATATACACAAAATTATATTGTTTACATCTAAATTTTGATATTGTTTTATAAAAAAATTTACTGAAATAGTCGAAAACAAGACACCTTATCAACTGAGATTAGGATACAATTGTCATTCTCACACATGGGTAACAGTGGTTGTTCATCAAACTCACACCATGAACTTGAATTTGACACACACACACACACACAATTAATTTGTATTACTATGTACATCTTTTGAGTTTTTAATAATTTCAACTAAAAACTGAGAAGTGTTAGTTGACCCATTAGCTTCACCCATCACAATGTCACTACCATTAACACACATTACCACTAATTTCTTAATATGAATTTGGTGAATCAATGTAAAAAGCCAATCTTTTCATGATTCATTAATTTCTTCGTCTGCAAGATAATTCCTAGAATCCATTTTCAATCAACAAAAAGGTAACAAAACACGACTATCTCATGCATAAGCTGTAGGTAAACAACAAAATGGCTTCCCTCATCAAATATGTGTACATAGCACATACAGAAATATTTTCCCCTATCAACTGAGGTTAGGATACAATTGTCATTCTCACACCATGGGTAACAGTGGTTGTTCATCAAACTCACACCATGAACTTGAATTTGACACACACACACATACACAATTAATTTGTATTATTATGTACATCTTTTGAGTTTAATAATTTCAACTAAAAACTGAGAAGTGTTAGTTGACCCATTAGCTTCACCCATCACAATGTCACTACCATTAACACACATTACCACTAATTTCTTAATATGAATTTGGTGAATCAATGTAAAAAGCCAATCTTTTCATGATTCATTAATTTCTTCGTCTGTAAGATAATTCCTAGAATCCATTTTCAATCAACAAAAAGGTAACAAAACGCGACTATCTCATGCATAAGCTGTAGGTAAACAACAAAATGGCTTCCCTCATCAAATATGTGTACATAGCACATACAGAAATATTTTCCCCGTGTTTGTTTCAGTGCATGGTGACCTCTACAGTTTATATAGAGAACTAAAATATTCCATTACAACAAAACCAAGCCTGTGAATGTATACGACCTTAATGTGTATGACCATAGGGCTCAATGTGTTAGTTCTTTTTGTCTTATTTACTATAAAGACTATTCTGATGTGATAGTCTTTCTTTTAAACATTTTCTTAATATATAATTGTACATAATAATACAAGTTTACTTCCCTTTAATGTCAACTGCAGATCGTTCAGACGACAGGTTGTTCCTGCCTGGAAGAATAAAAAATATCTGAGTTGATATATTCTGTCCAGCCTCAGGGTTGCTTTCGAGTGTGTAGATATTGCTCATGGGTATGGTTACATATAACTTTCACCACAAACTGACACTGTTACAATCTAAAAATGGTGTGTCAGACTTACACCATCCAGTCATTTCAAGTGTCTGTATACCGTAATTGGATATTTTGAACATTTGCGGATTAGTACAACTATAATATTTCTCACTGTAATTGTACTCATTTTCTAACTTGTTTTTGTCACGACAGGCAAACCAATCATCATGGACCTCGTGGCATTTACATGTTATAGACTCCGAAGAGAGACTGGCGTATCAATTTAAAGTAATTATCATTGACTGAATTCTTGTAATCTGATTGGTTCTTTGGTAACCTCTTCTATGATTTTCTTACAGATAATAAATGTTCTTGTCCAGTGGCGTAGCTAGGTTTTTTGGCGCCCGGGGCAAGAAGATCGTCAGCCACCTCGCCTTTACAATTAAAAGGGGACATAAGAGCAAAAGTGAAGACCCATCCAGTGAAAAAAGTACTTAATGAATGTAAATGTGTAGCTTTTTGTATGAAAGCATGTCCAGCAAAGTTATAAGAATATTTGTGAAGTCAAAATTAAGAAATTATGTATTATAATATTACCGGTATTTAGTTGGTATACATTTGTTAGTAACAAATGTAGAATATAAATAATGTAATAAAAAAAAAAATTTTATCATAAAAACGTTCTAATAAACATGGAAATTCCTTGTAGGTCTAAAGCTCATCAAAACAATATCCTAAAGCAACATAAAGCTAAACAAAGAACTACATTAACAATAATAAATTTAGTAACTTAAGATTAATAACACTTAATATTTGTTGTTAATGCTGAATAAATATTTAAACAAGACATTTTACAATGTAACTTTTCTGGTCTTAATTGCTGCAAAGTCGGTTATTAAATCACTATAATCTAAAGATGAAACAATGTCATTTTCAATTGAAAGTATCGCTGGATTTTATACCCTGTCTTGAGATACTGTTGATCGTAGCCACGATTTAATCAATTTGAGTTTAATATAAATGATCTTTCACAACAAGCCACAGACACTGGTTTTGTAAGAACTTGTTTAAAGCTGATGCTAGTGTTTTGTAGGCTTCTAATCCCATTGAAGAAATGTATTGTAGCAGGCCCTGAGGTGTAACGTCCATTTGTTCTCCGTTAACGTTTGCCCTTTATAGTAGAAGTATGACGTCTTTGAACAAAAATAAAAGCAACTGAACAATTCTACACTGTTTAGGTCATGTGAATACAGTTTTGCCAGCACTGTGTACTTAATATTGATTTGGGAAAGCTGTTCCTTAAAATGTATATCCCCATCATTTATGTACTCTTCAAATTTACAGACGAACACAAAGCATTTTTATATTTTTCTATATTTTTTAGAAGCAAGTTTTCTATCGCATCAATTATTTCAGTCGGTACATCCTTCAGTTTCTCCAGTGCAGCGATCACTTCATCCAGCTGAGTCGATATTGCTTTCACCAAAACTGCTTTTGAACTCCATCTGGTACCACAATGTCCTTTAAGAGTAATATTTACGAAGTCTCTACGAACACTCCATCTATGAGTGGAACAGGAGAAGAAGGTGAATAGACTTTCTAATATCCCAAAAAATGTCACTGTCTGAACATTTACATAAGCTGCATGAACTCCAACCAAGATAACTGCATGGTTATCACAGGGAACAAACACAACTAGTGGATTGAAATCTAATATTCTCTTCTGAACTCCTGAATGGATACCAGCCATTGTTGCTTAATTGTCATACGACTGACCTCTGCAATCACTAAGATTCAATCCATCTCCCTCTCAGGCTTATTTGTAATAGCTTCTGTGATCCCCTCCGCTGTTTTCACTTCTAAAGGAATAAAATCTATAAAGGCTTCCTTGATATCAACAGAACTGCGTATAATTTCAACAAATCTTATAATCTTAGACATTTGTTCGACATGTGCAGCATCTGGTGTTGTGTCAAATATAATACTACAGTACTTCGCCTTCTTACATGCAATAATAATATATTGTGCACTCTTCCTCCTAACAGGGTTTTTATTTTGTTTTGAATGGTTAGCGAAAGATACGGTATATACCCAGATTTACGAGAGACTGAAACACAAATGAGATCTCATGACAGAGTCAAATTAACCAAGTATTTTAGCAAAGCCAGATTGTTTATGGAATTTGGATTGTTAGTAATTGACTCTCGATGTCCTCTAAGTACCAGATTTTGTTGTGCAAGAGTTTGTATTGTGGCAATGACCCGTTCGAAGATTTCATTCCATGACTTAGCTGCTTTACTCATTTGTTCCTAAAGTAGATCATCAATAAGTTCCCCTTTGTTTAAAGAACGTTCAAATTCCTTCCATTTCAAAAACACAGAGCAATGAGCAGGACTATTTTCATGATCCCAAATACGGAAATTTAACTTTCGCCACGACAAAAACCAATTTTCACTATTGACATGGCTTCTTTGATAGCTTTTTTTTCTGAAAATAAAGTGCAACAAAATAAAAGGAGAAGCTGGCTGGTTATGTTTCTTTCATGAAAGGAATAGTCATATAAAAGAAACAAGTTGTTTGTATTTTTATAAACTGAAAACAATTTTTTCAAGTCTACGCTCACTTTTCCGCCCTCCTGGCTATGCCGCCCGGGGAGCTGCCCCTTGCCACCCCTAGCTACGCCTTTGTTCTTGTCCTAGAAGGCTTCTGAACAGTTCAAAAACCTTATTATTTTTACAACTGAATTTGTGGCCCCAAAAGTTTTACTTTAAAAATACTGTCACGATATTACAAAACAATTTACGTGTTTGTTGAATGTGCCAGAAGAATCTAGCTCTAATGTGTGTGGCATACGTGACCCTAGATGCATTCGCGAGAGTTTTCTCGAAGTCGCCAGCCGCGCGGGTTATGTCAAGTATGCAATTAGTTACGTAGTACACACTGGTGCTAAGACATAGTTTGGAACGTTCTGGTCTGTGAGCGGAGGTGTCTGGTGGAGGTGTGGTGGTGGTCTGGTATGATACATGGCGGCAGCGGCCTTAAGTTTCAGTATAGTGGCGATATATTTACAGTGCGGTTCGAGTTATTATCAGGCGATATTACTGTGTGCATTCAAGTGTTTTTTTTAGTGAAGTGTTGTGTTTTATAATCGGGCGGTATATTGTAATACAGCTGTGTTTTAATATTAGTGGACATTTTATTGCGTGTGAACAACTTTTATTTGATTTGTTGTAAGAGACTGTGTTGTTAATTACGAACTGTTTAACTGTGAAATTAAAGCTGGTGATTAGTGACTTAATTGGTGTCTTGTACTTATTTTGCTTTCCACTGTACCTACGGTGATCAAGTAGACCATCGTAACAATACATACATTTAGTTACTGATTTCTAAAATAACTATTTTCATCAGGTAGGTCTTTGTATTATGAGTACGTACACTCCCGACTATCCGGCCTAATGTGGCGGAAGGGCAGGCTGGATAACAAAAAAGCCGGATAGGCCGGAGTTCTATAATTGCTCACTTCCTGCCCCACCCATAACATTAAAAACACACTTTTTATATCAAAACCCGCTCTTATCATATTTTCTGACCTCTTAGTACAAGCCAGTACTTTATAAATGTTTGTTATGTATTGTACTGTATGTTTTAAAAATTTATTACAAAAAAGGAAGTCCAGGAATACAAATATTGTATACACATTTTAAGATAAATTTCATAACGTCTAACTTAACTGCAGAAAATATAAAATGATGTACACTGTATACGATGAATACATACAATTTTAAAATAAACAACACATTAACGTAAAACTTAGGCCTAATTCTTAAAAAAGTATTTAACCTTAATTTACTTTTCATTGATAAAGGATTACACAAATGTAAAAAGGTAGGCCTAAGATAAAAAAAGTCAAAAGTTAGTTTATAATTTTTGAAAAAGTCCTTGATAGGTGACTGCTTCTCCCTTTTAGCTCTCTTCCACAGTGCTATGTCCCTCCACTTACGCAATCAGATGATATCAGCTGGCATCACTCCCTCCTGCTGACTAATGTACTGCAGCGCTGCCTCAATCGTCTTGAACTGTTCCGAATATGAGGATGAAATTTTTCCTACCATTTAAGATCCCTCCTCCTCCTATTCTTCTTCCTGTGTTACCATTTCCATAATATCCTTATCAGTTATTTCATCAACTTAGTCGTTTGCCGCCCACTCTCTAATGTCCTCTGCACTAACATCGTCACAGCCCGGTACTTTTTCCAGTAATGAAACAAGTTTATTGTTTTCATCTTCCACTTCGGTTTCACACAGGGGTTCAAGATTTAAATGTCCACCTTCATGGTCCAAAAGAATTTTCCAAGACCTTACAAGTGACACGTTGTAATGAGTCAAAAAAGGGGACATAAATGTCTTTATACAATTGACATGTTTCGGGACACTTGTCCCATCCTCAGAATATTTAAAAAAGTCTCTTCATACCATCATACGATGGCACAGTCGTCAATATATTAAAAATATTAAAATCCACATAACACAAAACACAATTACACTACACAAAGTACGCACACAACAATCAATTATATAAATACAATTACAAATACAATTAGTTTGTCAATTGTATAAAGACATTTACTTAAGCCACAGACGGTGAGTTACATAGCGTTTAGTTGATTATAAAATACGTGGCTTGGACTATAAGCGGATTTATTCCATTAACAATAAGCTAGGCAGTATTTGGATAATACTTCATAGTCAATTACTAATCCGGTAACTACATCAATGCAGCAACAGACTCCGTTCTTCGATGTGAATCCCCGTTTCTGCCAAGTTCCGTCGTAACTTACGGATATGTCGATTGGGCCAGGTTCATCAAGAGAGGTATTATTTAGAATGCTGTAAGCTTTGCAGACTTCTTTTCTAGCTTTTTGTAATGATTCCGTTGCAGTTTTGACATATCGCTTATACATAGTATTCATATGCTGACTATAACTAGTAATGTTCATAGGCTTCATATTCAAGCTCATGCTGAAAGACTCCATAGCTCTGTGTCCTTTTCCCATGCTAGAAAAGTTCTGAACCATTCTACAATTCACATCATACGAAGGTCGTGTAGAGTCATCTTCACTTAGACTAAATCGGTAAGAAGTGTCGAACGATTTGTGGAAATCACAGTCTTTACACTGAACATCGAAGAAGTTGGCATAGCCTTTAGGTGTCATCTGACTAAGCTGTAAGGTACTAACACACACAGGACATGAAAAACCTTCTAAAAACTTTACAAGCCTATTTGCATCTACAAAAACATACTTAGGTGCATCGTCATCAACGTCCACTACAGACCTATAACTGTCATAAAGGGCAAAGGCCAGTAGCATTTTCAAACTTTTCACTAGGCCTACTTGTGCCTACTTCATTACCATCATTAGTAACTTCTGGTAAGTTAGTGCTAAAAGGAGTACTAGGAATGTCTGTATCTTGTAACATAGGCCTAACCTCACTTTCATTTTCACCATCACCAATGTCCATTTCAACTGATAAAAAATCTGTAGGAAGTATTTCATACCTTCTGGAAATGTTGATTTTGTTTCGCATAGCAATATTTTTCTTGCTTTTCTTCACTCTTCCCATTTCTGAAAAGTACTAGAAAAAGAAACACTGAACAACAACAAGCAGCTTTCCACAATTACTCTATGACAGCTGACAGCAGTGAGCAGAACAAAATAAATCAGCTGTTTTTGTTTTGTCAAAAAAACACTATCACACACACACACATATATATATATATATATTTGTTCTTTCTGAAATGAATAACTATTCAGAAATAACAACGATGTAGTGTACTTATTTACTGATCCTCAAAGTAACCGCTGCAGCACGAAAACTACTAGTTGCGAAAGAGTGCGCTTTCTCAGAAAATCAATTTTTTCTGGTAAAAATACAGGTGAAACATGACTTATATTGTATTTTTCTTGTGCACGAAGACATGTAGAACAAAATTAGCAAAAAAAAAAATTTCAAAAATTTTGTCATTTTTGGCCATTTTCAGTGTAACATCCCCTTAAATTGCAATGCTTTTTCCTGCAATATCATCCCAGTAAGAGGCAAGCCTTTTCCTCTTAAGTGTTCATCCCACAAAAATGAAGCTTCCTCAACTTCTTTATGCTTACCTTTCAGAATGGTTTTTCTTACTTTCATTCCATTTCCATTAGCTTGGAGAGCACACCACTTTTCAATTTCTGCTCGATTTTTCTTCCAGTCACCAACTGTACTTTTCCCAACTCCTAACTCCGATGCAATAGTTTTTGCCGTTACCCCAGAGTCCAGTTGTTTATAGCGCGTAATTTCTCCTCCATAGTCACAACAACCTTTTTTCGATTATCACCCATTTTGTAATCTTCAATTAAAAAAACAAAGAAGCACACCAAAAAGCAATTTACGAACATAACCAGGAACAGTGACAAACGTATTCCGCACTTGTTGACATCCGATACACAACTGATGAAACAAAGAGCAGGCAGCAGGGCGGGGGGAAATCCATGGTTTTCAGGTCACAACTTGTGTTTTGCACACACCATATAGGTTCAAAAATAGGCTGGATAGTCGCGAGCCGGATAGTCGAGAGTCTACTGTATTCTGATATAAGTTCTATCTCAACATTTCCCATATCACGAAAGTTATTTGAATTAACATGTTTTTTATGAATATCATATAAAATAATTAAGTACCCTCACACACACACACACGCACACACACACACACGCAATACACACATGCCTATGAACCCTTTCGCATCATTTCACAGCACTTAAAGTTGTTTTACAAGCTTAAAACTACAAAAACTAACATTTTTCACAATGCTCCTGATCATCTAATTTATAATCTCCAATCTCTGCTTATTCACAGCGTGTCTTTATAGGCTATCATATGTTTTTACTCTCTGCTACATTCCATACACAATTAGAATGTTCATTGCAATATGTATAGTGCTACTACTTTCAATTAAACAAAATGATCAATTAAAATTGGGCTTTTACTTTTAAAGCATGCACACACATAGAGACTCATAATCTCAGGACAAGTAGCACAGACTTATTATATATTAAACAATTTCTTTTATCAAACAGTGTCCAGAAATGGACAACACCATTTATATTTCTATATGACTACTAAATACAACATCCTTATATTTCTTTTCCAATTAAAATTTAATTGTTAACGTTTATTTTAGACAGTTTGGTTTAAATGTGTGTTATTTTGAACTTAACGCTGTTAATATAACACAATAACATACTCTGTTTAAATATTCTCTTTTATCACTCAATTTCGTAGCCGAAGTGTGTAATTTTATGTGATTATAATTCAATTAATATTGATACAACCAGTCAGTTTTTTAGCTGCAGTATTACAATTTACCTGGCATTTTTTTCTTAATAATAGTTAGTTTATTGCTTCTTACTATTCTTTCCCTTATGTTATTAATTATATTTTTACTTGTTAATTACTTTCCATCTGCTTTTTCAGTATTCTTCTTATTTACTGCAATAGTTATACTACTTTTAACTATTATTTTCTCTAATGATCAATAACTATTCAAGTATTTCTTTCAATCTTGTTAGAAGTACCCTCATTAAAAGTTCAAGTAAGAGTATGTTGGCATCTTTTTAAATTATTATTTTTGTTTTATTAGCAGAGGTCCTACAGTCTATGCTGCATCCCGCATTTCGATCGCCATTTCTCCCTATCCTTTCAGTCACCATCTTCAATAGCTCGTTCTCTCATGCTTTTCCTAATTCCTGTTCTCCATTGTGTTGTCAGTCTTCCTTTTCTTCTCCTGTTTTATGGTGTGGTGCCATCGCTTCTCCTCCATCCTCATTACATGACCATACCATAACAACTGTCTGGATTCTATTCTTTCTGCTGTTGTAATACGTGCCCTGTTTTCCTTCTTATATCTTCATTTCTAACATGTTGCATTCTAGAAATATTACACGCTCTTCTTAAGAAGTCCACAGTTTCTATCATTTTTTTTCTCTTTATCTGAAAGTTGTCAGCATTCACACACATAGGTTAAAATGGGCTCCACAATAGTTGTGTAGATTGTCAGTTTAGTTTGAAGTTTCATTTTCTTCGACCAAAGTAACGAGTTTAGCAAACGAATAGCCCTTTTTCGCTGTTGTATCCTATTTTTGATGTATTTTTTTGGTGTTCCATCTTCTGAAATAATGCTTCCCAAATACTTGAATTTGCTACACTTTCCGATTCTATGGATTTGCAGATCTGGGTCTTCTTCTTGCATGTCTCCTATTTTCAGATATTCTGTTTTAGTAGTGTTTATGTTCAGACCCAATTTCTCGTACTCCTCTTCCAATTTTCTAAACATATAGTCTGTCGTCCTCATCACACACTATAATTATCTGAATCCAGTGGCGGCTCATACAAGGAGGGCAAAAGGGCGCAGCACTCCCACTAAATTTGCAAATTACACTTGTCAATAATATAACTATAATGTGTAGTATTCTTATTGAAAGATATTTTTGGGGCGACTAATAGCGATCACCCGATGTTTTCGGCATGGCCCCGCAGCCGGGACGGTTTCGCTGTCGTCCTCCTTGCATAGGCCGGTCTTTCGGGGAGCGGGGCAAGAGACGTGTACACATGTCTATGCATTTAAATGAGCATCCGCCATTACAGGTGGGGCTGTGCCCGCTTTCTGTTTCGCAGCTAAATTCATAGAGAAACGGAGCGTTGTTCAAAACTTCTCTGTTGCTGTTTAAAGTGCATATATTTTCTCTTGTGTTTTATATAGTTTTGATTGTGTTCTTGTTGTACTTTTTGTGTAAACGTAATGTTCTAATAATTTATTCTTTATTAGGCAGTGTATTCTGTGTACGATAGTGTTTTTGTCGAACCTTGTGTACATAAACGTGTAACTTATTCTGTGTAGGCCTGAGCCTGTGTGTTCTGTGCGTATTTGTTAGAAACGATTAAAATGGCTATGAATTCGGCAAGTAATATTAAACGTTTGATTATTTCAAATTCACTTACTTACGAAAAGAAAATAGAACTAAAAAAATTAGGGCCACCAAAACCGAATTTAGATATTACACAACAAAATTATAAAACGGACAGGCCAGCATCAAGTAAAAAAAAAACTACACAAGAAAATTTAATAGAAACTGTTACTTACATGCTGATTGGATATGTGGATGTGAGGTGATCAATTCCTTTTTTTGTTACGTATGTTTGGTGATGAACCTAAACAGTGATTCAGTCTGGACTGAAAATGGAATTAAGGAATTGAAACATTTGGGAGAAAAAATTAAAAAACATAAAATTAGTGAAACTCATATGAACAATTGTACTGAATATTGTAACATTACATTTGGCATAGCTTGATATCGTACCAGATTTAATGAAGATCATGGATAAGAAACTTAACAAGAAGAAAAATATCTTTTAAAAATGATAGTGAAGATGAACAAATAACTACTTTAGACTGACTTGGACTATAACTGACCGTACCCAAATTAATGTTTAGGTAAAGTGATGACATGAATTTCAAATAATTACAATAATAATACTTATAAAGACAGACAGCATTATGTACCATTACTATAAGTAAACAAATTGTTTTATTAAAAGTATCAAAATATAAAAATAATCATAATACAAATTGAGGGATAATAGGCCCAAATATACAATATAATGTAAAATAATATATTAGTAAATTGTTAACTAAATGATATAATGGAATAATACAAGAAAACAATCATATAGATACATGGAAACATACAACTAATAGTGTGAATAATAGTGGACATAATGTTATCAAATAAATAATGTATAATCACATAATAATTCTCAAATGTATAAAACAAAAAAATGGTAAAATTACCTAGTACAGCAATGGCTGAACTGCATGAGAAAAGAATAGAAATTATAAATCATTATTAAATGATTAAACTTTCCTTTTTTATGTTTTAAAAATAAGATTAAGTTGTGTTGATGTTATTTATAGTTTTATTAAGTAATGAGTGTATGATATGCCTTATGCAGGATGTATGCAACCAGACATATACAAATTTCAATCTATTCATGTTTTACGTACCGAGTCACTTTTTGGTTAATATAATTAAATTACCTTATTCGGTCCACCTTAGTGACACTAGCTTCTTTTGTTCAATGACGCGTTTCGGGATGAAATCCCATCTTCAGATACACAATACCAATCAAAACGTAAATGTATACCACATTTTGTGGTTATGTCATAATTTAAAATGTTTAAAATCTTTTAAATAAAATATACAAAACGTAACAACTGAATCGCTCGGAGCGCTCGCATGCATGCACGCTGTACCGCGATTTCCTTACGACTTGTTTAAAATCTTTTAAATAAAATATACAAAACGTAACAACTGAATCACTCGGAGCGCTCGCATGCATGCACGCTGTACCGCGATTTCCTTACGACTTGTAATTCTACGATATACAAATTGTTTAATCACAAAATGTGAATTATGTTTTTTTATAATGTTACAGTAATAATTATTGTTATATTTTAAATAATAATACTAATAGAGTTATAGGGAGTAGTTTTGATGGTAGTTGCATTGTTAATAGGTGTTACAATAACAGAAAATAGAAATTTAACATGTCAAGACCTAGGGCTATAAAAACTTTGGAATTTTGTAAATTTTAGGAAATACATTTAGAATTTTATAAAACAAATGTTGTAATATGGATAGGTTTATAATTAATAGTATACACAACAAATATGGAATCGAAATAATCAGTTTTAAGTTATTTAAGAAAAATTCAGATAGCAAAAAATGTAACATCAGTATTTCTTAAGCAAAAATAGGCATGTTTGGTGTCTATATGTCACAAATGTTAAGACCAAAATAATGATGCTATTAGTTTTAAATTCCCAATCAGTACAAAAAATGTATACTAATTTAAAAGTTTTTTGAGCAAATTCAGACATTGAAATAATGAATTTGTATGACAATGTATATCTGAATCAACCAACCAGATTTCAAGTTTTACCTTACCAACCGAAAATTCAGATAAATAAAATAGGGGCTTCTTTAACAACCGTCATTGAAGAAAGATACGTTATAAAAACGTCTCAGATAATTACACTTTAATTAGTGAAAATACATACCAGACTTTGTAAAATGAATTGGTATAGTCAATACAAAATATTATAATAACAAAAGAACATCAAGAAGTTAATTCAGAAGAATTTAGATCCGGGGAGAAGAAGCAAAGAAGACTTGGACCCTATCTTCGTCCTGGAAGAATAAAGAAGAGGATCTGGGTGAATTTGAACAATTTATCATCTTATGTGACAACACCTACACTTGTGTACACAACTATTTAGGAATTAAACAATAAATAAAACTACAGACACTATTCTACACCAACAATAAAGAACACTTGAAAATAACACCAATTGAGTATTACACCTTTTTTGAACACCATAAAAACTTTAACGATAACTAATAAGCATCTAAACTGTTCATAACCTATAATAGTGAGTAACACATACACGACTACCAGTTTGCACTATACACATCAAAACCTTGTAATATCCTTATATTGTGAAGTTTGTATTTTGATTTTAAGAGTTGTATTATTTGTTTAACCATAATTTCCTAACCAAATACGCCCTGAGATTATTTATTTCATTGAAATAAAAACAAACTGCATCATTCTTTTGCTTGTCGAATCCAGCATAGAGCATAATATTTTAGCTACTACCAACTTATGAATAAAGACGCATGATTTTGTCATAATTTGTAATTACAGTAAAGAAAAACAAGAAGTAATTAATCAATACTTCATTTGAATAAAGATTGTTAAAAGGAATATATCTGTTTGGTGTTATCTTTGCATTATTATTACTGTTTCAATTAAGATTTACGATAACATAGCACAGCGGATGGAGCAACTGTTGGCAACTCCAAGTGACGTCATTGGGACTGGATGCATAGTGGGAGCGAGCGGCAGAATACAACCGTAGCATAATAATTTATCGTTCAACATATTGATTTGTTACAAATTGACGATCCAGAGTGGAGCTTAAATGACGTCTCATTTTATTTATTTATTATAATTTGCCGCACCCAACATGACATAATATCCCGTATCCTTTATTTTAATTGATACAAATTCGAACCCAAGAGTGGGAAATAATAACTCATCATCCTATAATATCTCATTTCCTTTTTTCAATATAATAAATTTGTTACAAATTGGCGCCCAACGTGGGGCGATATTTTAAAATACAATTTATAATTAAACAGCATAAAATAAACGAAAATGAGGAAGCGAGAAACATCGCGAAAATGAGCGGCTGAAACTGAGAAGGAAAGTGAATTAAGCATGCAAGACAAGGAAGCAACACCGGTTGAGGAAGTAGAAACCATAATAAGGAAGGCTCAGGAGAAACAACCAGAAGAACCCACACGAACAGAAAGCGAGAAGACGCAAGAAATTATTAAATGTATGATGGAATTAATGCAGGACACTGGTAAGAAACTAACGGACGAAATGAAGGACAATAAACAGTCTATGGAGGAAATAAGCCGAAAAATGGAAGAGACTAATAAGAAGATGGAGGAATTAAAAAAGGACAATAAACAGTCTATGGAGGAGAGTAATAAGAAACTAATGGAGGAATTAAAAAAGGACAATAAACAGTCTATGGAGGAATTGAGCCGAAAATTGGAAGAGACTAATAAGAAAATGGAAGAAAAGATGGGAGAATTGAAAGAGAATAGCAGGAAAATGGAGGAGAAAAGAGACGAAAATAATAGAGCACTGAGGGAAGAATTGAAGGGAAATTACCAGGAAACCATGAAAAAATTGGATGAACACAAAGAGTCATTAAAAGAAGAGTGGAATAACAAGATGGAAATTAATAACCGGCAATTGCAGGAAGAATGTGACAAGAAGCTAAAAGAACCGGTAAACAAAATTAAAAGGGTAGAATCCGAGACCAAGGAAAAGTGTGAGGGGATGAACCAAGAGATACTGAGCGTCCGGGAAGAAACGAATGGACGAATAGAAAATATGCAAACCAACCAAGCAGTGATGGCAGAAAGATTAGAAAGCATAGGTACTAGTCTTAATCGGGTACAAGACCAAACAACTGCCCATAGAGATGAGATCAACTCTCTAAGAAACAGACAATGTACCGGTGCCCATACCACATGTGAGGAAAACCGAGAAGTTATCGACTTCCAGAATTATAGAAGAAACCCCATGCTATTCCTAGAACGGGTAGAAGAAAAAATAGCCAAAACCGGAGAAGACAGATGGGTTGTAATTAGAAGTATGGTGGACGAAATGTTCAGAAAAGTCTATGACAATTGGTGGACGGCGATGCGGCCGAGTATACAAAATTTTCAAGAATTCAAAAAACAATTTAAATCCAAGTACTGGTCTGATGCCACACAACATATGATAAGGAGTGACATAGGATTGGACCGATATGATCTACACGGCAAACAAACTCCAACCGCATACTTTCTGGGTAAGATCAACATAGCCAGACATTTAGAGCCTGCCATTCCTACCGAATGTTTAGTGAGGCTATTGGCTTATCACTATGGGGGAGAAATTACGAGAGGCCGAATAAACGGATGTATACAAACCATTGAGGAGATGTTGGCATTGTTAGCGGAAATGGAACAAGAGAAGAGCTTCCTCCAATACAGACGAAGGAGCGACGAGATGGATAGAAATAATGGTCGCCGCAACGCCCGATACGAAAATAACGGGCATAGACCAAATAATAATTACAACAACAACGGTAACCACTATCAACGTAGTTACCAAAATAATAATAACAATAATAACTACCCACGGAATAATGCGGTGAATAACAATAACAATAACAACAGCCACTATTACCGTAGCCCTCCTACGAGTCATAATAATGGGTACCAGCGTGCCAATGATAGAGACAATCACTACCAGAACAACCGAGGTAATCAAAACAATTATGATAACCGTTACAGACAGAGTAATAATGGCAATTATAACAACCAAAACTAAACATATCGAAGACATGTGAATTATGTGAGCACCGACGATAGAGATATGGGAAGACGTTCGTACCAGGGACGAATAAATTATAATGGGAACCGAGAGAGAAATTTTCAGGAGGAGAATAACCAACACTACCGGGATGAACATAGACGAAGTAGGAGCTGCGACGATGACAGGAATAACAGAAACTCAGTGACGTTCAATAACAACGCCATTGAGATACAAGAACTACAGAATAGAGACAGGCCCGGTCAACCAGACAACAGGACCGAGGAGATCAGCCCTGATTTAAACGGACCGCGGCAGTGAGAAACCAACAGGTCCCATCACTGAACCGACAATTTGGGTACTTACTAGGACGAGACAAAACGACTGACAATACAATAACAATAGTGCATACTCATTTTTTAAAAAATGTGAGAGAAGAATTGCTAAACGAAGATACAATAACGAACAACAATTTGAATAATGAGATTGCCTATATTGTAAATGGACTAGACACAAGATTCATGACAGATACGGGCGCAAACGTGTCGTTAATCGATAACAACGAATACCACAAAATTCAAAAATTAAGTAAGATCATCTTACCGACTCTACCAATCCAGAATATAATTTTAATTGGACCCACCGGAAGTCAAAACAAGTCAATAAGAAAACAGGTATCATTAGCAGTGACCAGCGGAAATGTAGCTACACCTATGATTTTTTAATAGCTAGTAACCTACCATTTAATCTACTAATAGGCTGTGATATTTTGAGAAAATACTCAGCAATAATTGACATGAGACAGGCCATAGTGTCATTAAAAATGGATAATATAGAATGGACAGCAAAATTAGTAGAAAATAAAAATGTACCTTCATGCAATAGTATTAATAGTATAAGAAAATTCAATGATGATCAAGATGATTCATGGAATATAAGAAGGGAATACTTTGGGAGTGAAGACAGTTTAGGTTGGAAAAATTAGAAGAGATCCGACAATTTCGGTCAGAACAAAATGAATGTAATTTAACTACACAACAAATAGAAAAGTTAATATCAATATATAATAAATACTGTTATGTTTTCTCTGATATACCTGGCAAGGTAAAAAATTATCAATTTACACTACAATTCAAGGAGCCTGTAAATTTTAATAAGAAATCATATCCCGTTGCTTATGCATTAAAAGAAGCAGTGAGGACTGAACTAGACAAAATGATAGCAGAAGACATTATTGAGTATAGCTGTTCCCCATATACTAGTCCGTTAATAGCCGTTGCCAAGAAAGATGGCAAAGTACGACTCTGTTTGGATGCTAGAGATCAACAAGATCATAGTTAATGACAGAACATCTCCCGGAGAGATTGAGGAGATATTGAAAAAATTTAATGGCATACAATTTATCAGCACCTGGGATACTGTTTGTGGGTATTGGCAGGTGGAGTTACACCCAGATAGTCGAAAGTACGTCACCTTTATTTTCGAAGGGAGGAACTACCAGTTCAAGCAACTACCGTTTGGACTGGTAAACTCAGTAGCTGTATTCGTAAGATGTATGGACCAGGTGTTGGCTCCAGACACTATTCCATTTACCACAGTCTATGTTGATGACTTGATGATTACGTCAGTGAATTGGGAAGAACATTGTGACAGAGTAGGGCAAGTATTACAAAAATTATCAGACAATAACATCACCCTAAAGCTTCAAAAATCCAAACTTATCGCCAGCGAAGTCCAGTTCCTGGGTTTTAACTTATCAAGACAAGGAATAACACCATCCAATGAAAAGATAGAAGCTATCCAGAAGTTCCCAAATTCTAAAAATAAAAAGCAGCTTCAATCATTTCTGGGACTTTGTAATTACTATAGGAAGTTTCAGAGAAATTATTCTGAAATGACAGGGAAGTTTTCTCCACAATTATCCTCTAAGAACAAATGGTCATGGGGACAGGAACAAGACAAATTACTCCAAATGATCAAGCATAATTTCTTAAGTTCAGTTATATTAAAACATCCTAATTTCGACCAACCATTCTTATGAACTGCGATGCCAGTGATATAAGTTTAGGATCCGTATTATATCAAGAAGATAGTGAGGGAAACCATCAGGTGGTGAGTTTTGCAAGCAGAATACTTAATGGATGTGAACGCAATTATAGTGTAACGGAAAAGGAGTTATTAAGCGTTGTATTCGCTTGTGGAAAATTCAGAACCTATATTCTTGGATACCCGATAACTGTCAGAAGCGATCATAAGTCAATATCTTTCTTAAAAAATTGCAAGCTTAACCATGGGAGATTGGCAAGGCGGATACTTGCACTACAGGAATACCATATAAATTGGGAGTATGTTCCAGGAAAACAGAATATTGCTGCAGATATATTGTCCCGGATTAACATAGAACAGCAAGCTTTTGAAGGGGAAAATGAAACAATCGTCAAGGTACATACTTTCATAAAAAACAAATCAGATTTGGAAAACATCATGAAATCAATTTCACAACAACAAACAGAAGATACAAAAATCAACAATTTTAGACAAAGACTGATCCAACAGGATGAAAAAATTACTGCATATTACTGTCTACATGAAGACATATTATTTTACAAACCAAATAATAACCAAGGATCATGGAAGGTGGTGATACCTAAAGCTTTAGAAACAGAATTTGTGAAGTTATATCTATTACTACAAATATAAATACATAAAATTATTTTTTACCTACCTCATATTTTGCCCAAGAATCCAGGATCCGACACACGAACGTTAGAATGCAAGCGTGGTTTACAGGTTATGTTAATAACTTACGCAACTCATTTTTTGGTGAAGAGAAATTAACTAAATTTTATTGTTTAACTTTTAAAACTTCATGTCAGACTATTTCTCCAAAATTAGAAAATGAAATAAATGCATAATATTTTTTCTGTGATTCACTCCATGATCACGACAATACAATTATAATCTTACTCTAGCATCTTACCTTATTTTAATCGACAGACAGCCCAGCCTGCTAGCATTCACACTAATTTAACAAAAACCCCATTTCTTCAGAATAATTGATCAGATACCCCTTGCCGGCCACGTGGCGTCATCCCAACTTCGCGTTGAATCACTTATAAATTTTTTCCAGTATGTCCGAAAACGATTCTTGAGTTCATTTTTTGAAAGACGGTACTCACTCTAGGATTTTTTGCCAAGTTTCACTCACATTTATTTTATGTTAAAAGTTACTTTTTTAAGCCCGAGTTGCCGGGCAACCTTCGCCGGTTGACTTCGGTGATGAACTGGGCAGCGTCTATCAGTCCCCACCTCCTCGATATATTTTTTGAAGAAGGCGGAAAGCAATGCCTTCTATGTGGTAGTCATAGCGGTGACACATCCAACACATGTATTTTTGTTGTTTTCACTGTCGACGATATTTGGTGTGCACTGGCCGACGTCACAAAGGAGGCGGGACTTAGTTTTATTTCCGTCAGCTTGGACCATGAGGCGAATACAACTTTCGCCTCTAAGCCATGTTGAGTTTGCTTCTTGGCGTGGGTCTGCGCACATGCTGGTGTAGTGCGTTTGGGCGTAGATGTCACACAAACGTTAAGTTCTTAGAATTGTGCTACAGTTGACAACACGACATTCCTTTGTGATTATTTTACCACAGCTACAGCGTACTGTTTCTTTGTTTGAACTGCGAGTTAGATTCAACTGGAGACTTGCCACACAGATGAAAATTAATTTATGAATATTTTAATAAAATGAACCCAAATTTAATAAAATAAAAACCACTCATAATTCGTCCTGTTACAATACCCCCCCCCCAATGAGAGGTCTTCTGTCGAAACAGAAGAAATCTCATTGCTAAAACCCCTAAGAGGATCGGTGTGGATATGGTGCCAACAACCCCCCTTGGTTCTTATACTTCATGGGTAAACAACCCCCCTGGCTAGGCGACTATGGCCGCATCTGAACGAGATCACTGGACTTCTCTGTACGAGATCCCAACACCATAAAATCGAACAGACACGCACCACAGCGCACCTCACCTTCTATCATGCCACCCCACAATCCAAATCCCTGGTCTTATATCATGCCAGATCCTCAACCGATATGTTCCCCCTTATCATGCACACTGGGCTGCCTTTAGCAGTTACTGGGCTCGTACACACACTTACAACTATATCCTAGCCAAAATTTCATTCTTACCTTCAAAAATTTATTTAAGTTAAAAATCAAACAGCTATTTTCTTTAAAATCAAAAATAAAATCTTTTATCTGAATTGATTAATTCTCTTCATTGTTATTAATCCTTAGAAAACAAATAAATGGAACCTTTAATTAAAACATGAACTTCTTTATCCTAACATTGGATTAGACATATATCCTAAACAATACAATTCAATAAAAAACACTAGTAATACACCTAACCAATAATATAATCAAAATTCAAAACATCAATTAGATGGCAGGCACAAAATCAAAAAAATTTTTTTTTTTTTTAAATTTAAATTTATTAAAATATATTTTTCTCAATATTCAAAATCTTAAAATTGTTTAAATCAATTTAAACAGCAAAATTGGCATTACTTCCTTGCCAAAACGGGTCTAGTATAGAACATCACCCATCAGCTGATCAAACTGGGTCAAGTCAACAACCTTGACCTACACAAGTCATACATAAGCTACATCAGAAAATGATTTAAACATCTTTAAAATTCTATCTTCAAACATAAAAATATAATAAAATAAGACATTTAAAATTAACAAAATATTAATACCATTAACAATAAAATTGATATTTAAATTACTCAAAATTACACATTTTACCACTATACTTTATTCTCAAATTCTCTTAAAGTTTGTCACTTGTTTCAATTAAAATTCTATATGTTTACTATAACTCTCTTTCTTTACCATTCTCATTCTTCATTAGTTTGGGTGATTTAATTATTCATAATAACTTTATTGTATCAACTCTGCATTTATATATATATTCTTAATCCCTTCTGACTTTAATATCACTAACAGCTTTAACTAAACATGACACCCATCTCTATCAAAACATCTATCAAACACTATCTAAACCCAACTTACTACTCAACTCAATTTCGCATCATTCTACTCTTATATAAAAAAAATACTCTCTAACCCTTTGCACTCAGGACGTGTTCCCCCCCCCCATAAAGCTCATTCCCTTATAATGGTCCCTGGATTCTACCTAAGGCCCTTTCCGGCGCTAAACGGCCCCTTCCCGTCTCAACCCTTTTGTTGCGGACTCCTACCACCCTATCCCCTCTTACAAAATTCCCATCAGCTAATTACCATTCTCATTACATCACTTCAATTACAACAAAATATCATCATTTACTTATTACATCAATATATCAATCATTACTCTACATATATTCCCCATATCTACTGTGTCACTATCAATACTTCCCCAATTCTACATTACATTAACTCACAATATTATTCCCTCTAGTACCCCTTTCTTAACTTGGACTGCTCTACATGTCCTAACAAAATATTAATCACCAAAATCTACCTTTTACTATCTTTCACAAATCATTTAAAATTCTCAATTATATCAAATTATTTCCATCATTAAAATAAAATCTTTAACACATTAACATCATATTGAACATTAATTACCTTGGAAATTAGTAAACGATTTATAAGTGACATGCTACTGCTGATCAGCTGATTTTCTTAGCAAGGTGAATGACCTTACTATACACATTTCAAAATTCTACAAATCACACATTTCATCAATCCTTATCTCTAACACAATAAAATAATACATTTATAAAACAGAATAAACACAGTATAATAAACATATGAACACCTATTTATCAAATCATAATACAAGCGTTTAATTAGTGCCAAAGTGAGTTATCATCTTTAAGTTATAAAATTTGAATTCGTTGCTCACCTGAGCAACCCCCCAACCACACACACTATTGTTTTTTCTGTTGGACTGTGGCGCCCATTGGCCTCCACAAGGACGGCATAGGTGGAGGAATTTCACATCTCCTTGTCCTTGCTTCAGCGTTATATTTGAAAGATTTAGACATCAACATATCTTGGTTATATAGTTATGTGCCCTTAATGCGGGTCTACCACCTGGCTTTGCTGTTCCTCCTCGAACAGAGTGGCAGCCGCTGTTCCATAGTTTCCAGGATTTCCCCTAGTTTTACCCCCCCATTAATTTCTAATATCAACCAATTTCAAGCCAGCTATGGTCAAGGGACTTAATTTATGGCCATAGCTGACCGCTAGCCAAAACCACGATTAGTGCTGGTAAGGCAGTAATCGCCCGAAAAGTCGGGGAAATCAACTTTACTTTCAGGCATGTTACAATCATCATTACTCTGCACGGCACGGCTATTTATCAGTGTACAATATAAAATTGTAAAAAGGGGTGTGCCGTGCATTTTCGCCATTAAGGCCTCCGATGGAGGTAACACTCTCTATTACCCCCAACACTTTCCACTATCCACTGTGGCACGTGCCACCACAGCGATAGCACACTACTAACTAACTAACTTTCTACAATACATCATTTCATTATCTCTCACTCACTACAATTATATTCCTCAAAATTCCATATTTATTATTAACAAATATTTTGCCTATTATTATTTTTTAATTAGTTTCTATTAAGCACAATTATCTCAAATTATTTTCATTATTGAATCCAAATCTTTCCCACCTGTAAATATTTTATTCTCTCTAATTGGTATTATAAATTTTATACTTACAGTACATTATTCACCTACTGACATAAACACAAAATAAACACACCATACACACCAATATCTCCACGTTACCTCTGAAACATTTAACAACAGTGTTATTTCATACCAAACAATTTCACATTTATTTATTTATTAATTATCAAATTCACATCTCATAAAATAATTTAAATACATTAGAAAATTCAATTATATAACATTTAAGTCAATCAAAAATATTTAAACATTTCAAATTATTTTAATTAAATCAATTAATGAACACACAACATTTTTAATTACTCTCACCAATTACAATTCATTAGTTATCCTCTTCCAAATTATTTTTGTTACTTATTTATGCTGCAAAATATTAATATTATTACCACAACAATTTCCATTACATACACACATTGTTTACCTAACATTTTACAATACACACAATTAAATTCACTAAACATTTATTTACAATTCTTCATCATTATTATTCAATTTATCACATTTCATTGTACAAGTCTGCGAGGTCAGAACCATAAAACAAAATATTTAAAATTGTCCATTTATGAATTTACTGTTCAGCCTCCATCATCAAAAATTAGCCTTGGTTCCAAATAACAGTTTTCAGTTTTATTTACACACATATGGCTATCTTGTGTGTAATAACCATAAAATTGTAGTTCATTCATTTTACCATAATAATCATATACCAAGTGAACATTATTTATTTCTGTCCAGTCTCCATTAGTAGTTATATTCATTATCAAGTCAGTTATTTTCTCATTCATTACAACATACAGTAAATTATTATTATTTAAACATGTATCATCAAAATAATTCTCATTCTCTATTTTAACAGGTAAGTACTTCATATCATTTATTTTTATCACTGCTAACATTTCTTTCACCTCATTATAACTCCTCTGCAACTTATATAATTCTATCTCTCTATCAACACACAATTCTCTATCTAAATCTCTGTCATCATAACACCATCTCACACTTTCAACACCATTCCACACAGAGGGTACAAACTTATACAAAAAGGGGAACAACTCAAATCTTCCAATAATAAGGGTCTCTTGCCCTTCAATAACAACACTTGTGAACACCCTGGTTCATCACAAATAAGGGGACAATTTACCCTCTGCCCTACATATTCATCTACTCTCTCTCTCCATTCTTTCTCTAATTCATCAACACTAATTACTACTCCATTACAATCTATTACTCTCTCTCTCTCTCATTCACTATCTCATTATCTATTTTCAACGTATCACTCTCTGATACCACCTTTTCAATAACATTACCATTTTCAATATCATTGTTATCATTTGTTACCTTATTCTCTACTACCACATTCTTAATTATATTATCATTTTCAACATTATTTTTGTCACTAGCTACTTGTTTATTATCATTATTGTTTTTACTTTTAATCTGTTCTCCTACTGACTCTACTATTTTCTCAATATCTCGTTTCAATTCGTTACAACTACTTTCACTCTTAATTTTGACCTCATTAATATCAAATTTCAGTTCGTCAAATTTAGTATTGAAATTGCTATTCACTTTACTGAAATTATTTTTCATAAAATCGAATATGTCTTCTAATGACAATTCTTTTTCTTTTGTATTTGTTTTACTTATTACAGGAGTAGAATTTGCTCCTACCTCACTAATTTTGATAGATTCGTCTACGTTAGTGTCACTAATTGACAGTGACTCTGTCTGGATACCTGAATCGCTTTTATCAGCCGATTCAGTTGACTTATTTTCATTACTTTTGTTCATTACTTTACATTCGGCTTTATCGCCTACAATTACATCAACTTCATTTTCGTTAGTGGCCATCTCTTATTCTTTATAATTTATATTTGTTAATTTACTTTAATTAATTTAATTTATCATAATACAATTTCGATCTTATGCAAGTTGTGCGTAAATTACGCACTTCTACTTCATTACTCCAACCTTAAAAACACACTTGCATCTGTTGTAGGTGTGGTTTTTCTATTTAAATTTTAATTTCCAAAAACTGTCCCTTTCGGCAGCGCCATTGTGAAGTTATATCTATTACTACAAATATAAATACATAAAATTATTTTTTACCTACCTCATATTTTGCCCAAGAACCCAGGATCCGACACACGAACGTTAGAATGCAAGCGTGGTTTACAGGTTATGTTAATAACTTACGCAACTCATTTTTTGGTGAAGAGAAATTAACTAAATTTTATTTGTTAACTTTTAAAACTTCATGTCAGGCTATTTCTCCAAAATTAGAAAATGAAATAAATGCATAATATTTTTTCTGTGATTCACTCCATGATCACGACAATCAGGGGTGCCTACAGGGGGGTATCGTGTCGCCATTGGCGACATTTGAACAATTTTTGGGGGGGATTTTTTTTTACTGTTGTATGAAATTGACTATTACTAAAAATACCGAATACAATGTGAGAACTTATTTCCTGGTCGCAATTTGCGTTAAAGCTTGGTTAAGGGGGCTGCATGGTGTATCACGTGATGAGACATCCACGAATCACAGTACAATAATTTTAGTGTACAAAATACAGCTTTATATTTTAATTTATTAAAAAAGCGATTATTTGTAAATACATATTGAAAAACAAAGAAGGCGAGACTGGTCAAGTTGTAGGCTAAACAATTTTTTGAAGTCATAAAATACTTAAAGAAAATTAGATCGTTTGAAAGCGAATGGAAGTTCCCTACGTAGGTGGAACAGACGCTTTCAAACGACCTAAAGTTCTTTAATTATTTTGCTGCTTCAAAAAATTTTCTCGTGTACAACTTGAGCAGTCTCACTTTCCTTATTTATCTACATTTATTTTCAAATAATCGCTTATTTGATAAATTTACATATAAAGCTTTATTTTGTACACTAAAATATTATACTACGAGGGTGCTTTCACATGTGCAGACTTTTTGTGTGCGAGGGAATTTTGAAAAACACAAAGTTCGATTTTATTGTTTTGGACTTGCACACTAATAATTTTGATAAAAATAAAGTTAAGATGTTTGATTGGGAAAAACAACGCTTTATTCAAACGCCTTAAGGAGGGATTTTTATATAAGGCGGAAATTTTGAAAAACACAAAGTTCGATTTTATTGTTTTGAGAAATATTTTGTTATATTTAAGTAAGGCATTAAGTTGCAAATCTAAGTATTTTTCCAATGAAGTGATTGAGATTTGATACTGTATACTGTAAAACTAATCACGTTTTACTGAAAATGCTAAATTGTGATCCATTATAAAGTTTTTTTTTTTTTTTCCGAGCCTGGACTTGGGGGGGAAGCGACATAGGGCTTGGGGGGGATCGGCACCACTGACGACAATACAATTATAATCTTACTCTAGCATCTTACCTTATTTTAATCGACAGACAGCCCAGTCTGCTAGCATTCACACTAATTTAACAAAACCCTATTTCTTCAGAATAATTGATCAGATACCCCTTGCCGGCCACGTGGCGTCATCCCAACTTCGCGTTGAATCACTTATAAATTTTTTCCAGTATGTCTTAAAATGATTCTTGAGTTCATTTTTTGAAAGACGGTACTCACTCTAGGATTTTTTGCCAAGTTTCACTCACATTTATTTTATGTTAAAAGTTACTTTTTTAAGCCCGAGTTGCCGGGCAACCTTCGCCGGTTGCCTTCGGTGATGAACTGGGCAGTGTCTATCAGTCCCCACCTCCTTGATATATTTTTTGAAGAAGGCGGAAAGCAATGCCTTCTATGTGGTAGTCATAGCGGTGACACATCCAACACATGTATTTTTGTTGTTTTCGCTATCGACGATATTTGGTGTGCACTGGCCGACGTCACAAAGGAGGCGGGACTTAGTTTTATTTCCGTCAGCTTGGACCATGAGGCGAATACAACTTTCGCCTCTAAGCCATGTTGAGTTTGCTTCTTGGCGTGGGTCTGCGCACATGCTGGTGTAGTGCGTTTGGGCGTAGATGTCACACAAACGTTAAGTTCTTAGAATTGTGCTACAGTTGACAACACGACATGCCTTTGTGATTATTTTACCACAGCTACAGCGTACTGTTTCTTTGTTTGAACTGCGAGTTAGATTCAACTGGAGACTTGCCACACAGATGAAAATTAATTTATGAATATTTTAATAAAATGAACCCAAATTTAATAAAATAAAAACCCCTCATAATTCGTCCCATTACAAATTAATACTGGACTACCATAGTCGATATGGGCATATGGATGCATTAAAAGTGATGAAAGCACTTGAGGAACACACTTACATTAAGAATATCAACCGGAGAGTTAGAGAATGTATTCGGTAGTGCCACATCTGTCAGTTGGCAAAATGCAATAACGAGAAAACAGAAGGAATAATGCAGCCAATTACATCAACTGGTAAATTAGAGAGAGTATTTTTAGATGTATGTGGACCGTTTCCTTACAGTGGAGGGAGAAAACAATATAAATTCATTATAATCATGTTCGACCATTACTCCAAATTTACAAAACTATACCCCATTTATCGGGCAACTACAAAAAAGATTCTGCAAATAGTAATCCAACAATACATACCAGAGTTAGGAACACCAAGGTCAATTATTACAGATCACGGAACTCAGTTACGAGGAAGGGTATGGAAGGAGACTTTGTTGGACCTAGGTGTCAAGACATATAAAACATCTGTCTATCACCCAAATAGCAATCCGGCGGAAAGAGTACTGAGGGAGGTCGGCAGAATCCTCAGGACCTACTGTTTCGATAAACACCAGAAGTGGAGTGACTACATTACACAAACAGAAAGCTTTATCAACTTAGCTTACCATGAATCAATACAAGATACTCCATATACTATAATGCATGAAAGACTACCACCCCAAGAAATTATTGAAATAATCAACTTCCCAAACAACCCAGCTTACCAGTTCGACAACTTGAGATTCCACAGCAAACTGAATGAGCAAGTGGAGAAAAGAAGGAAAAAATACGAAATAGTTCAACAGAAAATAATCCAGTACAAGATTGGAGATAAAGTATTGTTAAAAAACCGCGAATTACCAAGTTCTAAGGAAGGAATAGCAAAAAAGCTATTATTACTTTATAACGGACCATATGTTGTAAAAAACAATAACAACAATACTTATGTAATCAGTGATGTGGAGACGAAAAAGATTAAGGGAACATACAACCAAGTTTCCTTAAAAATGTATTATGAAGCTAATTAAAACCATCTTTGAATAACCTCAAAATTCAAACAAATAGTAAGGACAACTTACAGTACATTTTGATAATGTTATTTTGAACCAAGTGAATAAACAAATTTGAATAAATTTCAAAATTCTAAACAAAACAAGCACCTCTTATTAAATATAATTATGAACTTATTATAGGAATATAAAAGAAAGAGACAACATCCATGAATCAGGAGAAACCAAAGTGTTATAAAATGAATAAGAAAAGACAAATGTAGACAATCGACGATGAAAATAAGACAAGACTAGAAACGAATTACTACGAATAACCTATCATGATTGTGAGAGAATCAACAACAGCTATAGATACAGATACTTGTTTTATGTGTTAATTGAATAAAGATAGTGAATGAAAAATGAAGATTAAGCAGTACTGATAAAGAGGGAAAGAAGATAGTACCAAATAAAAATAAAAATGTTATTAATATCGCCACAAGAAAATGAACATCTGAATGAATCAATGGAAAGAAATATTTAGATCTGAGAAGTTAAACTGAGTGAACCATCCCAAGAATATATTATTATATTATTTTTATTTGATTTAGTCGTGAATAGACTAGTTATTATTAAATGTGATTGACTGATGAGATAGCTCCAGCAATCGATATTATTTATGTATTATGTATTATAAGGACAGTGGGGTATTAGATCAAGAGAGCACCCCGACTGATTCCAAGATATATGTGATAATGATTAATTTGTTAGGGAGGTAACATGTTCCAGGGATAGAACACTTATAATTAAAGACAAGTATACCAGATCATAAAAAGGATAACAAGTCATAATATGAAAGATAAGATAATTGATAATTTCAACAAAATATACTATTTTATTAAAATAATCAAATTTGGTGGCAGGGTGTTATGTAACATTACATTTGGCATAGCTTGATATCGTACCAGATTTAATGAAGATCATGGATAAGAAACTTAACAAGAAGAAAAATATCTTTTAAAAATGATAGTGAAGATGAACAAATAACTACTTTAGACTGACTTGGACTATAACTGACCGTACCCAAATTAATGTTTAGGTAAAGTGATGCAAGATGACATGAATTTCAAATAATTACAATAATAATACTTATAAAGACAGACAGCATTATGTACCATTACTATAAGTAAACAAATTGTTTTATTAAATGTATCAAAATATAAAAATAATCAAAATACAAATTGAGGGATAATAGGCCCAAATATACAATATAATGTAAAATAATATATTAGTAAATTGTTAACTAAATGATATAATGGAATAATACAACAAAACAATCATATAGATACATGGAAACATACAACTAATAGTGTGAATAATAGTGGACATAATGTTATCAAATAAATAATGTATAATCACATAATAATTCTCAAATGTATAAAACAAAAAAATGGTAAAATTACCTAGTACAGCAATGGCTGAACTGCATGAGAAAAGAATAGAAATTATAAATCATTATTAAATGATTAAACTTTCCTTTTTTATGTTTTAAAAATAAGATTAAGTTGTGTTGATGTTATTTATAGTTTTATTAAGTAATGAATGTATGATATGCCATATGCAGGATGTATGCAACCAGACATATACAAATTTCAATCTATTCATGTTTTACGTACCGAGTCACTTTTTGGTTAATATAATTAAATTACCTTATTCGGTCCACCTTAGTGACACTAGCTTCTTTTGTTCAATGACGCATTTCGGGATGAAATCCCATCTTCAGATACACAATATCAATCAAAACATAAATGTATACCACATTTTGTGGTTATGTCATAATTTAAAATGTTTAAAATCTTTTAAATAAAATATACAAAACGTAACAACTGAATCGCTCGGAGCGCTCGCATGCATGCATGCTGTACCGCGATTTCCTTACGACTTGTTTAAAATCTTTTACAATCAGAATGATCACAGTTGCACACCACTATATAAAAATTATCCCGATTATATAGTGTGAATAATAGTGGACATAATGTTATCAAATAAATAATGTATAATCACATAATAATTCTCAAATGTATAAAACAAAAAAATGGTAAAATTACCTAGTACAGCAATGGCTGAACTGCATGAGAAAAGAATAGAAATTATAAATCATTATTAAATGATTAAACTTTCCTTTTTTATGTTTTAAAAATAAGATTAAGTTGTGTTGATGTTATTTATAGTTTTATTAAGTAATGAATGTATGATATGCCATATGCAGGATGTATGCAACCATCCAGGATGGTTGCATACATCCTGCAATACATCCTGGTATATAAAACCAGGATGTTTTATATAGTGGTGTGCAACTGTGATCATTCTGATTGTGTTTTCAACCACTAACACAAATTTCTTCATTAAAATCTTTTAAATAAAATATACAAAACGTAACAACTGAATCGCTCGGAGCGCTCGCATGCATGCACGCTGTACCGCGATTTCCTTACGACTTGTAATTGTACGATATACAAATTGTTTAATCACAAAATGTGAATTATGTTTTTTTATAATGTTACAGTAATAATTATTGTTATATTTTAAATAATAATACTAATAGAGTTATAGGGAGTAGTTTTGATGGTAGTTGCATTGTTAATAGGTGTTACAATAACAGAAAATAGAAATTTAACATGTCAAGACCTAGGCCCATAAAAACTTTGGAATTTTGTAAATTTTAGGAAATACATTTAGAATTTTATAAAACAAATGTTGTAATATGGATAGGTTTATAATTAATAGTATACACAACAAATATGGAATCGAAATAATCAGTTTTAAGTTATTTAAGAAAAATTCAGTTAGCAAAAAATGTAACATCAGTATTTCTTAAGCAAAAATAGGCATGTTTGGTGTCTATATGTCACAAATGTTAAGACCAAAATAATGATGCTATTAGTTTTAAATTCCCAATCAGTACAAAAAAGGTATACTAATTTAAAAGTTTTTTGACCAAATTCAGACATTGAAATAATGAATTTGTACGACAATGTATATCTGAATCAACCAACCAGATTTCAAGTTTTACCTTAGCAACCGAAAATTCAGATAAATAAAATAGGGACTTCTTTAACAACCGTCATTGAAGACAGATGCGTTATAAAAACGTCTCAGATAATTACATTTTAATTAGTGAAAATACATACCAGACTTTGTAAAACGAACTGGTATAGTCAATACAAAATATTATAATAACAAAAGAACATCAAGAAGTTAATTCAGAAGAATTTAGATCCGGGGAGAAGAAGCAAAGAAGACTTGGACCCTATCTTCGTCCTGGAAGAATAAAGAAGAGGATCTGGGTGAATTTGAACAATTTATCATCTTATGTGACAACACCTACACTTGTGTACACAACTATTTAGGAATTAAACAATAAATAAAACTACAGACACTATTCTACACCAACAATAAAGAACACTTGAAAATAACACCAATTGAGTATTACACCTTTTTTGAACACCATAAAAACTTTAACGATAACTAATAAGCATCTAAACTGTTCATAACCTATAATAGTGAGTAACACATACACGACTACCAGTTTGCACTATACACATCAAAACCTTGTAATATCCTTATATTGTGAAGTTTGTATTTTGATTTTAAGAGTTGTATTATTTGTTTAACCATAATTTCCTAACCAAATACGCCCTGAGATTATTTATTTCATTGAAATAAAAACAAACTGCATCATTCTTTTGCTTGTCGAATCCAGCATAGAGCATAATATTTTAGCTACTACCAACTTATGAATAAAGACGCATGATTTTGTCATAATTTGTAATTACAGTAAAGAAAAACAAGAAGTAATTAATCAATACTTCATTTGAATAAAGATTGTTAAAAGGAATATATCTGTTTGGTGTTATCTTTGCATTATTATTACTGTTTCAATTAAGATTTACGATAACATAGCACAGCGGATGGAGCAACTGTTGGCAACTCCAAGTGACGTCATTGGGACTGGATGCATAGTGGGAGCGAGCGGCAGAATACAACCGTAGCATAATAATTTATCGTTCAACATATTTATTTGTTACAAATTGATGATCCAGAGTGGAGCTTAAACGACGTCTCATTTTATTTATTAATTATAATTTGTCGCACCCAACTTGACATAATATCCCGTATCCTTTATTTTAATTGATACAAATTCGAACCCAAGAGTGGGAAATAATAACTCATCATCCTATTATATCTCGTTTCCATTTTTCAATATAATAAATTTGTTACAAATTGGCGCCCAACGTGGGGAAATATTTTAAAATACAATTTATAATTAAACAGCATAAAATAAACGAAAATGAGGAAGCGAGAAACATCGCGAAAATGAGCGGCTAAAACCAAGAAGGAAAGCGAATTAAGCATGCAAGACAAGGAAGCAACACCGGTTGAGGAAGTAGAAACCATAATAAGGAAGGCTCAGGAGAAACAACCAGAAGAACCCACACGAACAGAAAGCGAGAAGACGCAAGAAATGATTAAATGTATGATGGAATTAATGCAGGAAACTAGTAAGAAACTAACGGACGAAATGAAGGACAATAAACAGTCTATGGAGGAAATAAGCCGAAAAACGGAAGAGACTAATAAGAAGATGGAGGAATTAAAAAAGGACAATAAACAGTCTATGGAGGAGAGTAATAAGAAACTAATGGAGGAATTAAAAAAGGACAATAAACAGTCTATGGAGGAATTGAGCCGAAAATTGGAAGAGACTAATAAGAAAATGGAAGAAAAGATGGGAGAATTGAAAGAGAATAGCAGGAAAATGGAGGAGAAAAGAGACGAAAATAATAGAGCATTGAGGGAAGAATTGAAGGGAAATTACCAGGAAACCATCAAAAAATTGGATGAACACAAAGAGTCATTAAAAGAAGAGTGGAATAACAAGATGGAAATTAATAACCGGCAATTGCAGGAAGAATGTGACAAGAAGCTAGAAGAACCGGTGAACGAAATTAAAAGGGTAGAATCCGAGACCAAGGAAAAGTGTGAGCGGATGAACCAAGAGATACTGAGCGTCCGGGGAGAAACGAATGGACGAATAGAAAATATGCAAACCAACCAAGCAGTGATGGGAGAAAGATTAGAAAGCATAGGTACTAGTCTTAATCGGGTACAAGACCAAACAACTGCCCATAGAGATGAGATCAACTTTCTAAGAAACAGACAATGTACCGGTGCCCATACCACGTGTGAGGAAAACCGAGAAGTTATCGACTTCCAGAATTATAGAAGAAACCCCATGCTATTCCTAGAACGGGTAGAAGAAAAAATAGCCAAAACTGGAGAAGACAGATGGGTTGTAATTAGAAGTATGCTGGACGAAATGTTCAGAAAAGTCTATGACAATTGGTGGACGGCGATGCGGCCGAGTATACAAAATTTTCAAGAATTCAAAAAACAATTTAAATCCAAGTACTGGTCTGATGCCACACAACATATGATAAGGAGTGACATAGGATTGGGCCGATATGATTTACACGGCAAATAAACTCCAACCGCATACTTTCTGGGTAAGATCAACATAGCCAGACATTTAGAGCCTCCCATTCCTACCGAATGTTTAGTGAGGCTATTGGCTTATCACTATGGGGGAGAAATTACGAGAGGCCGAATAAACGGACGTATACAAACCATTGAGGAGATGTCGGCATTGTTAGCGGAAATGGAACAAGAGAAGAGCTTCCTCCAATACAGACGAAGGAGCGACGAGATGGATAGAAATAATGGTCGCCGCGACGCCCGATACGAAAATAACGGGCATAGACCAAATAATAATTACAACAACAACGGTAACCACTATCAACGTAGTTACCAAAATAATAATAACAATAATAACTACCCACGGAATAATGTGGTGAATAACAATAACAATAACAACAGCCACTATTACCGTAGCTCTCCTACAAATCATAATAACGGGTACCAGCGTGCCAATGATAGAGGCAATCACTACCAGAACAACCGAGGTAATCAAAACAATTACGATAACCGTTACAGACAGAATAATAATGGCAATTATAACAACCAAAACCAAACATACCGAAGACATGTGAATTATGTGAGCACCGACGATAGAGATATGGGAAGACGTTCATACCAGGGACGAATAAATTATAATGGAAACCGGGAGAGAAATTTTCAGGAGGAGAATAACCAACACTACCGGGATGAACATAGACGAAGTAGGAGCTGCGACGATTACAGGAATAACAGAAACTCAGTGACATTCAATAACAACGCCATTGAGATACAAGAACTACAGAATAGAGACAGGCCCGGTCAACCAGACAACAGGACCGAGGAGATCAGCCCTGATTTAAACGGACCGCGGCAGTGAGAAACCAACAGGTCCCATCACTGAACCGACAATTTGGGTACTTACTAGGACGAGACAAAACGACTGACAATACAATAACAATAGTGCATAATCATTTTTTAAAAAATGTGAGAGAAGAATTGCTAAACGAAGATACAATAACGAACAACAATTTGAATAATGAGATTGCCTATATTATCGACAAGTAAATGGACTAGACACAAGATTCATGATAGATACGGGCGCAAACGTGTCGTTAATCGATAACAACGAATACCACAAAATTCAAAAATTAAGTAAGATCATCTTACCGACTCTACCAATCCAGAATATAATTTTAATTGGACCCACCGGAAGGCAAAACAAGTCAATAAGAAAACAGGTATCATTAGCAGTGACAAGCGGAAATGTAGCTATACCTATGATTTTTCTAATAGCTAGTAACCTACCATTTAATCTACTAATAGGCTGTGATATTTTGAGAAAATACTCAGCAATAATTGACATGAGACAGGCCATAGTGTCATTAAAAATGGATAATATAGAATGGACAGCAAAATTAGTAGAAAATAAAAATGTACCTTCATGCAATAGTATTAATAGTACAAGAAAATTCAATAATGATCAAGATGATTCATGGAATATAAGAAGGGAATACTTTGGGAGTGAAGACAGTTTATGGTTGGAAAAATTAGAAGAGATCCAGCAATTTCGGTCAGAACAAAATGAATGTAATTTAACTACACAACAAATAGAAAAGTTAATATCAATATATAATAAATACCGTTATCTTTTCTCTGATATACCTGGCAAGGTAAAAAATTATCAATTTAAACTACAATTCAAGGAGCCTGTAAATTTTAATAAGAAATCATATCCCGTTGCTTATGCATTAAAAGAAGCAGTGAGGACTGAACTAGACAAAATGATAGCAGAAGACATTATTGAGTATAGCTGGTCCCCATATACTAGTCCGTTAATAGCCGTTGCCAAGAAAGATGGCAAAGTACGACTCTGTTTGGATGCTAGAGAGATCAACAAGATCATAGTTAATGACAGAACATCTCCCGGAGAGATTGAGGAGATATTGAAAAAATTTAATGGCATACAATTTATCAGCACCTGGGATACTGTTTGTGGGTATTGGCAGGTGGAGTTACACCCAGATAGTCGAAAGTACGTCGCCTTTATTTTCGAAGGGAGGAACTACCAGTTCAAGCAACTACCGTTTGGACTGGTAAACTCAGTAGCTGTATTCGTAAGATGTATGGACCATGTGTTGGCTCCAGATACTATTCCATTTACCACAGTCTATGTTGATGACTTGATGATTACGTCAGTGAATTGGGAAGAACATTGTGACAGAGTAGGGCACGTATTACAAAAATTATCAGACAATAACGTCACCCTAAAGCTTCAAAAATCCAAACTTATCGCCAGCGAAGTCCAGTTCCTGGGTTTTAACTTATCAAGACAAGGAATAACACCATCCAATGAAAAGATAGAAGCTATCCAGAAGTTCCCAAATCCTAAAAATAAAAAGCAGCTTCAATCATTTCTGGGACTTTGTAATTACTATAGGAAGTTTCAGAGAAATTATTCTGAAATGACAGCGAAGTTTTCTCCACAATTATCCTCTAAGAACAAATGGTCATGGGGACAGGAACAAGACAAATTACTCCAAATGATCAAGCATAATTTCTTAAGTTCAGTTATATTAAAACATCCTAATTTCGACCAACCGTTCTTTATGAACTGCGATGCCAGTGATATAAGTTTAGGATCCGTATTATATCAAGAAGATAGTGAGGGAAACCATCAGGTGGTGAGTTTTGCAAGCAGAATACTTAATGGATGTGAACGCAATTATAGTGTAACGGAAAAGGAGTTATTAAGCGTTGTAGTCGCTTGTGGAAAATTCAGAACTTATATTCTTGGATACCCGATAACAGTGAGAAGCGATCATAAGTCAATATCTTTCTTAAAAAATTGCAAGCTTAACCATGGGAGATTGACAAGGTGGATAATTGCACTACAGGAATACCATATAAATTGGGAGTATGTTCCAGGAAAACAGAATATTGCTGCAGATATATTGTCCCGGATTAACATAGAACAGCAAGCTTTTGAAGGGGAAAAGGAAACAATCGTCAAGGTATATACTATCATAAAAAACAAATCAGATTTGGAAAACATCATGAAATCAATTTCACAACAACAAACAGAAGATACAAAAATCAACAATTTTAGGCAAAGACTGATCCAACAGGATGAAAAAATTACTGCATATTACTGTCTACATGAAGACATATTATTTTACAAAACCGAATAATAACCAAGGATCATGGAAGGTGGTGATACCTAAAGCTTTAGAAACAGAATTAATACTGGACTACCATAGTCGATATGGGCATATTGTAATAATCCACTAAATATGACTATAGGAATGTTGATAATGTTCCACTTTGGAAACGCCAATTTTGTAATGTTCCTTGTGTCTTCGTTAAGCCCCCACTGTTGGGCTAGCCAATTTTGTAACAATCTCTTCTGGTTACAAAATAAAATCTGTGTGACTACTGTTAAAAAATTTGAAATAAAAAAATAATATAATTTTATTTCAAAAAAAAAATTTCTGAAAAAATATTTTTTGTGTAATTTATGTTCCTAATATTTAAAAAATAATCGGGTTTATTGTTTGGAGTTAATAATTTAGTGGTATTATGTTTATTAGTGTAATAGTGTAACTTTCTGTAGATTTACTTAATGATAATCTGGTTAACTCCAGTCCTAGTCGAAAGACGGCTCTCTTCTTCTTCTTCTTCTTCTTCTTCGATGCGTTCGTTATTTCGTATGTACCGCCTTTCGGTTAGTCTGTGTTCTCGAATAATTTATTTATTAAGTATTTTTAAAGAAAAATTAAATCCAAATTGCAGAAACAGAAGGTTTAATAACAAATTATTAAGTTTATCAATAAGACTCGATATTACACAACAGTATCGACTCACTCAGGGCCGGTCGATAAAAAAGTTTACATTGGTTATATATAATAATATAGTGTTCTTTGAACGGTTATTTAAGAATAGCCAGAGAAGGGTATGGACAGGAAAGTATAACACTTACAATGATAAATGCCTTAATACTAACAAATACAATGTTATAATTAATAAATAAAAGTTTATATATAATATTTAATTCAAACCCAAAGCAGTAGAAATTCATTTCTTCACAGCTGGAGTGGTATGACGATGATTCAAAATGGCCGACCTGATCATGCGCAGTGGAACGTCTAACCTTGACGAAATATTTGTTCAAATAAAGATGTCTTTTCTCCGTTTAAATGGTCTCAGCAAATGTGTATAATGGTTCTGGAATTAATTGAGTGTCACTGGTGTATTGTTTAATAGTACACTTGGTATAAATTGTTGTGATTATGTCTATCTCACTTTGTCACACGTGTAGGGTTAACCTAGTTTGTTAGTCTGTAAAATTTTATTGTATTGGTGTTATTTCAATTATCATGGTTTTTAAAGAACACAATTTCACATAAACTGTTCAGTTTGAGCGTTAACAAAGAACTAACTAACTTCCTCCAATTTAGTCAAAATCTTGCCAAGTTAATATTTGAAAAGTATTGTTAAAATAATTGTTACTTCCCATATACATGATTACAAATTACATTATATATGGAATAATTTTAGTTTATTATTCGCTTTCATGAATTATTAACCATATAATTGGTTTATTTATCTCATTTTGTTTAATTTGATATGACATAGTCCATATTTGTTGAGATTTTTGTTGAAATTACCAAATTTCTTTCTTTTTGGAAATCTAGGCCCAAAACCTGGTTTCCGCCTTCATATACTTTTACTGCCATTTTAAGTGTTATTAATTTAATTATAATAAATTTCAAATGGTCACAAATCCCTTCCTTTCCTAAATTACATATAAATTGAACATTTGAACTGGTTTTTAGTGATAATTTCTGAATTTAACATTCCTCTTTAAAAATAGTTAATTTTAAAAGTTGTTTTATAGCATATAGTTTAAGTCATAGTAACACTACAACTTTAAGTTTATTATATTTCAAAAACACTTACACTAATACACTTCCACTGGTGGTTCTGACTTATATTGAGTCTTATTATCTCAGACCAGACCTTTAGTCAGAATGGACTGTGAAGATTTGTTTATTTTTTTATCACACAATAACTTTAGTTGGTGCACCTCTTATCATACTATACAACACTTTTGTTTATTAATAATTACAATTTTATAGGGTTTCGGGATGTTATACTTTCTTTAATTGTATCTATTGGTTTGGGGTCAATGGTAGTTAATAATAGGTTTTTTATGGTATTTCTTCCATTCTTTTCTTCCTTTCTTCTCTTCTTCCTTCTTGTTTTCAATCTTGGGTAAACCAAGGTACTCCGTGTTATCTTGACTGATGGTTGGTTCAGAGTATCTTCTTTATTTTTGGATACTGACTTTACTCTTCTTTCTTGGTTTCAGGGTATTGTTTATCTCCTGATAATAAAACTTATTCTTCTTTCTTCTTGTGGCGGGTATTTTGTTCATCACCACTCCTAATCTGATTCTTTTTTCTTGACTTTGGGGTATCTAGTTTATTTACTGCTCCTAATCTCCTGGGTAATTCCTGGTTGTTTAATATGAGGTTTCCTTAATTCTTTCTTTGACTTTTAATAGTGGTATTTTTTATAATTTAATCATAGTTTTTCTTTTATTGTGGGTTTTTCCTTTGAAGTAATTGAATTTCATTCGATATTCTTTTAGTATATGTAATGTAATTATTTTTTATTATCTTAAATGACTTAATTATTGGTGAAATATTTGTCATGCTACAGAATGCCCTTCTCCAGAAGTGATTTTTTCAGACTATACTTGCTTTGTCTGAAACAATTGCTTATGATAATTATTCTAGTTTTTTATTATTCTTGACTTCCTTCCAATTCTAAAAATTTTCTTATATATATTTGAGCTTATATCTTTCTCATTCTCACTTGATCTTCCTTGATAGTAATAGTCATCTGAGTTTCATATTTATTATTTTATTTTCATATTTCTTCTTAGTATTTTTGTCCTTGGGATATTTCCTTCCTATCGTTCTCTACTTTGTGAGCTGGTTCAGTTCAGAGAGGCACAGTACGCTACTTCCTCTGCTGTCCAATACTTCACACTTATTTGAGTACAGAGGCAAATCATCTCTGCTCAAAAAACATATTAATACTGCTGGAATTATCTACAGACAGATTAAAAAATTATATGAGAATAGTACACTTTTGTTACTATTTAAAAAAAAAAATCTTTGGATACTTTACTCATTACTTATTATATTGCTCAGAGATTTTAATATTCCTATCTCAGTTGTTCTTCTGACTCTTTAACTTGATGGTTAATTCATTTGATATCATGGTAGGAAGCTCTTCTATTAGTACATTTTTCAATTTTTCTTATCATATAAAGTTTTTGGTTATTAATGCTTTATTCCTTTCTGGTTTTTTATTACAATCTGCATTGGTTCATAGTAGCATATTTTTATGACACTTTTGGTTTGTTACTCTGTTTTTATTAGTTCCACTTGTTCTATGTTCTAGAACTTTCTTATAACTGTCGTTATTACAATTGACATTTAATTCATAATCATTTCAATATTAATTTGTTTAATGACATCATATCTTTGATTTTATTCTCAAATTACTCCTCTCTTGGTTATTATTCTTTCGAATGAATGTTTTAATTAGTTTGATAATGAGGTCATTATTGCTCCTCATACCACTTCAAAGTTTTATTATTTTATATTTCCACATAAGTTTCTGTATTTTATCATATTTAATCAATCAAATCGTATCACAGATTTTTATTCCCTTTTGTATCATTTTATTGAAGGTTTTTTACACTTTATTTTTATTGAAATTAGACACTATCATGCTTCTTCAGAATTACTTGTTTTAATTATAAATTCTGTTTCCTTTATTTATCTCATAATGATCCTTTATAAATATGGTAAATATATTTTATGATTACCATAAATATGGTATTAATTCTCTTCTTTTTATTTCACCATAGTTTTTTCTAATAATTGGTTTGTAAGTTTTGCTTACTTTATTTAGAATTTTGTTGATTAATTCAAAAATTCTTTCTATATTCTCTTTCTAAAATGTTTCCTCCAAATAATTGGTTAGTAAGGTGTGCTTACTTTATTTTTAAATTTTGTCGGACTCTAAATTCTTTTTATCTTCTTTCCAAAATGTTTCCTTCAAATAATTGATTAGTAAGTTGTGCTTACTTTATTTTTGAATTTAAATGGATTATTCAAAATTCATTCTTTTTATATTTCCATAAAGTTTTCACAAATAATTGGCTTGTAAGGTGTGCTTACAATATTTTTAAATTTTGACGGATTCTAAATTCTTTCTATCTTCTTTCCAAAATGTTTCCTTCAAATAAATGGTTAGTACGGTGAGCTTACATTATTTTTTAAATTTAGACGGTTTCTAAATTCTTTTTATATTTCCATAAAGTTTTCACAAATAATTGGCTTGTAAGGTGTGCTTACAATATTTTTAAATTTAGACGGTTTAATCATGATATTTCTTCATGGATGCCTGGTTATAGACACCCTTAATTTTACTGGAACCCATCTCCTTAATTTCGTAAGTGTTATTATTATTGTTTTTGGAGATTATATATGGTCCAGTGTATAAAAGCAATAATTTCTTAGTTATCCCTTCTAGTGAACTGGGTAACTCCCTATTTTTCAATAAAACCTTCTCTCCAATGGTATAGGTAATTATCTTACCCATCCCTTTATTATATTTAATCCGCTGTTTCTCCTGATCTTCGGCCACCTTATTATAAAATTTAATTTTATTAAAGATATATTTATTCTCTCTCGGAAATTCCAATATTTCTTCGATCTCCCTTGGGGGTTGTCTTTCGTACATGGCGGAGTATGGGGTAATTCCTATGGCTGGGTGGTATGCCAGGTTGAGGAATTCTTCTGTGGCCTCTAGATATTCTTGCCACCTCCTCTGTTGATCGTGGCAATACGTCCGTAATAGGCACCCCACCTCTCGCAATACTCTTTCTGCCGGGTTACTGCTCGGGTGGTATACCGATGTTTTGTAGGTATGAACCCCTATCGACAGTAGTGTATCCCGCCATTTTTTCCCCTTGAACTGTGTTCCGTGATCGGTGATGATCGAAACTGGTTTTCCGACGTCTGGGAAGTACTGGTTGGTTAAGATGTCGAGAATTTTATTTGTAGTTGCCCGATTCGCTGGGTATAGCTTGATGAACTTTGTGGTCCATCACGATGACTAGATACTTGTATCTGTGACGGCCCCCACTGCGGGGAAATGGCCCGCAGATGTCTAGGAATACTTTTTCTAGCTTCGCTTGAGAGGTTATCGGAATCATTTGCCCTTCCTTTTTCTCATTATTGGACTTCACGAGTTGGCAAATGCGGCAACTCTTTATGTACTTTCGGACCTTCTGATTAATATCCTTTATGTGGCAGCTCTCTTCCAGGGCCTTTATCACCTTTAAGGCGCCCATATGCCCATATCGAACATGATAGTTATTCACTATCTCCTTTTCGATATGGGTTGGAATAACAACTTTCCATTCTTCCTTAAACAAAGATGGTTGTAAAAACAGTATTCCGTTGTGGATTTTATAATATTGGGCGATAGTCTCGTCCCCTGCTTCCAATCTTGTTTTGATGGATTGTAACTTCGGGTCTGCTTGTTGGTGTGTGCTCAGGTTTTCCAATATTGATTGTAGATCAGCGCTGTTGCTTAGAATGTGGTATACCTTAAGTATACTTTCCTTTTCCCCCTCGAACGTTTGTTTATCAATGTCTATTCTAGCCAACACGTCCGCGACGACATTCTTCCTTCCGGGGATGTATTCCCACTTAAGGTCATACTCTTGCAGCAATAGTATCCACCTTGTCAACCTTCCGTGACTTAGCTTACATCTCCTTAAGAACGATATTGACTTATGGTCGGTCCGGACGGTAACGGGGTAACCAAGGATGTAGGTGCGGAATTTTCCACACGCGAACACTACACTTAACAATTCCTTTTCGGTGACGTGATAATTCTTTTCGCACTGATTTAATGCTCTACTGGCAAAGCAGATCACGAGATGTTCGCCCTCCTCATCCTCCTGATACAACGTTGTGCCGAGGCTGATGTCACTGGCATCGCAATTAAGATAGAACGGTTTGCTGAAATCCGGATGGCGAAGTATTATAGGTTCCAGGAATTTCTGTTTAATTAATGATAATGTATTGTTCTGTTCTGTACCCCATATCTATTTATTTTTGGATGACAGTTGCGGCTGAAATCTGGCGGTCAATTCAGAGTACTTTTCCTGGAACTTGCGGTAGTAATTACAGAGTCCCAGGAATGACTGTAATTGCCTTCGATTCTTAGGTGTGGGAAAGTTTTGAATCGCTTCTACTTTTTCAGCCGACGGTGAGATTCCTTGGTCATTTAATATAAAACCCAAGAATTGAATTTCCTTGGCGATAAAGTGAGATTTTGCTAACTTTAGTGTGATGTTATTCGCCGCTAATTTCTTTAGTACGTGTTCCACACGGTAGCAGTGTTCCTCCCAAGTTTCTGAGGACACTAGCAAGTCATCAACGTACACGGTGGTGAACTGTAGTGCTTCTTGGCCAAGTATCTGGTCCATGCAGTGTACAAAGACTGCGACTGAATTTACCAGTCCGAAGGACAACCTCTTAAACTGGTAGTTCCGCCCTTCGAATATAAAGGCCAGATACTGGCGACTCTGTGGATGTAATTCCACCTGCCAGTACCCGCACACCGTATCCCAGGTACTAAAGTACTTGGTACCGTGGAACCGTTTCAAAATCTCTTCAATCTCACCGGGTGAAGTCCTGTCATTAATAATCATTTTATTTATTTCGCGCGCATCTAGGCACAAACAGACTTGTCCGTTTTTCTTAGGAATAGCCATGATAGGACTTGTGTATGGGGATTGGCTACTCTCTATTATGTCACGGTTAATCATCTGTTTTATTTCAGCTCTTACTGCTTCCTTTCGTGATTGTGCGATGGGGTAAGACTTCCGGTTAAAGTCCACTGTGTCTCGGAACTGTAGAGTACACTGGAAGTTTTTTACTTTACCGGGCTCATCAGAAAAGACTGATTTATATTTTTCATAGATTTCAATTAATTTATTCGCTTGGTATAGTGGTAATTTCTCTCCGGTCATACCGCTCCGGAAATCCCTGATCTCCTGGATTTTTTGTGACCATAAGTCTTCATTTGAGTTATCGTCTACCTTCTGTTCAATAATAGATGTGGGATGTATATAGTTAATCTTACGAATTTGTTGGTGGATACTATCAGGAATTACTTGGTCACTACCAACCAAGTTAGCCGTCCAAGTGTGTCCATTGGCAAATAGAGACAATTTCTCGGTTCGCAAATCAATTATGGCGGAATTCCGCCTGAGCACATCACACCCGACCAATATATTAAACGGCAGCCCGGTCGCCACCAAGAATTCCATATCTATAGCTATACCGCAGCTCATCACACTGGCGGAGACTTGCCTTCGTATTGTTTTATTTTGTCGGCCGGTTGCACCTAACAAAATAATATTGTTTAATAGCAACGTCGGTAAAGTTCTTCCGCACTCTCTCTGTATTCTCTCCAACTCAGTCGTACTTATAATGGATACGTTGGAACCAGTATCGATCATCAAATTAGCGGGGATTCCTTCTACCTCCGCGTTTACATGTATGATCTCATTATTAAAGTTATTGGTGGGACTATTGTCGTCCTCTTCCAATAATTCATGTCGGATGTTCTTAAGGTAGTTGCACCCTATTACAGTGATACGATTACTATTATATGTTCTATTAAACTCATTATGATAATACCCAGTGTTTACGAGCAGTAACGGGTTCTGGCGATTTATTACTGCCTTCGCCCGTTTAAAAGCTCGACATCATTGTTCCGTTGTGTCGTACTTGTTGAAGCATCATTTGGGATGCTTAGAGTGGGCCCCTGCCGATCTGTTCTGTGATCTTCCGGTCGTTCGTTGTTGGTCATCCGTTCAGTATTATCCAAACTGGTACTCCTTCTCGCCGGATAGTACCTTGGTTGGTCTCGTTCTCGGCTCCTCCGTCTATCTTCATACTCATGGTAGCTGTTTCTCCTCTGGTTGTAGTACCTCCGTTGGCGACCATCTTCTGCTCGAATAAAGTTCACACGTGGTCGGGAAAACCTATTATTATGGGGATTACCATTAGGTGGACTTCCACGATTGTTATTCTTATGGTAACGATCGTTACCATAATTGGGGCTTCTCTGACTATTAGGGTTTGGAGGGTATGGATTTCGGTTACCCTGATAACCATTATTGGGTCGACTCGGGTTCGTATGGTTTGGAACCGTATTATTATTATTATTATTATGATTAGTATTGTTAAAGTTGTTGTTCTGTGGGTATGCCCGGCCTCCTTGGTATCCCGTGTTGGTGTTGGTCGTACCCTGGTTGTTATTTGGATACGTCCTAGGTTCGGGCCGATCGTTTCTTCTCCGGCTTTGTCGGTAGTACTCCTCGTTCTCGTAGTTCTTGAAGAGTTCAGTCATTGCCTGAATTGTTTTGATTTGGCTGCCTCTCCTCGCTCGAATTACTTCCTCGTCATAATGGTATGATAGTTTATTGATCAGGCATTCCTCAGGTATGGCCGGTTCTAAATGTTTGGCCATACATACCTTGCCGAGGAAATATGTCGTCATGGAACTACCGACTTGTTGTTTGTAATGGCCGTGGCATATGTTGTCCCGTATTAGGTTTTGTGTCGTTTCCGACCAATACTTAGCCTTGAAGAGGCTTTTAAATTGTTGGTAGCTCTCGATGTCGCTTCGGTTGGCCATCCACCAATGGTCATTCACCTCCCAAAAAGACTCGTCTAGGATTTCCCGGTTCTGGACCCATCGGTTCCCTCTATGCTTTTCCAGGTATTATTCTATGCGGGCCAAGAACTCCATTGGCTTTCGCTTATATTGCCTGAAATTTAGCCATTCCCGATTTTCAGACATGGGGAAATTATTGTAGCCAGTTGGTCGGTTTCTTATTATTTCTATTTCCTCCTGACTCTGTCGCACTTGTCCCGTGATGTTAGTCATAGTGGCTTCCATGCCGTCGCATCTTTCGGTGACATGTGTTCACACTTTATTTATTTCTTCCTGTGCAAAATTTTTGTTTTCCTCCAGTTTAGTTTTCTGTTGTTCCTTGACTTGGGTAATTTCTTTATTTATTACCTCCCTGACTTCCAGTACTTCACTTTCCGTCTGACGACATCTTTCGTCCACTTCCCTGATCTGCTGGTTTACAACAACTACTTCCTCTTCCAACTTTTTGACGATGGATTTCTTAGTGTCTGTTATCTTTCTATTCAACTCTTTCTTCGCTAACTCGATCCTCTCGTCTAACTTGTTCATGTTCTCTTGGTTGACTTCCTTTAGTTCTTCTCTCAGCAGTTGGTTATCCTCTCTCAATTCTTCCAACCTCTCTCCCATCGTCTCTTCCATTTTCTTGTTATTTTCTCTTAATTCTTCTTTTAATTGTTGGTTGTTGTTCCCCATTTTCTGGTTAGTTTCGTCAATTTTCTGACTCAAAGATCTATTGTCCTTTTTCATCTCCTTGCTGGTTTCCTCAATCCTCTTGTTGGTATTTTCAATTTTACGGCCCAATTCTTCCTTTGTGGATCGGTTGTCTTCCTTCAATTCTTCTAATTTCTTCCCGTTCTCCTCCATCTTAGACTCTATGTTTTTATTTGCTCCTTCCATTTTCTTATTCGACTCTTCATTTGTAGATTTGATTTCTTTCTTCAAATCTTCCTTCAATTCCTTACTTGTGGATTCCATTTTCTTATTCAACTGTAGGAACATTTCCATTATCTTATCCATTTTGCTTTCTTCTGTGGTCATAGACTTTTCTATTTCCTTGTCTTGGATGTGGACGTCCCCTGTTTGAGTGGGTACTTCGGGTTGTTCCTCTGGTGGTGCTGGTTGTTTCGGTTCCACCGGGTTTAGTAACACTTCCAGATCCTCCACGGGTGTTGCTTCCTTATCCCCCATGTCCACTTCCTTTTTGGCCTCTGCCGCCCTCTTCTTCGAAGTAGCTCGTCTTTGCATTCTGTCTCCTTTTTCTACTATATAACCGCTGCCAGGGCATATTAAGCCCTCTAGTTGGACGCCAATTTGTAACAAGACCCTGTATACTGTAGTTACAAATAAAGAGAAAGAAAGAAAAAATGTTATTTAACAAAAAAAATTTCTGAAAAGCAAAAAAAATTTTTGTTTGTTTATGATGTATATAATTGAGAATTAATTCTGTTTTATTGTTTTAATTAACTTTCTAAAATTCTGAAAGGTAATATTGGATTAATTCGCACTTCTTGAAGATTTAACAAAATCCGGAGTTAAACAGATTAACTACTGTCAGCAATCGATTAACGACTTTCCGTGCTGGTCCAGTATCTCACTTTTTGTTAATATTTTCTTCTTTCAGGAAGTCTCGTTGCTTAATTAAAACCTTAAATTACCATGTGAAATAATTTATAAATCCATACAATTGAAATGAACTGATTTATTAACAGAATTAAATAATGATCGATATAAAATCGATTTCGAGCAATTGTCGACTCCGTCTCAGGTATAAATCGATATGTTAATACAGGTTAAAAATTATTATAAGTATTATAAAAGGTTCTTGGAGCGATTATATTATAATAGTCAGAGAAGGGCAGGACGAGAAAGTATAACATTTACAATAAATTATTTTAAATAATTAGTATCTAACAAATGAGAATAATGTATATAAAATGTTTAATATAGTTGAGTTTTCAAACCAATACTGCAGGCTCTGTAGTCAGTCAATGTTGGTGGCAGTGCAGCTCGATTCCATAATGGCGGCCATCAAAAGTGAAGAGGTTAAATGTAATATTCGTCGCGAGCAAATCTCACAACCAAAATCAACTTTATAATTGTTTTAAAGATCCCCGAACTTGTGTAAACTGTCTAATATGTTGTTTGGGGTATTCTGAATGAGTGTTCAGTGTCCACTGGTGTTGATTGCTTGATATTAGATGTGTGCACTCATGTCTGTTCGTTACGCAAAAATGGTTATTCTGTTATAGCTTGAATTATTACTGATATGTAGTTTTAATGTTTTATATCACTGGTATTATGTAGTGTGGTGTTCGTTTTCACTGTTGTCATTGAAGTTTTTAGATGTTTTTACTGGAAAAGTGTTTATTTAAGTAACTCTCGTTCTTACAGAATTTTTTAGGTAACCTTAACACTTCATTATACGGTTTTTAAAGAACACAATTTCACATAAACTGTTCAGTTTGAGCGTTAACAAAGAACTAACTAACTTCCTCCAATTTAGTCAAAATCTTGCCAAGTTAATATTTGAAAAGTATTGTTAAAATAATTGTTACTTCCCATATACATGATTACAAATTACATTATATATGGAATAATTTTAGTTTATTATTCGCTTTCATGAATTATTTAACCATATAATTGGTTTATTTATCTCATTTTGTTTAATTTGATATGACATAGTCCATATTTGTTGAGATTTTTGTTGAAATTACCAAATTTCTTTCTTTTTGGAAATCTAGGCCCAAAACCTGGTTTCCGCCTTCATATACTTTTACTGCCATTTTAAGTGTTATTAATTTAATTATAATAAATTTCAAATGGTCACAAATCCCTTCCTTTCCTTAATTACATATAAATTGAACATTTGAACTGGTTTTTAGTGATAATTTCTGAATTTAACATTCCTCTTTAAAAATAGTTAATTTATACATTTCAAAAATTTTCAATAATTTAAGGTAATTTTCTATATTACTCTTTTAACTCATAGGTTCATTTACAGTAGTTGTTAATTGACCTACCTTACCTAAATCTTGCCAGTTTACATGATTCCTAGGTGAATTAACTGGTTTATATTGAGTTTCTGTGAATTCATTATTTGGCCTAGAGTTTAGTATTTTACATGTATGGTTTTTTCAAATAAATTTACTTCTACTCCTCCTCTGACTTAATAGTTATCATGACATAAAATAAAATTGTTTACAAACTTATTGAGATGTGTAGCATATAATTCATGCTACTGTTATAAAAATAAGAATTAACATCACTCAGCATTCTGTAAAATTGGACATGTTTGCTGAAATTGTAGTTAACATACATTTAACTCATTTGTTAATTAATACAGCATACATACTGAAACATTTTAATTGGTATGTATGCTGTTATTTAACTAACATAACTTATTCTAAACATATAAATCTTATTGTATAAGAACTCTTTCAAAAATATGGAGTTCATGGCTTTGAACAATATTAGCCATTTTAAACGTTTTAATCCTATGAACACTTAAACTATTACCAGTCCCTTCTGTTTTTATTACTATTATTTAACATACCCTTATATAGTAAACATTTCCACCCATACTTTAGTTATTGTCATTCCTACAAATGTCTTGTAATAACAAAGTGATATAAAATAATGAAATATTGGAAATACCTTCCATTTTATTATTTCATGATTTGCCAATTATCAAATATAAAAGTTGTTTTATAGCATATAGTTTAAGTCATAGTAACACTACAACTTTAAGTTTATTATATTTCAAAAACACTTACACTAATACACTTCCACTGGTGGTTCTGACTTATATTGAGTCTTATTATCTCAGACCAGACCTTTAGTCAGAATGGACTGTGAAGATTTGTTTATTTTTTTATCACACAATAACTTTAGTTGGTGCACCTCTTATCATACTATACAACACTTTTGTTTATTAATAATTATAATTTTATAGGGTTTCGGGATGTTATACTTTCTTTAATTGTATCTATTGGTTTGGGGCCAATGGTAGTTAATAATCGGTTTTTTATGGTATTTCTTCCTTTCTTCTCTTCTTCCTTCTTGTTTTCAATCTTGGGTAAACCAAGGTACTCCGTGTTATCTTGACTGATGGTTGGTTCGGAGTATCTTCTTTATTTTTGGATACTGACTTTACTCTTCTTTCTTGGTTTCAGGGTATTGTTTATCTCCTGATAATAAAACTTATTCTTCTTTCTTCTTGTGGCGGGTATTTTGTTCATCACCACTCCTAATCTGATTCTTTTTTCTTGACTTTGGGGTATCTAGTTTATTTACTGCTCCTAATCTCCTGGGTAATTCCTGGTTGTTTAATATGAGTTTTCCTTAATTCTTTCTTTGACTTTTAATAGTGGTATTTTTTATAATTTAATGATTGTTTTTCTTTTATTGTGGTTTTTTCCTTTGAAGTAATTGAATCATTCGATATTCTTTTAGTATATGTAATGTAATTTTTTTTATTATCTTAAATGACTTAATTATTGGTGGAATATCTGTCATGCTACAATATGAATTCCTCATCTTAACTTCTATTACCTCATAAGGCCCTTCGTAGAGTAAGAAGAACTTCTTGATCTCCTTGTCCTGAGCACTCGACAAATCATGTCGCCGTACTAATACCAGCTGTCCTATCTCGTATTTCACGCACTTACCTTTCATGTCATGTCTCCGTTTACTCCTTTCGTCAATAACCTTTCATTGGCCAGTCTCAATTTTACGTCCTGGTTTATTACAATCGTCTCTGGTGGATAATCGAATAACTGCTCTAAAATCCACGGCGGACGCTTTCCCCTTACCAACTCGTAAGGTGTGAACCCTGTCGACTCATGTGTTATGCTGTTCAGAAAGTTCTCAATTCTTTGAATGTACAAGGGCCACTCACTATGTTTGGCGTGACAGTATGCTCGGAAAATTCTGCCCAATTCCCTCATGACCCTCTCCACCTGGTTGGACTGCGGATGATATACTGCCGTGTGTTTTGGGATGATACCTTCCCATCCGAGCGTCTGGCACCATTTTCCACTGATGAACTGTGGTCCGTGGTCTGTCAGGATTACTTTTGGCTTTCCGATGTTGACCATGTAGTCGCGGGTGATTTTCTCACTCAGCACCTTACTCGTCGCTCTCTTCACACTATACAATCGGACATATTTGGAAAAAGTATCCAGCACAATGAAAATATACATAACACCACCCCCTACCCTTTGGCAATGGGCCATATGAATCTACTGCTACCAAGTCAAACGGTTTCTCCACCTTAATGTAATTTAACTCACCTTCTACCCTATAATTCACCACTTTGGATTTTTTACATAGTTCACAAATTCTAAGTATTTTTCGTATGCGTCTTTCCATATTTCTAAATATACAAGATTCTCTTAGTACACTAACACACTTTTTTGCCCCAAAATGTCCATATCTATAGTGACAGTCCCATACTATTTTTTCTATCAATTCCTCCGGTATTACTAACCTCCAATCCCTCTCTCTACCCTCTACTCTTTTAAATAAACTCCCATTAAACACTTGAAAACATTGTCTATACCCAAATTCATCTAATTCTGACTCTACACTTGTTATAATTTTGTTTAGTTTGCTATCGGCTCTCTGCATTATGTTTATGTCTTTTAATTCTCCCCCAAAAGTTTATCTTCCCTGGGCAACCTATAAATCTCTATTTCCTTAATATCTCTACCCGTTCTATTTCTATCTGTGTCTACCCGTGATAGCGTGTCTGGTATTCGGTTTTCTACCCCCTTAATATATTCCCAAGAGAAATTATACTCTTGGAGAGCTAACACCCACCTGGTTATCCGGCTGTGTGTGAGCTTACAGGTGTTCAAAAACGACAGAGCTTTATGGTCCGTCCTTATAATGGTGTTATTCCCCAGCAGATAGGTCCTGAATTTCTTAATGGCAAACACGATGCTGAGAAGCTCCTTCTCGGTAGTAGTGTAGTTTCTTTCTGATGCTAGCAGTGTCCGACTGGTGAAAGCGATGGTATGGTGCTCTTTATCGTCGCCCTCCTGATATAGTTCGGCTCCTAATGCTACATTGCTAGCGTCCGTCTATAAATAAAAATTGTTATTGAAATTGGGTGGTTCATCAAAATCATGTTGGCGAACCTATTCTTAATCTCACAGAACGCCTCCCTTTCGTTTTCCCCCCATCTCCATTGTTTGTTTTTCTGCAACACCGCACTGAGTCTTGCTGTAGTCTGGGCGTAGTTTCGCTGGAACTTCCTGTAAAAATTACATAGACCAAGAAAACTTTGTAATTGTTTTATGTTTTTAGGCTCAGGAAACGTCATGATGGATTCCACTTTGTCTGGATTACCCCGGATTCCTGTGGGTGTTATGATGAATCCTAAAAAATGTATCTCGGTCTCCAAAAATTTAGATTTATCCCAATTCACGGTTAAACCTCCCTGATATAATTTATCCAACACATACTCCAAATGTTCCACATGTTCCTCAAATGTTCTGGAAGCTATCAGAATGTCATCCACATATATAGTCAAAAAATCTAAATTGTGAGGCTGCAAAATTTCGTCAAGACACTTAATAAAACTAGCTACGCTGGTGTTCAATCCGAATGGTAGGCGAGTAAATTGATAATTTTTACCGTTAAATAAAAATGCGGTATACTTGCGGCTATTTTGTGCTAATGGCACCTGCCAATAACCTGCTGTCAAGTCCGGCAACGTCATATATTTTACCCCACTAAACTTCTCAAAAATCTCCTCTATGGCTTCCGGGGACTCCCTATCAGGAATAATAATTTGGTTGATCTGTCTCGCGTCTAGACATAATCTAACTCTCCCGTCTTTCTTTATAACTACCACTAAAGGGTTGGAATAGGTCGACACCGATCTCTCTATAATACCACCCTCTAATATTCTATCCAATTCTAACTGCACTGCCCCCCTCTTTGAATATGGTACCGGATAACTTTGTTGTACATACGGCGCATGCTCCCTCACCTTTAATTCACACTCATAACCTTTTGCCCTTCCTGGTTCCCCGGCAAACACTCCCCTAAAACCCTCGACTACCCGCCACAACGCTTCACGTTGAGAACTCCCTATTGCACCACCATCACCACAAAATTTAACCGCTCTATCCGCCCATATTCTCTCCTCACTCTCATCACTCACCCTCTCTCTACATATATTCATACTAACCTCCGTGTCCCTGTCTATGACCCTATTCGGTATAACCCTTATACCCGAAATCTTCACCGTATTTATCACCCGCTCAAAATTAACTGTTATTTGTTTACCTTCATTATTTAGTTCTAAGACTCTCTTTTTAAAATTGATTATCGCATTATTCTTGATCAGAAAATCATTACCCAATATTACTTCTAAGTTTAATCCCCTTACAACTAAGAATGTATTTTCATAACTTTCCCCATTTATTACTATACTCAACTGGACTTGTGTGGTCACCCTTTTACTTCTAACACCCGTAATACCTACAATGGTTACCCCCGCAACTGGCAAAGATGGAATATTTTTATTACTTTCCCTTAACTTATTTAATACGTGTTTCGCTACTACTGATACTTCACTGCCTGTGTCTATTAGTGTTGTAACTGGCTTACCTTCAATTTCCAGCTTTACCTCCGTCAACCAAGCCTCCGGCCTCATCGTTCCCATCTCCTCTTCTTCCATTAATTCTGTGTCCATATCTGTGTGAATTGTGTGATTCCTGTATTTATTTCCATGGACCCCGCAGTCATCCCTCGACAATGGCCGGGCCTCCTCATCCATTGTCCTTCTCAGTTTTCCACCCTCTCGGCCGTACCTCCTGGTGTGTACACCCTGTCCGCTCGCTGGTGTCCTCCTTCATTTCTGGGTATTTCTGCTCGCCCCTCACTGGTTCTCTGATGTGTGTTGTTATATCTCTGCTGTGTCCGGTGCTGATGACCGGGCCTCGCCTTCCTACATCTATAACAGAAATTACGGTCAGCATAATTCTCCATGGGACACCCATCACATTTCCACATTGGATATCGTCTACTTGGTTCTCGACCATTGTACGTAGTTCCCGTGTATTGTCCTCCTCTTTGTGTGTAACTCCCTCCGATGCTCACATTGGGTTGTTGTGGACGTCTGCTGACTTCCTGGTCCCTAATATTCTGATAAACATCCAACACTTTTTCTAATTCATTTATATTACTCACCTCCCTCGTTATCAGCATAATCTGAACATCTCTAGGTAAGTGTTTGCTTACATGTCGTACGAATGACTGAAATGGCAATGGCGGCTCTAAGTATTTTGCCTTGTTGAAAAGTCTCATTGTATATACTGTAATATTACTGTTATTTCTCCCAAAATTCGCTGTTCCCATTATTTGACTGCGCAATATCTCCTGCTCCTCTTCTGACCAATATTTATTACGGAACGCGGTTTCAAAATTTTCATATATCCCCCACTCGTTTCTATGTACTTCCGCCCATATCTCAGAATTGCCCTTAAAACATTTAAAAATTTTTATAGGTTTTACCTTCCAACTACTACTGTTAAACTGATTAAACTCCCGTACTCTGTTTAAAAACTGCATTGCATGCACTCTACGGTTCTCACTACAAAAAGTTTCAAGTTCTATTTCATTATTCACATCTCGCGTAATTACTACTCGTTCGCTAATATTGTTTAACTTCTGGTTTATTGCTAAATTCAACTCATCTTTAACACTATTAATGCTCTACTCAATTGAATAAAATTTTTTATCATTAATACATTCAGATTGAATGCTATTTTTGGTTATTACATTAACTGACTCGTGTAACGATTGTATTTCTGTTTTACAAGTATTTTCAATTTCACTAATTTTAATGTCTGTATTATTTTTATGCTCATCAATATTTTGATTCATTTTCTCAATATTAACCAATACACTGCTATATTTATATTCCGTGTCAGTATTACATTTGTTTATTTTAGCTTCTATTTCATTGTTGTACTCACTTATTGTACTTACTAATTTTTCATTATTCTTATTTATTTGTTTATCAATTCTTTCTGACATATGACTATCTATCTCATTAATTTTAACATCTATATTCTTTATTGAACTATTTAGCTTGGTATTTAATTCATTAAACTTACTGGCAAATTCTTCATTATTGTTTTCAAAACGCTTATTGATCTCATTAATATGGTTCTTTAACTCACTGAAATTGCTTTCGCATTTGATTTTTTGTTCGTGTATTTCGCTTTTCAACTCATTAAATTTATCATTAAAATTACTATTAATTTCATTGAATTTAATGTCAGAATCACTCTTTTGTTCACTGAATTTCATATCTAACATTGTTTGTATCATTTTGAACATTTCATAACTATCGTCAGACTTTTTACTTTGGACCGGCGTCGACTGACTCGTTGCGCCTTCAATTAATTTTGACTCTGTCAACTGACTTTCTGTATTACTGTCAGTGAAGCTGACTTCAACATCATTATTTTTGTTATTTCCCCACTTAATTTTGGGGTTATTTGAATCCCCGAATCATTCATGGCATTTATTTCATTATTTATTTATTTTATTTTATTTTTTTTTTATTTAGTTCGTCTATTTTATTCTCCTGACCCACGTTTGGAGTCGAAAAGACTTCAAAGCTGTTCATAACAGCTGATTCATCAAAATTAGTTATTTCATTTATATCTTTCTTATTACTACCTGCCATTTTTTAAACTATGAAATTATCTATTTTAACAATCCTTATTTTGCATTCACTAAATATTATTCACTAGTATAGGTACTACTTACGTATAACCTACTCTAACTGTAGCGTTAAAAAATATACCAAAATATAAAATAAATAAGATTCACTACCACGACTTACCTGTTGCAGAAATTTTACCAGAAGCCCAGAGTCGCCACCTATATCTTTGGAGGACAGATATGGAGACCTTTACACTTTACCTTAATGAAACGGACAATTTAGCAATCTGACCCACCCAATTAATAATTCAGAAAGATTCCGATCCGTTAGACGAATTTTTTCAACACAGAAATGAGAAAGTGGTAATGACGAAATAACTTAGTCTAACACATAATTACAGTGAAGCAAATAGTTTTAATTACTGTTAAGACTGATCAAAATCATTATGACACAAACATGAAACAAATTCTGAAATAGATACATATATGCCTTACATTTAGATATTTCTTACCCTATACAGGTCAGCCCAGCTGCTCACACACACATTCACACGATTTAGAACCATTTAATTGAAACACCCCATTTTACTTTAAACTGTATATATCTCGAGACACCACCCGGGTACACGTTGCTTCGTTCGTTAGTTCGCGTCACTTTGAATAATTTGCCCGCAGTTCACTGCACTTCTCCCGTATAACCTCCTTATTTCCTTGGGTCCCGGTCGGTAGTACGTCGGTATTACACTAAGTTATTCATATTTAGAAAGTTTCGACCGACCGGGGCCCGCGGCTCACTAATTACGTCTACACGCTGTTGTACGATCTGCTGGACTGCTTAGCGTCTCTGCCTAATGTCGACTGGCACCGAGAACGTAACAGGTACATCTTCCTTTCTCTGGAGGGAAACAATGGTTCACTGCCACTATGTTTTCGTCGCTCAAGCCTCAGTTGTTGTGAGCTAACCATTTTATATATGGAATGGCAGAGTTATATTCTGGATCCCAGAGCACGATATTGCCTTTGGCTCTGCTGATTTCACTAATAGTAGGCGGGGCTTTAACAGTATTTCCGGAAGGTCTTGGAGAAGACGATGAAGATTCTCTGCTCTAGCCATCTTGAGTTTTTAGTCAAGAGCATCACTTGTGCTCGTGTTCGTACAGTTGCGTACGTGCGCTGCTACACAAGTACAGATTTCTGAGAAGTTTGAAGGGGGTAAATGCTTCGCTCGCCGCGTTACACAATAACAACTGCGTCTTACTGCTTGGTTTCACTGTTTCTCAACATCGTTCTGTTACATGGAAAATAACGTTGCATAATAATTTCCATAACTTTTGACCAGCCCGCCCAAAATGAAAGAAATAAAAAATATAAATGCCCCATACTGTCAAAAATAAAAACACCCAAAAATTGACCTGCTACAATACCCCCTCGATGAGAATTCTGCTGTTCACGACAGAAGAAACCTCATCGATAAACCCCGAAGAGGACCGGTGAGGAACTGGTGCCAACAACCCCCTGGTTCTTAATCTCATGGGTACACGACCCCCGTGGCTTGGTGCCTATGGACTCGTCTGAACGGGATCACTGGACTTCTCCGTAAGAGATCCCAACACCGAGAAATCGAACAGACTCGTACCACAGCGCACCTCGCCTTCTCACATGCTACCCCCAAAAATCCTCAATCCCTGGCTTATAGTATGCCAGATCCTCAGCCGATATGGTTCCCCTTTTATGCAAGCTGGGCTGCCTTTAGCAAATACTGGGCTCACACACACTCACATTACATGTTAACATACACATAGTACAATAAAAAATTCCTTTTAAAATTTATAAAAAAATTTTTAAAAAATTTAAAATAATATTTTATCAAAAAAAATTCTCTTCATTATTTTTTCTTTTTCTTTTAGAATGACTTAAAATAAGTGTTTCTTCTACTTGAACAAATCCTTAACCTAACATGTCTTAGTCTAACGATACAGTGCAGTACAAGAAATCAGTAAACTAAACATGGTAAATACACACATAATAAAACAATCACTACCTAAAATATGCATTCGCTGGCAGGCGAAAAATCTTTTTTTTTTTTTTTTTTTTTTTTTTTTTCAAAAAAATTAAAATTCCCCCCAAAAAATTTTACAATTCAAAAAAAATTTAAATTGTTCAAATGTTTCCTTCATATGCAAAATTATTTAAAAATTGGTTCAAATAAATTAACTAAACAAACAAATAAAATTGATTGCCTACTATACAGGCTTAGTAGGTGTATGACCTCATCAGCTGATCGAAACTAGGTCAAGTCTAAAACCCTTGACCTACATATGTTATGTACCTCCTATCTAAAATACCTACAATATCTGTAACAATTTGATTTGAAACACAAAACAATAATAAAATAAAATATCTACCATAAACAAAATATTATTATAAATAATAATCAAATTGACATTTGCATAATAAACAATTCTTGACTTTACATTATTTTCAAATTTTATCAAAGTTCTGTCACTGGTAAAAAAAATGCAAACTTTATATCTTTATCATAAATCTCTCTCTCTATATAATCATCGGATTCTCCCTTCGTGTGGGTGAGGTAATTTATTTATTCTCGTTGACTGTACTAGATCTGTATACATATATATAATCTTTCTCCCTCTGACTCTAATATTCATCAACTTCAACTCCCATGACACCCATCTCTATCAAAATATCTATCCCAAAACACTCTAAACCCCAACTTATCATTTAACTCAAAACGCCACCTTCTCTACATATATAAAAAAAATACTCTCTAACCCTTTGTACATAGGATACGTGTTTCCCCTACCCAAAACTCAATTCCCTTATTTGGCGGCCTGGATTCTACCTAAGGCGGCCCCTTCCCCACTAAAATCTATCCCTATCCCGTCCCAACCCTTGTTGCGGACTCCCCAAATACACTACCCCCTAATACAAAATTGCCATCCCCAAAAATCTCAGTCTCATTACCTTATTACCACTACAACAAAATGACACCATTAATTATAAACAACAATATATCACTCAAAACTCCACATAAATTCTCCATTACTACTGTGTCAACATCAATACTTCTTAAAATTCTACAACATATATTAACTCAAAACAACGTCACATTACTCTCATCTCTACTATTTCAACTTTAACTCTGACTTGGACATATCTCTATGTCCCACGAAATATTCATCACCCAAAAAACTATCGCTTATTATCTTTCACAAATTGTTACTTTATGTCTCATTGTAGCGAATTATTTTTTATCGTTACTTTAAAATGTCTGTAATACATTAAAAACATTACATTGAACATTAATTACTTAAAACGTTTCTAAATAATATACCAGTGACGTTATTGCTGATCAGCTGATCTTACTAACATTGAAAACGCATCTTAAATTTGAACAAATTACATGGAATATACATATTTATTTATCATTACTCCTCACCTCCTTGTTTCCCCTTTCTCTGATTCTGGTCATTTATGTTAGCCTGCCCGACGATCTAATTATTGGCTTTAAAAAAAAAAATACACACACATAATGAAAATACATATTCTTATCAATGCTTATCTAACAGACAACAATAAAATAATACACTTAAAATTATAGCATGAACACCTTATTTTTAAATATCTAAGCAGCTAGTTACCTGAACAGAGCACAAGCAGTTTTATTTGATCAAACTTTGAATAAAAAAATGTTATGTTATAAAATTTACATTCGTGACTCCTTTGCGTCACCTCCCAGCCACACACACTATTTCAAATTATGTAAGACTGTGGCGCCTTTTCGCTTCCACAAAGACTGTATATTTTGGAGCAGGTTTTGCCTCTCCGTGTCTTTGCTTCCGCTATTAAGTTTCAAACGTACTGAACATCATCATGTTCTTGTTATAATTATACACCCTTAAGACGGATCTACCACCTTTCTTGCTACCCCAAAGCGGGCAGAGTGGCAGCCGCTGTTTCATAGTTCCGGAGATTTCCCCTAATTGTCTCCCCCCATTAAATTTCAAATCTGTACCAATTTCAAGTCAGCTATGGTCAAGGGACTTGATATGACCATAGCTGGCCGCTAGCCAAAACCACGGTTAGTGCTGGTAAGACAGTAACCGCCCGAAAAGTCGGGGAAATCTAAACTTCATTTGACTGCCTGTTACACATCAATCTCGTTATGTGCGACACGGTCATTTAGCAGGGTGTAAACTTTAATTTACACGGATAAGGTGTGCCGCACATTTATCGCCATTTTGGCCTCCGATGGGGGTAACACTAACTGTTACTCCCAACCCATTTCGCTATTTGCGAGAGCACAGGCCACCCCCGCAATAGCAACTTAAGAGCTAATTAACTAATTAACAATTGAAAACTAAACCTTTCTACCATTGTAGTTCCACACTCCATCGTTATTATCACTTCATAAAATCTTATTTATAAACATAACGTAATTAAAGTGACCTATATAATTTTAAATTCGTCGCATTCTGAGTACCTACTATTTCCTGCGTCGCTGGGTTCCTCAGCACATACGCATTCTGCATTTTTATTTCTACAACTTCATAAGGTCCTTCATATAACAAGAAAAACTTTTTTATTTCTCTATCTTGAGCACTGGACAAATCATGTCTTTTTACTAGCACTAACTGACCTACCTCATACTTGGTCCATTTACCCTTGGCATCATGTTTCTGTTTTCTTCACTCTCCTCTCGTAAGTAAGTTCTCGTTGGCCAATCTAATTTTCATGTTCCTGTCCAAAACCTGACCTTCAGGTGGGTATTCGAAAAGTTGTTCCAATATCCTGGGCGGCCTTGTTCCCCTAATCAACTCATGCGGCGTAAATCCCGTGGACTCATGGGTGGTACAATTCAGCCACTCCTCTACTTTCTTTACGTAGGATGGCCATTCTGTGTGTTTGGCGTGACAGTACGCCCGAAATATCCTGCCAATCTCTCTCATCACCCGTTCTGCTTGGTTCGACTGAGGATGGTACACTGCCGTATGCTTGGGTATGATGCCTTCCCATCCAAGCGTCTGCCGCCACTTGCCGCTGATAAACTGTGGACCATGGTCAGATAATATAATTTTCGGTTTTCCAACATTAAGCATGTAGTCTTTTACTATTCTCTCACTAAGTACTTTACTAGTTGCTCTCTTAATGCTATATAACTTCACAAACTTTGAAAAGGTGTCTAGAACTACAAATACATATAACACACCCCCTCTACCTCTGGGTAATGGTCCATATAAATCTACTGCAACCAGATCGAAAGGTTTATCTACTTTTATGTAATTCATCTCTCCTTCCACTCTATAATTCACTACTTTCGATTTTTGACATAAATCACACACTCTCAATACTCTTCTCACTCTCCTCTCCATATTCTTAAATATACATGACTCTTTCAAAACATTTGCACATTTTCTCGCACCAAAATGACCATACCTTATATGACAATCCCAAACAATTTTATCTATTAACCCCTCAGGTATAACTAACCTCCAATCACGCTCCCCACCATCTACTTTTTTAAACAAAATACCTTGATATACTTGAAATCGCTCATTATATTCAGATCCCTCTACATCTGTCTCTAAACTAACAATTATTTTACCCAGTTTACTATCAGATCTTTGCATGTTTTTAATATCACTTAATTCCTCACCAAAAATTCTATCTTCTCTAGTTAGTCTAAAAATTTCTATTTCTTTAAGGTCCCTACCAGTTTTATTGTTTATAACATCTACTCTAGAAAGTGTATCTGGTACCTTATTATCTGACCCCTTTATGTACTCCCATGAAAAGTTATATTCTTGTAAGGCTAATACCCACCTGGTTAATCTGCTATGTGTTAGCTTACATGAATTCAGAAATGACAGTGCCTTGTGGTCCGTCCGGATTATCGTGGTATTGCCTAGGATGTAGGTTCGGAACTTACCCACGGCGAACACAATACTGAGAAGTTCTTTTTCAGTGGTAGTATAATTTTTTTCCGCCGACAACAGCGATCTACTGGCAAAGGCGATCGTCAGGTGTTCCTTGTCGCAGCTCTCCTGGTATAACTCTGCCCCTAGCGCTACATTGCTGGCGTCGGTCTGCAAATAAAAAGTCTTATTAAAATCGGGATGATTCATCATGATCATGTGACTGAACTTTCTCTTAATTTCATTAAACGCAGTTCGTTCCGTATCGCCCCATCTCCACTGTTTATTCTTCTGCAGTACAGCACTCAGTTTGGATGTTTGTGTGCATAGTTCTCCTGAAATTTCCTGTAAAAATTGCATAAACCTAGAAAACTTTGTAATTGCTTAATGTTTTTAGGTTCGGGGAATCGCATTATTGCTTCTACTTTGTCAGGGTTTGCTAATATCCCCTCCTGTGTAATAATAAATCCTAAAAAGTGTATTTCTGTCTGCAGAAACTTAGACTTGTCCCAATTCACTGTTAAACCCCCTCTTTGTAGCTTATCTAATACATATTCTATGTGTTCTAAATGTTCAGTGAATGTTCTAGAGGCTATCAAAATATCATCGACATATACAGTTAAAAAGTCTAAATCCTTAGGTTGTAAAATATTATTTAAACATTTGATAAAACTGGCAACACTGGTGTTTAATCCAAAATGTAAGCGTTTAAACTGGTAATTCTTACCGTTAAAAAGAAAAGCTGTGTATTTCCTGCTCTCTGTTGCTAATGGCACCTGCCAGTATCCAGCGGTCAGATCTAAAGACGTCATGTATTTAACTCCGCTAAACTTCTGTAAAATCTCATTTATGGGTTCCGGAGATTCCCTGTCAGGTATAATAATTTGATTAATTTTCCTAGCATCTAAACATAACCTTACCTTGCCATCCTTCTTTATCACTACCACCAAAGGATTTGAATAAGGTGATACTGAGCGTTCAATTATGCCTCCCTGCATCATCCGGTCTAGTTCCTCCTGTACAGCCCTCCTCTTTGAAAATGGCACCGGGTAGCTCCTCTGCATGTAAGGTGCGTGGTCCCGAACTTTCAGCTCGCAGATGTAGTCCTTCGCTTTCCCTGGTGATTCATCAAACACCTCTCTGTACCGCTCCACAACTGACCACAGCTCCTCTCACTGAGTATTTCCTACAACGGTATTTTCATTGAAAAATTTATCGGCTCTATTTGCCCACACACTCTCATTACGCTCATGCATCTCTCTCTCTAGACTATCACTCTCTAGACATATATTTATTTTGGTCTCTATCTCTCTATCGCTTATCTGCTTATGTAACATTTTTATTCCCGTGACTTTAGCTTCATTTACTACTTTCTCAAACTCTATTCTGACTGGTTTATTTCCCTTTTCAAATTTTACTATTTGTTTATTGAAATCTATTACTGCTCCGTTTCTTTCCAAAAAATCATTTCCCAATATTACATCTAGACTTAGCCCTTTAACTACTAGGAAAGTGTTTTCAAATTCAACTTCATTTATTAAAATATTTAAGTGTACTTGTCTGGTTATTCTCTTACTTCTCACCCCAGTTACCCCCACTACTGTAACCCCTGCAACTGGTAATGACGGTATATTCTTGTTTAACTCCTTTAATTCACCCATGACATTTTCAGAAATTACTGAGATCTCACTACCGGTATCAATTAAAGTTTTATAATTCTTACCTTCAATGTTAATTGTCACCTCAGTCAATCCTGCTCTGCGTTCCATCACCTTGTTCTCCTCTTCCTCTAACAGTTCCTTCGCCATGTCCATCTTGATAACGTTGTTATGGTATCCGTTGATTATTCGGACCCTCCTGTTTTCCGTAGACAATGGTTCGGCCCGCTTCTCCATTGTCCTACCTAGTTTTCCATGGAGGGACCCGCCACAACTGGATGATTTCCCCCTCTCCCTCTGTTATAATGTCCTCCTCCTCTCGGCGCTCCTCTCTGAAATTCTCCTCCTCTCGACTGTTGATTGGGTGGTGGGTTTGCTCGCTCGTTCCTGGCGCACTCCCTGTTTCGATGACATCTGAAACAATTTGTTCTATTAGCATAATTGTCAGTGTCACATGCTCTACACCTACAACTCTCGCCCCTGTTATCAAAACTTCCTCCCCGCGCTCCTCTATGAAAACTCTGTGTACCCCTGTTCTGATGGTAATTATTATTATTATTATGGTGTGGTACTACTGGTGTGTTTGGACGTTGCCCTATGTCGCGTTCCCCTATGTTCTGTAGCACGTCTAGCATGCTCTCTAACTCATTAATATTTGTAATCTCTCTAGTCATTAACGTGATTTGCACCTCTCTGGGCAGGTGTTTGCTAATATGTCTTACAAATGACCGGAATGGTAACGGTGGTTCTAGATACTTAGCTTCGTTATATATCATCATCACATATATGGTTAGGTGGTTATTACTCCTACCAAAATTCCCAGTACCCATTATTTTACTTCTTAAGATTTCTTGGTCTTCTTCTGACCAATATTTGTTTCGAAAAGCTACCTCAAAATCCTCGTAACTACCCCATTCGGTGTGGTGTACTTCCGACCATATCTCGGCACTACCTTTAAAACATTTTATAATCTTCAGCAATTTAACTTCCCAACTACTACTATTAAATCGATTAAACTCCCTAACCCTATTTAAAAATTGCATTGGGTGTACTATACGATTGTTACAATTAAAAGTTTCTAATTCTATTTCATTATTTGTGTCTCGTGTCATAAATATTCGTTCAGTAAGTTTGTTTACATTTTGATTTTTCACTAAACTTAATTCATCTCTCATACTACTAATGTTTTGTTCAAGTGAATATAATTTTTTGTCATTACTATATTCAGACTGTACATTATTTTTTGATATTACTTCAATAGATTCATTTACTGCTTGTATTTCTGTCTTATAATTACTTTCAATTTCATTTATTTTAGAGTCTATCTTATTTTGGTGTTCATCAATATTTTGACTAATTTTTTCAACTGTCATTACTACGCTACTCAACTTATATTCAGTTTCAATATTACATTTATCAATTTTAGATTCTATGTCATTGTTATACTCATTCATTGAATTTATTAATATTTCATTATTTTCATTGATTTGCTTCTCAACTCTATCTATCTGACTATCTATTTCATTAAATTTAACATCTGTCTTCTGTATTGAATTTTCTAACTTGGTTTCTACTTGGTTAATTTTGTCAGCAAACTCTACTTTAGTACTTTCACAATGTCTATTAATTTCTTTAATTTGGTTTGTTAATTCATCGAATTTACTGTTCTGAATATCAAATTTGTCATTGAAATTATTAAATTTAACGTCAGAATCACTTTTTATTTCGTTAAATTTTAACTCTAACATCGCCTGTTGCTTGTCTGAACTCTCTTTCATACTGCATACCATGCTACATAAATATTTCATCATATCATTTTCTTCAGACTTTTTACTCGTGACTGGTGTTGAGTGAACACCTTCATTCATGATTTGCGATTCAGTTACGCTTATTTGGCTTTCATCTACACTGTCAGTGACGCTGACAGTTTCACGATTGTCTGCCATTTTCTTAAATCTTTCAGACATATAATTCTTTGTAAAATATTGTTACATGTAATACATACTTATATATAAAAAAAATATTCTACTTACCCATAACACAAAAACATGACATAACCTTATTCTATACGTCTATTTTACGTATGCAAAAAAAAATTTTATTCTACCTCAACAACCATTCTGTTCTCCAAGTGGCCTATATTTATATAAATGTATTTATATAAATAGTCCCTACGTTCGGGCGCCAATTGTGATATATTGTTTTATTACTTTAATTTTTTAATAACATATTACGTTTTGTTTACTTCTGCACTTGCATGTTGTATGGTACCAACATGACATTATACTTACTAGGGTCCAGGTGTTCGAATTAGGCGAGCTGGAAAAACAAAATGGCTGTTTGAAATAATAGGCTAAACTTTAATTTCATTAGTAGTTTGAAAATTGTATTTTATTAATTATCTGAATATTCCATTAAAAACAAAACAAAATGTAATCCTTCTCCTTCTACTAATTTCAACATGGCTGCGATACATTTTCTTTACATCAAACTTTATTCAGGTTATACTTAAACAATATAATTAAAATTCATTATTAAAACATTGAAATATATGCTGAAAATTACTCCTACTTTTCCCTAACGTAAACCAGCGCTTTTAGGTTATATTTAGATAGGTAGCTATACACACCCACGCACACACACACCCATACTAAGTTATACGGTACATTTTTTATCTACTGAGCTCAAAAATTTTAGTATTTTATTTAAAAACCAGTATTTTATATAATTGGATATTTCATGTTTACTTTCCTGAGGTAGTGTATAAATTCCACTCCATCGTCACTAACTTGTGGTTCTCATTTTTTCTTGTTTTTACGGCCGAACTGTTAGATTTTGTTTACTTATTTCACTCACTGTCTCTACTTTATAGTTATCAAGACTGTTTAGATATTGAAATACATAAAATTTGCATTTTTGTAGTTCTGCGGGCCCGCACTTACGTTCCGAAACGTTTTATATGTGTTGCTCGCGCGAGCGTTAAATTTAGACTGGCGGAGAGCTACTGGCGCTATTTTATGAAGTCGCCGTTGTTGTACAATCATTTTCTTTGTTTTTATATAGTTTGTATCCTTGTGCCAGCAGACTACTTTCGTTTGCTGAGTGTCTGACGAAACTGGTGACACATCTTGTTATGTAATGCGCTGACGCAACGCTCGCCTGATGTTTCGTTGCAAATTTGTTGACAGATTTTGTGTCACTGGAGCTGACCTTGGCGCAGTTTGTCGGTTGTTATAGAATATTATTGAATTTTCACTTTTAAAGTCACCAGCAGTGTTGCCACTGTCGCGATCATTTCAAACAGGAAATTTACCTAAGTTTTGTTTATGTTTGTCCCTATTATTTGAAGAATGTTATTTGATAAAAAAAAAATACAAATAGTGTTATTACCCTGAAATAGGCCCGAAATGCCCCGCTACATAACATGACATCGTTTTTCGTAATTTTTTACGCACTCTGCCTCAACCACTAAATCACTTATTTTCGAGTAGACATGGTCCACACAAATTATGAATTTGTATAAACTGTCCCTGTTCGGGCGCCATTGAGAAATTACTGATTAATAACAAAATATTTAATAATTTTATTAAACATTTTACACACTTCTTACCTCGTCTTGGGTTCCAGGGTCTTCACGTGAACTCGTGACCTATAAGTGATTTAGGGTTGCGTCATTAAGAAACTCGACTCTTATTGTATTTGTTAATCAACTCAATTTTTTATTTAACCTTCTTTCATACTCTCTTTGAATTTACTTGCTATTTATTTCTCTTCTCAAAAAATATTACCGTTTTTTTTTAATTACTTTTTTCTTTTAAAAATACAAAAACTAATATCTAGGCTACTTTAACATTGCTTCACTTATTCTAATAACTAGTCTAAATAATTCTTTAAAAAGCAACCCAGCTTGCTCACTCTCTCCCTCTCATACCTGATTTACATTATTTCCCTTAAAAAAAAAAACTAGAGCTCTTTATTAAATAATTTTCCCCATTGAATTGAATTAAATGTTATGTTTCTACTTCTCTGGCTGTGTCCGACACGTGCTGTTATTAGTCTGTTTTTGTTTTGTTCACTGGTTCGTCCGAAAAAGTTTTCTGCTGGTTAAATTTGATTCACTGATTAAAATGTTAAGGTTTCACTGTTTATCACATTCTAGTTGACTCACATTTTTAGTATTTTTATCAAAATTAGGCCCACGAGCCTATTGTTCACCCGGCCGGGGAAGAGTTATTTTGTCGACTGCCCGGAGCCAAACTCCCCACTATACTTGTTACTGAACAGGAAGGCACTGCCTTCAGGCTACGATCTTTTCGTCGTCGTACACGAAGTCTGGACTGTCTATGGGCCAAAAGCTAACGATGTTAAACGGTGACGATATAAGAGGCTTAGGTGGGTGGAGCCTCTACTTGATTTCCTCCGTCTCCAGAGCACATGGCCCGACAATCTTTCTACTTCGCCATTTTCGTAGCGTCGGTTTCGCCTGTTATGCGTAGAAGCCACGCCCGGGCCCGCGTATGCGCACACCATACGTGACAAACATCCAGTTCCCAACAAGTATTGCGTTCTTGGACAACACCCAACCCAAAAAATTATGTTAGCGTTCATTGTTTGAATCCAACGCTATTTCATATGGGACTTGCAATGATGATACAAAATAAACATAAATAAATTTAATGAAAAATAAAAACCCCCTTTTTGACACATTACATTATTTAAATAGTCAGAGAAAGGGTAACGCTGAAAAGTACAACACTTACAATAAAAAAGTTCTTAATTATAAAAATATAAATAATATCTAGTATAAAAATGTTAATAAATTAGATTTCTCGACCCAACGAATCTGGACGATGTTCTGACGTCACCACAGCTGGGGGTCTGGTTCGCTACAACAAAGATGGCCGCTCCCGTGCTGCATATGTACAAGGAGTCTTAACGACGAAATTCCTTCAAATAAATGTTGATTCTTTATGTGTTCCGCATCCCATCAATAGTGATTAGTTTCTCTTCATAACAGTGTAATTATCCTGGATTAGTGATTAGTTGTTCGGCTCGGCATTCAGTGTTCAAATGTGTTCTTGTTCAAATAGTTCATAAGGTTTACAATGGCAAATTTCGTATCGATAAAATTCTGAATCAACGTTTATATTGTAATAATCAAATAAAATTAGATGGATAATAGTTAATGATGTATAATGTGTTGATAAGAAAAACTTTTTGTTAGTTATAAAAAATTTTTTTGTTTTGTTTAATTAATTAATTTCAAAATTAATTAATTTCAAAATTAATTAATTGTATGTTTTTCAATTACTTTCAATTAAATAAATGAGATTTTGTGTTTTGAAAATGTTTGGTTCTATAGATAATCTATTTATGTAGTTGGATCTATTATCCTCTCTTCTAACTTTGCTGTTCTTCTTCTTCCTTCTCGCGTATTTCTTTAATGACTCTAAATAATTTTTAGAAGAAATAATACACTAGTTTTTACTACACAAATAATTATAAACGCTTGTAACTGAGTAATTGAGATGTTTATTTCTTAACATTGAAATTATGCGCCATTCTGATGCGCGTGGACCAGGCTTTGGTTGAGATTCGCTCAGGTCGCTAGTGAACAAAATGACAAAATATATGTTTACAAAATTAAATATTTCGGATTCTTTTAACTGACAAAATGGTCAGAGAGGGCAAGGAACAAGATACAATGCTTACAACTATCTTAAGATAAATTATTATTGCTGAAAAAATAACAGTATTATGCAAATTGTCAATTATTAAAATAAGATCGAACCATTCGTAGAATAACGTCACTGGCTCAGGAAGGCTGTGTTCCGGTCACTGGCAGAAAATCCAGTATGGCCGCCGTCACCTCGACTTTCTGCTAAGCAATGCCGACGCGATGTTGGATCTTCTCCCTCAGAAATAAATGAGAATTCCTTTCTCTGCGAAGTTGTAGTATGCCTGGAAAATAGCGTGAAGTGTTCTTCCGTCTTCGGCGATGTCGTTCTGTGATTGTTTATTGGTGCAGTGTTCTGTGTTCAAATATGTTGAGTTCGTGTCCAGTTAATATGGTTTGAAATTTTCTCAAAATGGTGGTTGCTTTCTCTTTCTCGTAACTGGTATTATTATTGTAGTTGTTCTGGTTCAGTTTGGTGTTAGCTATTATATATTGGTTTTATATTTCCTTTGGTAACCTCTGTTACACATTTTGAGGTTGCACACAATGTTTTTTCACTATTTTATATTTTTTGGTCTTCCGTCAGTAATTTCTGAACTGTTCACATTAACGATTAACAATAGACTGATGACTGAAAGTCGTCGTTTTGGGGTAATTTATAAAATGTCTTTTTCCTCTTCTCATTGTTTTTTTATAAATTTACATGTCTTGGATTTGATTTCAACTCCTAAACATACATAACAAGTTTTCCTATTTATTGCTGTAACTCAATTATTTATTAATTTTACGAAAATCTAACTATTCAGCAATATTCTTAAGCTAATTTTACATAATTTGATATATAACTGGGTCTGTTTTAAGTTCAGATAAGCCTAAAATTTACAATTTTTGATATTTATTGTAGGCCTTATATTTTTTTACAAATTTAGTATTTAAATGGTTTACAAGTGTTTTTATGTTAATATTTCCATGAAATAATATTACTCACTCCATAATTATTGCTGATTGTTAATAATTTGTTGTTATAATACACCAATATTGATTAATTTACTTTTTATTTGAGTTGAGTACTCTTTAGGCCTAGTTTTACTTATTTCCAAATAAAGTTAATTTTCTTCTTTTGTCATTACATTTGTTATTATTTGTATCTGTACTGATTACATTTTCATATCTTTGTGTTGTACGGACTAGATTCTACTCATTATATTATGTTTGATTGAATTTATTTATTTGAGTTTGACTCTATGATAGATGATTTTGATTCACACTGCTGGTTTGTTTTTCTATTGTGGTGTGTTAGTTAGTTTGCCTTATACTTTTTATATGGTTTACAATTTAATAAAAAAAATATACAACATTCCTATTACCTACTTGCCTTCTCTGCCTTAACAAACTTGAAAATTATTTAACATTATTTTGAATACAATGGAACATCTTATTTCTGCTAGTTTTTATATTACCTACACATAACAAAAAATATCTTAAGCTTATTATTTTTCCTTTATATCATTTAATTATAATTATTCTAAAACATCCTATTACTAATAATGCTGTCAGTTATTCACTGTCCTTTGCATTTATTATATATGAATTGACGGAACTAAAAACATCTTATTTTTAATAACACTCTTCAGTTATTACACTGTCTTTGGTGTTCACTGTTTCTAATTTGATTACACTATTAACATCTTATTATTAATAATACCTTCAGTTATTACACTGTCTGTTGTATTTAGGTTGCTTTTTTGTAAGACTCACCTATAATAAAACATCTTATATCTATTAATTTCTTCATTGTATCTAATTTTTTTAAACATTCTTATCACTAATAATATTTTCAGTTAGTAAACTGTCTTTTGTTCTAATGCTAATTTTGTCTGGTATCTCTCTACACTAATGGTAGTCTCTTTTTAAATAATTTTAGTGTCTTTCACTGTTCATTTCTTATTGTATGTCACTTGTTATTCTTAAGTTAGGCTTACAAACTAGTTTACAGGTTTATTTTTCACTGTATTGTATCCTGTAACTTGTTATTGGGTTTAAAGGTATAAGAATAGGGTATATTCCTCCTCATAAGGTTTTAGTGTATATCCCATCTTGTTGCTATCTTCTTTTTGTGGACCTTGATATATCTGTCTCTTCCTTCTCATTATATAGTATTTCCTTGTCTTGTAGTTTCATGTCCTTTTCTCATTTCTAACTCCTTATTCTTTTGTCATTGGTTTAGTGTCTTGGGGTTTATTTGCTTCTTGACTTAATAAATTTCCCTTATTAAAATTGTGTTTACCTTTTTATCTTTTTTCTTTCCTTTTTACTACTCCCCAACCTACTGGGTATACTGCTGTTTTATTGGGTTTTTATATAGTTGGTTATTCGTATATGGACCACGAGTTTTCTTTGTTATTTAGTTTGATTTTATTAACATTTTATCGACTTAATGTACAGTTTCTTTAGTTTAATCTTTAACCATTTATTATTCTCACTCACTATTGACATTTTCTTCTTTATTCATGTTGTACTAAGTTAAAATTTTAATGTGATAATTCTGTTATGCTACAATATGTTCTAATATCTGGGTTACACCTTCCAATCTTCATAAATAGATTAATTTGATTTATTCCATTGGAACTCAGTGTTGACGACTCATATTTTTAAATTTCTCTGTTTTATTTTTATAGGTTTAGTTCATATCCAAAATTTATCTTCTATCTTTTTTAATTAATTAATTTATGTGAGATCGTTCCGATGTGTGCATCTCAAAGTTTTACATACAACTCACTCTCTTTCTTCTTCATACAAAAGGTCCTGGCTAATTTAATATTAAAATTCACATTGTTTTAATCAGCTGACACCTCAGCCTAAATTATATGTTGTACTAAATAATTGACTTTTACATTATCTGATTAATTACATTTTGCTTATTATTTATTTTTATTAAATACTAATTACATAATCAATTTACTTATTTAATTCTGCGTTATTTAATACCACACATGATATACTTTATAGTATTTTTTAACTCAAAAAGTCATATTTACAGTATCTTTTTTTCTTCGTATTGTTTAAATTAGCAGCCATCCTTACTATTACTTTTATGAAATTGCTAACTGCTCCAATTTTTATTGTTTAGACAAAGCTTTTCGTCATCACTGACATCATCAGGTCTAAAACAACGTCTGTCAACTGTACGTTGTAGGCTTTTATACTTTAAGCCCCTCCCCTTGTCATCGCCCCTCCTATTGGTTCTAGCTGCTGCCGCTCTTCACGGGAACTTTGTCTACATTTTTCTGTTAGGCATTTTACTAACGTCCGTCAAATTGTTTTAAGATCTTTCCTTTCTTTGTCCGTATCTTTGTTTGTAGGCCTTACCCACTAATATTTCTTTACACATTACCTGGTTGACAATTTATGTTAGATTCTAATTATCACTGAACAAGATCATTGATTGAATTATAATGGTTTGTTTTCTTTAATTCTCAGTAATTTTATAATTTGGTTAACTAATTTGAATATTATCTTCAATTTAGGCTTTTCCTTATATTCCAGTGTTATTACACTTGCATTTTTTCTAATAATATTTTATACGTTCCTTCAATACCTTCACAAAGTGTTGTTACAGTTATTATACATGGTTATTGAATTACATTAAACAATTTTCATTAATTTAATTAATTTCATTAGCTTATTTACTAATTATAATGTGGGTGATATTTACCATTTGGCCTATATTTTATGTTAGTTCAAATACAATGTTTATTATTATTTCAGCTTGCTAATACCCTCTCTGACATACAATTCTTATACAATCTTAACTAAATTGCCCTTACTTAATTACAATAATGTTTATTATTAATTGATATCATTCAATCATAACAAATATATTCAATAACAAAAAAAAAATACTCAATCTCAAACATTCAAGCCTTGAGTTCAATGAACTGTTAACATCAACAAAACACATCTGTTTTTTCATTTAAATTATTTATTAAAATTAATTTTTACGCAGCTTTTGCTGTTTTTGTTTTAGTTTAGGGATTTACCCTTGATCACTTCACTATTTATTGCATTTTCTTATCTTATTTTTATTCATTTTATCTAGTCTTGTAAGATAAAGAATATCACTTACATGGGGTCATCAAGATTTGCTTGTCATCATAAAAATAAATTGCACTGGTCCACTGTTAATCATATGTCTAGAAACTTTACTTACACTTACTTTACATTTATTCTTATTTTATTGTATTGTACTTTTCTTATGGACATTTAATCTTTTTTGGGGGTTTCTATTATTTTAATCTGTGGTTGTTTTTTCCAAAAGTTGTCCTTTTATTATGGAGGTTTGTTTATTCTGGGTATTTCCTTACATGCTCCTATCCTACCTGGGTACAATTACTCTATACATTGGATTATCACTATTTTCCTATAATTTATTATATATTGGATGGTTGGTTTTAATTTATTTTATTTCTTCGAAACCATAATTTCAATTTACTGTGGTCCTTGATTAATTTTTATAGTAATTTTCCTTGAATCCATTTTATTTTTATTCTATACATGATTATTTTTTTAAATTATAACAAGGTGGATTTTCTGTCATGCTACAGATTGCTCTCCTTCAGAAGTGATTGATTCAGATCATACGTTTAGTATGTATGAAATAATTGCTTATATTTATTGGTTATTACATTCTTTGTCTTCCTACCCACTTCTATATCTGCTTCTTCGTAATTGAGCTTTAGTTTTTTTTTCTTTCCATTGAATTTATTCTTATTTGATAGTTATCGTAAACTGAGGTATATCATTATTATTATATGTATTTATTCTTTTACTTGGTGCTTTATCCATGGGATATTCATTCCCTAATACGTGAGCTGGGGCAGTCCAGAGAGGCACTTGTGGCTACATATACTCTGCTGGCCATACTACACTTTTTTGAGATCAGAGGAACATCATCTCTGCTCAAAATATAATGCTGCTGGAATTCATCTACAGACAGTCATTAAATCAAAATTATACAAGAATAGTCTATTTTTCGACTAATAAAAAACATCCTTGGATACCTCACTTCGTGGTTGCTCAGATTTGCTAATATTTTCTATCTCATTTATTCTTCAATATTTTGTAGCTCTGCTGATATATTTATTCTTTTCATGTTTGGAAGCTCTGTTGATATAATTTATTACTAGTTATTGTGTAAATCTTTCCATCTGAATTCTCTTTATTTCTTCGGTTGTTCGCACAATCTTCTTCTAGTTATCAATATTAATAGCATTTTTTTTTCTTGTTTTTCATCTTGGTTCTAATTAATTGTTCTACTGGTTTTATGTTATGACAGTCATTATTCCAATTGTTCTTATTATAATTAAAATTAAAGTAGTGATTATAGTTATATACATTTTTTTTTTCAAAAATTATTATTTCGCTCTTGGTTTCATCCAAATTATTTCATTAACATTATATTATTTAAGTGGTCTTTACTTCCCTTTGCATTTCGTAAATGTTTTAATATTTCCTTTCCAAAATTAGTTTATTCACATTATTGGTATAAGTTGTTCTTATTTTTCCTTTAGAATTTTGTTGATTTATATTATATATATTTTTTTTTCATAATTAATTCCTGTAAATTCTTGATATAAGTTGATCTTATTTAGTTTTAGAATTTAGTAATTATATTACCATTCAAAATTAAATTCTGTAAATAATTGGTGTAAGTTGATCTTACTTTTCTTTTTGAATTTTTAATTTAATTCTAATCCTCGTAATATTTTTTTATTGAGGCCTGGTTATATACGCCTTTGATGTTTTCTGAAACAATCTCCTTTATTTCATAGGTGTTATTGTTATTTGCTCTTTTTGTGACTATAAATGGTCCGGTATATAGCAGTAATAACTTCTTAGTGATCCCTTCTAGGGTGCTTGGTAATTCGGGGTTTTTCAGTAGTACCTTTTCTCCTATTTTATATATTACTATTTTTCCCATTGCTTTCTGATACTTGTTTTGGCGCTTCTCCTGGTCCTCTGCCACTTTATTATCAAATTTTATTTTATCAAATTTATATTCATCATTATTAGGGAACGCTATGATTTCTTTGATCTCAGGGGGGGGGGGTTCTCGTACATGGCGGAGTACGGAGTAATCCCTGTAGCTGGATGATGAGCTATATTTAGGAATTCCTCCATGACTGCCAGATATTCTTGCCATTTTTTCTGTTGGTGGTAACAGTACGTCCTCAGTATTCTTCCCACCTCTCTGCCGGATTTCTACTTGGGTGGTAAACCGATGTTTTGTAAGTTTTAACCCCAAGTGATAACAAGGTATTCCTCCATCTTCTCCCCTTAAATTGCGTACCGTGATCAGTTATAATTGATGAGGGTTTTCCTATTTCTGGAATATATTGTTCAGTGATCACTCCCAGGATTTTCAGAGTAGTTGCCCGATTAACAGGGTATAGTTTTATAAATTTTGTGAAATGGTCCATTATGATTATCAGATATTTATATCGGTGTCGACTGCCACTACGAGGAAATGGCCCGCATATGTCTAAAAATACTTTTTCTAATTTCTTTTTCGAGGTGATTGGTATCATAAGGCCTTCCTTCTTTTCGTTATTTGTCTTTACCAGTTGGCAAACATGACAAGTTTTAATACAATTTCTTACCTTCCGATTAATGTTTTTGATGTGACAGTTTTCTTCTAGTCCCTTTATCACTTTCAAGGCTCCCATATGGCCATAGCGTAGATGGTAATCTATGATTATGTCCTTTTCGATATTGGTCGGGATAATAACCTTCCTGTTTTCCTGATTGAGAGAAGTTTTAATAAATAATATACCGTGATTAACACAGTAGAATTTGGCTACAGTGTCATCTTGTTCTGCTAATCGATCCTTGATATTGCTTAACTTTGGGTCAGATTGCTGGTGGATGCTGATGTTCAGCAATAATGCCTCTAAATCTGATCTGTTTCTAATAATGTTGTAAATCTCGAGTATGCTCTCCTTCTCTCCCTCAAAAGTTTGATCTTCTAAATTAATCCGTGATAAAACATCAGCTACAACATTCTTTTTCCCTGGGATGTACTCCCATCGTAGATCATATTCTTGCAGGGCAAGTATCCACCTGGTCAGTCTGCCGTGACTCAACTTACATCTCCTTAAAAATGATATAGATTTATGGTCCGTCCGGACCGTTACTGGAATTATCCAAAATATATGTACGAAATTTACTACAAGCAAACACTACACTAAGTAACTCTTTTTCGGTTACATTGTAGTTTCTTTCACATTGATTTAATGTTCAACTAGCGAAGCTAATCACTAAATGATGACCATTTTCATCTCCTTGATACAGGGTTGTTCCCAGACTGATGTTGCTGGCATCACAGTTTAAAAAGAAAGGTTGGTTAAAATTTGGATGGTGAAGTACTACTATTTCTAAAAACTTGTCCTTAATTAGTTGAAAGGTAACGTCTTGCTCTTGACCCCAGATCCATTTGTTTTTGGAGGATAATTGATATTGAAATTTGGCCGTTAGCTCTGAATATTGGTTTTGGAATTTTCTACAATAATTACAGATTCCTAAAAATGACTGTAATTGTTTTCGATTCTTAGGTTTGGGGACCTTCTGTATTGCTTCCACCTTTTCTAATGACGGTGAGATTCCTTGGTCATTCAAATTAAATCCCAAAAACTGGACTTCTTTAGCAATAAATTTTAATTTTTCTAACTTAAGGGTTATACTGTTAATGGCTAATTTTTCTGGTACATGTTCCACTCTGGTGTTCCTCCCAGTTTGCCGAGGTAATTAGTAGATCGTCTACGTACACAGTTGTAAACTGGAGTGCTTCTTGGCCAAGTATCTGGTCCATACATGCCACAAAGATGGCTACTGAATTCACGAGTCCGAAGGGCAATCTCTTGAATTGATAATTGCGTCCTTCAAATATGAACGCCATATACTGGCGACTCAGTGGATGCAACTCCACTTGCCAGTAGCCGCACACAGTGTCCCATGTACTAATGAACTTGGTACCGTGGAACCTCTTTAAAATTTCTTCAATCTCACCGGGCGACGTTCTATCATTTATAATCATTTTATTGATCTCGTGCGCATCCAAACACAGCCGGACTTGGCCGTTTTTCTTTGGAATAGCCACGATTGGACTGGTGAATGGTGATTGACTACTTTCTATAATATCACTACTGATCATTTTATTAATTGCCGCTCGTACTGCCTCCTTCAGTGAATGCGCTATAGGATAGGACTTTCTGTTAAACTCCACTGGTTCCCTGAATTGAATTTTGCATTGGTAGTTTTTGATTTTACCGGGTTCATCTGAAAATACTGTCCGATACTTCTCATATATTCGTATTAAATTGTTGGTTTGTTGTATTGATAGTTTTTCCTTTGTATTCCCGCATCGGAAGTTCCTTATTTCCTGTATCTTCTGTGCCCATAAGTCATCTTCTGTATTATCGTATATTATCTGATTACATAATGATTTATTTTCTATATAATTTATTTCACGAAGTTGTTGGTGGATACTACTGGGAAGTATCATCTCGCTACCTACTAAATCCGCCGTCCACGTTACCCCTTCTGAGAACAGCGATACCTTCTTGCTCAAATCAATAATAGCCGAGTTTCTCCTTAGTATATCACACCCTACCAATATATTAAATGGCAATCCCGTTGCAATTAAAAACACCACATTCATAGCTACACCCTTGCTAATAACATTTAAGGACACTTGTTTTCTTATAGTTTTGTTTTGGCGACCAGTGGCCCCTATTAATATAATATTATTTACCGGTAATATTGGCAATGTTCGACCACATTCCTTTTGGATTCTATCTAATTCAACACTATTAATTATGGATACATTAGCGCCCATATCAATCATTATTTGAGCACAAATTCCTTCAATTTCTGCATTTATATAAATTATTTCATTATTTGGACTATTGAGACTTGTATTGTTCTCTTCTGATAGTTCATTTCGTATATTTTTTAAATAATTACTACTAATAATGGTAATGTTCTTAAAGTTATTTGCACCTTGCAATTCTTGTTCATACCTAGGAGATAGGAGCAGTGAAGGGCCATGAAAATTTATCACTGCCTCCTCCCGTTTAAATTATCATCGTTGTTATCAATTGGGCAGACCGGGATGTCGGTCTGGAAACCTTGAGTCGGTTCCTGCCACTCAGTACAATGGTCAAATGGTGGTTCGTGGTTTGGTTGTCTGTCTTGATCATCCAAACTGCTACTTCGTCTGGGTCGATTGTATATAGGATTATCACGTCCCCCATTCATCTACCGATTTTCATAATCGTGAAAACTGTTCCGTCTCTGCTGCGGATACCTTCTCTGACCATTCTCTTCTGCCCTTATAAAATTTACTCTCGGTCTAGAAACTCTATTGTTATTATTGGATTGATAATTTCTATTATTATTATAATAATGTTCTTTGTATTAACATGGTTGGAGTTTCTCTGACTATTATAATAATTATTATTATGATAATAATTATTCTATTTTTGGGTAGTTATTATTATTTCTGTTATTATTATGGTTATTGTTATTATAATTATTAGAGTTGTTGCGGTTCCCGGGGTAGTTATTATTATTATGGTACTGATGGTTATTTCTCAAGTCCGGTCTATCATTTCTCCTCCTACTCTGGCGATAGTAGTCTTCATGTTCATGTCATAATTCTCTAGTAATTCTGCCATAGCTTGCACTGTTTTAATCTGGCTACTCCTCCGTGCTCTTATGATATCTTCATCATAGTGGTACGATAATTTATTTACCAGGCACTCTTCTGGTATGTTTGGTTCCAAATGTTTTGCTAAACACACTTTCCCTAGGAAATATGCAGTCATTGTATTACCTATGTGGGCATTATACCTCCCGTGACAGATGTTATCTCGTATCAAGTTTTGTGTTGACTCCGACCAATATTTTGCCTTGAACAGGTTCTTGAATTGTTGGTAGTCCGTTATTTCACTCCTAATTGCCATCCACCAATTTTGTCAGTCATTTCTCTGAAGGATTCATCTAACAGTTCACGGTTTGTGCTCGATCTATTTCCCCGATGTTTAGCAAAATATTCCTCAATCCTGGCCAAAAACTCCATGGGTTTTCTTTTATATTGTCGAAAATTCAGCTATTCTCGGCTTTCATTAGTAGGGATACTAGTAATGTTAGTGGGTCGATTTCAAATTAATTCTATCTCTTCTTGGCTCTGACGTACTTGACCAGTTATATTGGTCATGGCAACTTCAATACCATCACACCTTTCCGTGAATTGGTTCCGTACCTTCCCCAATTCTTCCTGGGTTTCTCTTCGGTTTTCTTCCAATTTATTTCTATTGTTTTCTTCGATATTAGCGATTTTGGTGTTTACTTCTTCCTTAAAATCTTGTACTTCCCGCTCAGTCTGACTACATCTTTTGTCAGCTTCCGTAATTTTTTGTTCTATCACGGTTATTGCCTCTCCTACCTTCTTGCTGGTTGCTTCATCATTCTCTACCATCTTCTGGCTCAACTCTTCCATTAACAACTCTGTCCTTTCGTCTAACTGGTCCACATTTTCCTGGTTAACTTCCCTCAATTCTTCTCTTAATAGTTGGTTATTCTCATCCATTTTCTCCTCCATCTCTTGCTATTTTCTTCTATCTTCTTTCTGGTTTCATCTATTTTCTTGTTGGTGTTTTCAATTTTATTACTTAATTCTTCTTTTGTGGATTGGTTGTCCTTCCTTAATTCTTCTTTTGTGGATTCTATATTTTTATTTATTGATTCTATGCTCTTCTGATTATCTTCCATCTTCTTACTATTTTCCTCCATCTTCTCTTCCATCTTCTTACTGTTTTCTTCAATTTTCTTATTAGTATCTCCAATTTGGTTACTCAATTCTTCCTTTGTCGATTTGTCGTTCTCATCCATTTTCTTGCTCATTTCCATCATTATTCTCATCATGGTTTCCTGGAAATTGACATCCCCTGTTGGTGTAGTGTTCTTGGGCTGTTCCTCCTGCTGTGTGGGCTTATTCGGTTCTGCCGGAGGTAATATTCCTTCTATATATCTTCAACCGGAGTTGCTTCTTTGTCGTCCATATCGATCTCTTTCTCGGCTTCTGCCATCCTTTTCTTTGATGTTGCTCTCTTTGGCATTTTTCTTACCCTTCTGATCTTATAGCAGCTGCAAGCTAAAATTAGAAATTGGGCAGATTATTTTTATCTCTTATGGCCTATCAATTACTAATTTCAGCCCCTTAAGTTGGACGCCAATTTTGTAACAAATTCACTTTTTCGTGTTTGAGTTATCGGGGTTACAAAAATTATAATATAACTTGAAAAAAAATGTTTGAAAATAAAAAATTTTATTTATTTATTTTATATATTTATTTATTTAATTACTAATTTATTGGATTTATTATGTTTGAATAACAATAATTGTTTTTCTGCGTTAAATAGATTATAAAATGTAATAATCGATTAGTGGTTTTCCGTTATTCAATGATTGTACTCCTTCAATGATGTTATTCTCTTCTTCTTTGGACTCCCGTTTTCAAAAATTATCTGAAATTCTTCTATATATATGTTTATCAAGAAATAAAACTCAAAATTATAATATTAAATGAATTTATTGAATTTATCGCAATGAATCGACTCTGAATCGATCTGCTACTCCGTAGCTCGCAAACTCGTATCTCAGGGCAAGTTGGTTTTGTTATATAAAGTATTAATATTGAATTACAGGTTCTTTTAGCTGTTATTTAAATAGTCAGAGAAAGGGTAACGCTGAAAAGTACAACACTTACAACAAAAAAGTTCTTAATTATAAAAATATAAATAATATCTAATATAAAAATGTTAATAAATTAGATTTCTCGAACCAATGAATCTGGACAATGTTCTGATGTCACCACAGCTGGCGGGTCTGGTTCGCTACAACAAAGATGGCCCCTCCCGTGCTCCGTATATACAAGGAGTCTTAATGACAAAATTCCTTCAAATAAATGTTGATTCTTTATGTGTTCCGCATCCCAGCAGTAGTGATTAATTTCTCTTCATAACAGTGTAATTATCCTGGATTAGTGATTAGTTGTTCGGCTCGGCATTCAGTGTTCAAATGTGTTCTTGTTCAAATAGTTCATAAGGTTTACAATGGCAAATTTCGTATCGATAAAATTCTGAATTAACGTTTATATGTTCTAATATCTGGGTTACGGCTTCCAATCTTCATAAATAGATTAATTTGATTTATTCCATTGGAACTCAGTGTTGACGACTCATATTTTTAAATTTCTCTGTTTTATTTTTATAGGTTTAGTTCATATCCAAAATTTATCTTCTGTCTTTTTTAATTAATTAATTTGTGTGAGATCGTTCTGATGTGTGCATCTCAAACGTTTAACAATCAACTCACTCTCTTTCTTCTTCATACAAAAGGTCCTGGCTGATTTAATATTAAAATTCACATTGCTTTAATCAGCTGACACCTCAGCCTAAATTATATGTTGTACTAAATAATTGACTTTTACATTATCTGATTAATTACATTTTGCTTATTATTTATTCTTATTAAATACTAATTATATAATCAATTTACTTATTTAATTCTGCGTTATTTAATACCACACGATATACTTTATAGTACTTTTTAACTCAAAAAGTCATATTTACAGTATCTTTGTTTGTAGGCCTTACCCACTATTATTTCTTTACACATTACCTGGTTGACAATTTATGTTCTCTCTCTCCTATGGCGCTACAGCCCAAGTCGGGCCCTGGCCTCCACCAATCTCCGCCTCCAATCCACTCTATCCACTGCAACCCTCCTCCAGTTTCTTATCCCCATGTCTCTCGCGTCCTCTGCAACGCCATCTTCCCACCTCTTCCTCGGTCTACCTCTAGGTCTTGACAATTTATGTTAGATTCTAATTATCACTGAACAAGATCATTGATTGAATTATAATGGTTTGTTTTCTTTAATTCTCAGTAATTTTATAATTTGGTTAACTAATTTGAATATTATCTTCAATTTAGGCTTTTCCTTATATTCCAGTGTTATTACACTTGCATTTTTTCTAATAATATTTTATACATTCCTTCAATACCTTCACAAAGTGTTGTTACAGTTATTATACATGGTTATTGAATTACATTAAACAATTTTAATTAATTTAATTAATTTCATTAGCTTATTTACTAATTATAATGTGGGTGATATTTACCATTTGGCCTATATTTTATGTTAGTTCAAATACAATGTTTATTATTATTTCAGCTTGCTAATACCCTCTCTGACATTCAATTCTTATACAGTCTTAACTAAATTGCCCTTACTTAATTACAATAATGTTTATTATTAATTGATATCATTCAAACATAACAAATATATTCTATAACAAAAAATAGACTCAATCTCAAACATTCAAGCCTTGAGTTCAATGAACTGTTAACATCAACAAAACACATCTGTTTTTTCATTTAAATTATTTATTAAAATTAATTTTTATGCAGTCTTTTGCTGTTTTTGTTTTAGTTTAGGGATTTACCCTTGATCACTTCACTATTTATTGCATTCTCTTATCTTATTTTTATTCATTTTATCTAGTCTTGTAAGATAAAGAATATCACTTACATGGGGTCATCAAGATTTGCTTGTCATCATAAAAATAAATTGCACTGGTCCACTGTTAATCATATGTCTAGAAACTTTACTTACACTTACTTTACATTTATTCTTATTTTATTGTATTGTACTTTTCTTATGGACATTTAATCTTTTTTGGGGGTTTCTATTTTTTTAATCTGTGGTTGTTTTTTCCAAAAGTTGTCCTTTTATTATGGAGGTTTGTTTATTCTGGGTATTTCCTTACATGCTCCTATCCTACCTGGGTACAATTACTCTATACATTGGATTATCACTATTTTCCTATAATTTATTATATATTGGATGGTTGGTTTTAATTTATTTTATTTCTTCGAAACCATGATTTCAATTTACTGTGGTCCTTGATTAATTTTTATAGTAATTTTGCTTGAATCCATTGTATTTTTATTCTATACATGATTATTTTTTTAAATTATAACAAGTTGGATTTTCTGTCACGTTACAAATTTAATCTTCATTTATCTTTGTTCCAGACATTAAAGGCCAATGACAGCAAAAGACTGCAGCTTTAATGCCTGGAAAAAAACAAATCAAAGTAAAAACTATAATTATTATTTTTTAATTATAAAAACTATGATTATGTTTATTCTGAAAAGCCATTAAATTTTTTCCACCCTGGAAAGGAACTGACAACAAAAGTAAATCATAATTTATATTATAAAAACTCAATAAGAGCATTCACAATTCTTTATTATAGAAAATAAGATTTTTTTTGCAAAATACCTTTGGTACAGGATACTCTTCCTGAAGTGGTTCTTCCATCACTTCTTCTTTGATTACACTGTTTATGTCACAAACATCCTGAAGAATGAGTTCTTCTTTGATTACAGTGCTCACATCTGAAAGCACAGGTACTAATTCTGTTAAAATTTCTTCTTTCACAATCTTTTCTATGTCTGACTCATCAACCATGAGTTCCTTCTTGATGCAAATATCAGCTCCTACACGCAATGATTCCTCCATAACAACTTCTTTCTCTTGAAGACAGCTCATTGCACACAACTACAACAGAAAATTTACATTCTTAACAAATACACACGATTACCAGTAATTATCAATACAAGGAAAACTCTACAACCCTGTGTGTGATAAAATTCATATTTACATTGGTGGCAGTGGTGTGACAGGAGTTGACTAGAGGCCACAGACCAAATAACGCTTGAAGATAGATGAACAAAAATTGGAGGAACAAACTGTTACTAGAATTTATAGTATGATTCTGTTAAATAATGTTTCTGTGAGCGTTAATCTTGTCTTCTTTGAAATTTATTAATTTGAAATAAATTTATTATTTATTGAATTATTTTTATTTATTTAGTTACTTTAATTAAAACAAGTTAAATATTAAAAAAATTTTAAAAACTTGCGTTTTGCATAATTGCATACATACATACCCTAGAAATTATTATCATACTTTGCATAATTTTAA